>CM042139.1:134911744-134919244 GCA_023376005.1 Doryteuthis pealeii | reverse complement strand
GAACGATCGTTGGAAGCGCACAATATCCAGAGGTTAATGTTGAGAAAAAACAAATACAAAGTGCTCAATACAATGTAGAGCATAAATTTATTTTAAGAATGGAAAGGAGTAACCTACTCGAGTTTCATCGATAGATTCTTCAGGGTTACTTTTAAATTAATCGAGTTTACCATTAATCTTTGGTGTTATAAACATGCCCGATTTTGGTGACTTCATTTTGGAGTAGTCTGTTGTATTTATTTTGGTGACTTCGGGCATGTTTATAACACCAAAGATTAATCGTAAACTCGATTAATTTAAAAGTAACCCTGAAGAATCTATCGATGAAACTCGAGTAGGTTACTCCTTTCCATTCTTAAAATAAATATATATATATATATATATGTATGTGTGGGGTTACGGTGTGTATATTTATGTCCGTATAAAAGCATATATATATATATATATTATATATATATATATATATAATATAGTGTGTGTGTGTGTGTGTTTGGGTGTGTGTGTATGTGTGTGTGTTCAAATGTTTTCTTGTATAATAATAATATTTTATTACTATTTCTCTTTATTTACTTACCTGTTATTTTTCCTTATATATGCATATACCTACATGTATAAGTAGAAGTTGAAGCAAATATGTAAATGCTCCATTCTAGAATCAAGCTTTAAACCATAAAAAAGTAATGTATATGACAAAAAAATTCGTTAAAGAGCTAACGGAAGAGACAAGAAGAGAAGGATATCCTGAACATTTAAACATCAAAAGAGACGACAGAATGCGCTTAGTGGTCGAGGACCACTAATACTTTTTTAAATGCCGGTTCTGTGGATATAAATCAGTTGGATGAAGAACCTAAGAGCTTGAGTAGATGCTGTTGATTCAGTATATGTCGAGGCCTCCAGAAGAATTCGAACATTTGCTGTAAGGAGCTGATTTACGCACACATACATGGGAAACCAATATAAAACAATTTAAACGGGCATTCTCTGCTCAAAGGGGAATATAATTCTAAGAATAATTTAAGAGAAGTTGCACCGAGTCAAAGAACGACCATTAAACAGGTAATATCTACACACACATACTAAATACACCCCACACACAAACACATCTACAAAATACACACTTATACACACACACACACACACACAAACACAAGCATATACATGTCTACACACACAGAGACATACATTTCCATTGAGATGTACATAAACACACAAATCAACACATATAGACACAGAAATGCGCATTTACACAAACAGGCACAGAAGGAGAGAGAGAGAGAGAGAGGGGGGAGAAGACAGACAGACAGAGACAGAGAGAGACTTGCATGCACACATGTCTACACACAAACGTACACATCTACTCATGAAGACACAGATATTACACAAGTACATACACAAATACATCTCAGACACAGACACGTACATCTAATAACAAATAAATACCATTGCATATTGCAATCATCAGAAACCTTCAGGATATGTTAATGTAATAATGTTTGGAATAAATGTTCGTAAAAAGAAAGGAAAACATTTTTCATATCCATGAAACTTATTGTTTCGTTCCCTTATCTATGCAAATCTTATTTAACTCTTTTCTCCCAGAAACTTTTATCTTTTTTCAGCAACGGACTGTCAAGTGTACACTTTACAGTTTTTAGACAAATTGAATGTTATCTTCATTAAACGGATCCCGTAAAGCTCATAATATGTGCAAGCCAAAAACTTTATAACAGGCGAATTCGGTGGGCAGATAAATTGGATATATCCTAATAAGCTCAATATATTTGCCTACCTCGTAAGCAATCTGACATTTCAATTAAATCATTGTGAATTGACGTTGGAGCTGCGCAAAAATAAATGAGGAATGACATCAGTTTTCGAATCCAAATTCTGTGGTTTTGCGTATCAAATTCAAGCAAGATCCTATGGTATATTGTTAATCAGCAAATACTCAATTAATGACAAATCTAGATGAGCGACTGCAAATAAACTGACTTGTAAAATATATTCACAATGCAGGCATCAGTGAAAATTAAAAGAAGATACTAAAGATATATCAAATTAAACTTATTGCCAGAGATGAAACCCCTGAAAAAGTTAGAATCTGTGAAGGTTATGCTATTGTTGTTGTCGTTCAAAGAATCCGGTTTGTAGTCTTTCTGGTGTTAATCCAAGGTTTATTGTCTTTCTGATGATATATAAGTCCTACGTCTATAATAAGCTCTTGTGGTAATTCAATGATAAGTCTTTCTGTTAGAAGCTTCCTGCCGGTTAGTGATCTATAGCACAGTACAAACGATCTTAAATGTTGTTTTGTCCTCTGGTCCCATTCCTTTGAGAAAATTTCTACCGGAAGCTTACTGCTGCTACTGCTTGGCAGAGTAAATAGATAGAAGTTGTTATTTTGTTTACATATTATACCTAGAAAACGTCGACAGAAACAATACATATACATAGGGATTTGCTGAGGTTAACTTCGTTTAGCGCAAGGTCAGAATTATGAAGCACCCAGCAGAATTGAACTAACAATAGACTGGATAGTTGCCTGCTTATGTAAGAGTGAGGAGGTCAGTGTATGGCGTCTGTAGCGGTTTGGGAGTGGCACATGCACAGAGAGAGGGAGAGAGAGAGGGGGGAATTGAAAAGTGTGGAAATAAAAATAACAGAATAAGGAGACGTGTGGAAGTCACTGACCTTGGCCTCTGATTGGCCGAGCCAAGGCCAACAGTGCGAAGAGTAAAAGAAAGCGTAAACGAGAGAGTCTGTGCTGGGTATTTGACTAAGACAAATGCAAGATGACGGCTTGCCTTCTGAGGCTATCTATTTGAAAATTAAAGTGCTCTGAGAAAAAACATTGTATTGTCTTCGTTAATCAAAAACTAGCAACGGATACAAGGAACAAAAACACGAGATGAAAGTTCCAAGTGGTTCCAGACCAAAAGAAGAACACAGAGAATCCAGTAACTCAACAGCTCACATCCAAAATACAGATAGCAGAATTACAGAGAAAAGACAACATACCAGCTAGACGTTAGTTGACACAACCAGATCCATAAAAGGAGATATCTTAAAAATAGTAAACAACTTATGCAAGATAAGAATTTATATGCGTAATGCAACATAAAATTCTCAATTGGTGCAGCTATGTAACACTTAGATTCGCTGCTATCGGGCTGTACCTCTCACGTCAGCATATTTCATCGGGGCATAACGGGTTTCATCTTTATCGGGGTTTTCTGCTTCCCTGTGTTATATCCTTATTTTTATTTAATCAGGAATTTGGAGACATATTTTTGTTGCATACGTTTATTATTTCACCGATTCTACCTTAAACTGCACACAGGCAGAATCAGTACAGACCCAGAACACGTCTGTCCGGCAGAATTGTTGGTTTTAACTAACTAGATTCTACTTTTCTTAGATTTGCCAAGTCACGTTAATCTCTAAGACATCAAGAACTCCGTATCAAGTCAACTTGTCAATTTAAATTCAATCTGTTTATCAGTAATATAAAAATATATACACTTCTTAACAAAAATGATAAGCTATGCATATCCATTATTTATCACTGCTTCGTTTAACATTACAGCACGGGAGGTACCCTAAAATACTAAGTATAACTTAGATTTGGCACAATGCAGCAAATATGGGACATTCAGTGACGATCGAACCCACTAATTATTAATCATCTGACATAGAGACTGGCTAATTAACCATTAAACACTTAGTAAACATGAAACCCTTAAAAACTAAATGTAGCTAATATGTTACACAAGATCGTTAGTATGGGTCACTAAAAGTGACGATAGAACTCAGTACAATAAGTGATTGGTTTGGGTGACTCGCTTACTAACCAGATAATGTGTCAGTGAATTTATAGTAGTTTCATGCAAAGATGAATAGAATGAACTATTATATGAAACATTGAAAGAAAAAGAAGGGAATGAAAAAGTAGATGAAGAATAAATGAAAGAAAAAAAATAAAAATAAAAGAAGAGCTGGGACAGTAGATGAAGGAGTAAATGAATTAAGAAATAAAGCAATAAATAAAAGAAGACAAAGAATAGGAAGAAATGAGAGAAATGAAAAACGTGATGAATTGAAGACGAAAAAATAAAAGCATGAAAGAAAAAGAAAAGAAATTGAAAGAAAATACAAAAGAAAATGATTGTTTCGTTTGTACATGTCAACCCTTCTGGTGTTATTTTATGCTTAGAGGTTAGGGAATCTCATTTATTGTACATTAATACTTACATGTGTTGTGTAGTTGTTTCTTAAATCTTTTTGTTTTATGTTTGTTTTTGTTTTTGGTTTTTGGTTTTTGGTTGTTGTTTTTTTTTTTTGGTTTTTTTGGGGTGGGGTTGCACACAATCATATCGACTACGAATAATTTTTAAACAGATCTATTTGATGCTTAGATTTGATTTTGACAGTCAGTCAGAGTAGACCTTGGATTAATTGCGAAGAAGGAGGTACTACACACTCAGCGGACCTCCAGAATCAGAACCTTGCCATCAGATGCAATCAGCACGCAGCATCTTTGTGCAGTTCCAATTTAGTTTTCTTTTTCTCCAAGCGGTCTGTTAGAGTACAAGTGGTGCACTGTGACGGAAAGAGTTTGGAAGAAATTTTGCTTTATATTATCAGAGAGACCATATTTCCATATCATCAATAATCTGTCTATGGCAGCCCATGCCTTTCCTATGCGTATATTGGTATCGCTTTCTGTAGGGTTAGCTCAGTTGATAGAGCGTTTGGCTAGAAGCCACAAGGTTCCAAGTTCGATACCGGTCCTCGCCAACTCGGCGTATGAGTAGCACAGGGATCTGTGTGGTAAAGTGAGGAGCTGATGGTAGGTGTGGCGCTCCACCTCAGACGCAAAAACAATCTCCTTGGTCTAGCGCTAGTGAATAGGGGATATACTCTCTCGCTGTATGGCTCATACCGACATTAGGCCGCCCCGACGACTTGAATCTTTTTTATGTGAACTGGTCTACTAATTTCAGAGGCTTACAATCCAGCGTGGAAATGCCTCTATTTAAATTCAAATGAACCCCTTTTATCATAATTCACGTGAAGGCCAAATCCTCTCGTTGCCTTCTTTCGGCTATGCAGCAATGATTCCGCTTTTGCAAGTGTATTTGGTAGAAGCGCTGGTCAGCATCTGTAATTAGGTCAAAAGAAAATAAATTCACGGTATTAGTCCGGAATTTAACGTAATAAGCTAGACTGGAGTTCAAAATCGCTTACTACGATGTCGCAGTCCAGCCAGAAGAGCTAGATCATCAGCGTAGCCCGCATCTGTAATAGTAACAAAAGATAACAAATTCAGCGTATTCGTATACCGAAAGTGAACGTAATAGCTTGACTGGAGTTCGAACTTGCTTACTACGATCTCGCAGTCTAGCTCGTTACTCACAACGCCAGGGGGACTCATCCTGAAGTAGCTATGAAGAAGAAGAAAGCAAAAAGCAGGAAAAAGAAGAGGATGTGAACAATATAGTGTGATTTAAGGAAAGAAATAAAAATACAACCAATGAATGGACAAAAGATAACAAGATCAGTTGTAAAAGTTTTAAAAGCAGAAGAAATTTCAAAAGAATAAATGAAAGCAAATTTTTTTAAAGAAACATTTTGGAAAGTGTTTGAAAAACAAAAAATAATGAAAAGACAAGAGATGAGATGGAAAAAAATTAAATTGAAAAAATAAGAGGAAAAAAATCAATAAACTAGAAAATGAAGAAGATCAACTTAAATAAAAAATTTAAAAAATGCAAACGAAATATACTTTTTTAAAAGAACCAAAAGAAAATAGAAAAAAAGAAAGAAAGAAAGAGAGAAAGAAAGAAAGAGAGAAAGAAAGAAGATAGTGGAGCACGTAAAAATCTGCTTTAAAAAATCTTGAAAAAAATAGTTTCCCCCCCCCCAAAAAAAAAAGAATAATATACAAATGTATATCGCTGAAAAATGCTAACAAAAATATACAAAGATAAAACGAAAAAAAAAAAAAACAACAACCAAAAACTCAATGACAATGCTCTCTCTCTCTCTCTCTCTCTCTCTCTCTCTCTCTCTCTCTCTCTCTCTCTCTCCTTCCTTATATGAGGCTCTTATGAACTGTAGATGGCAACGAGGTTAAAAAGTGAGGTATCGTGAGGTTCTTGAAAGCAGGCACCACAATGGTATCAGTCCATTATGGGTAACAGAAGAGCACTCAACGACTAAGCGCCTGGCTTCTGTACTTAGAGAAAAGAAGTTATCTTTAAAATCTTTCCAAGTCTCGAAGATGATTCGCTTGTCATTTTTAGCATAATGCGCATGCCTTTAGGCTGGTTGTGGTTCACATCAAAAGACACGCAAAACCGCCAGGTGAACAACAGACTTCTGTGTATATGTAGATAAGTGAGCGAACGATTAACCTTCTAGAAAACATGTAACATATATATATATATATATATATATATATATATATATATATAATGAGAGAGCGAGGGGGAGAGATAGCTATGATTCAACTAGATAGATATGAATACACAATATAAACTGTTGTTATTCTACTAGAATAAATAGGTAGATAAATATAAATACACAATGTAAATAGGTATGAATATACTTGATAAATAGATAGATAGATGGATAGATCTAAATACTCAATAGAAATATACCAAATAGATAGAGAGAGAGAGATAAATACTTGATATAAATAGCTATCAATGTACAAAATACCCCAAATAGATAGAGAGAGATAAACATTATATAGTAATAGTTATCAATATACCTAATAGATAGATAGATTGATAGATATAAATTCCGCTACGAATATGTAAGAATCTAATATATATATATATATATAGAGAGAGAGAGAGAGAGAGAGAGAGAGAGAGAGAGAGAGAGAGAGAGAGAGAGCGAGAGAGAGAGAGAGAGAGACTAGGCTTGACTAGTCTAAACTAGAAAACCCTTCCTAAAATGTTACAAATTAAACAGTATCAAAGGATAAAAATGAACACACAAAATTAACTTAGTTTGATTATCTCATAGGCGAGAAACTGACAGCTACTAAGTGCCGTTGATTTATGTCTTCGAAGCCCTAACTTAGATATATATACTCTATTAAGAATAGTAAGCACTCTTTAATTATAAATATAGCAAACTATATTATCAATATCATATCATATATACATACAGACACACACACACACACACACATATATATATATATATATATATATATAGAGAGAGAGAGAGAGAGAGAGAGAGAGGGGGAGAGGGAGAGAGAGGGAGAGAGAGGGAGAGATAGACAGACAGACAGACAGACAGACTGACCGAGATTCAACGAGACAGAGAGATTATAATAAAAAAAGAACGCAAAATGTTTTGGATTTTGTTTTTAATTAATTTTATCGGTCGTGAAAAGAGAATCCGAAACGAGTCTAGCGCCGAATAAATATCAAAAAACTTAAATTCTAACCATTTTGTGGACTTTCTTTACAATAAGATATT
>CM042139.1:134879244-134906744 GCA_023376005.1 Doryteuthis pealeii | reverse complement strand
TACACAGGGAAAAAATTCAGAAAAAAATTAATTCATGTTTTTCAAAGAATTTTCTCATTTTATTAATAAATAATTGTATACTTCATATTTTGTACGTATTGAGAAAATATTACGGCCAATGACATGTAACCGCCTGTCTTCGAGTTCAGATAACTGCTGATAGTGTTTTCCAAGTTAGCAGACTTCGTTCAATTTTAAAATCGGTACGCCACCCTCTTCTAGTGGGTAGATATATTTTATTGCTGGACTAATCTGCAGTATGGCTATGGTATAAATCTTTATTCTCTAGCTAGCGATTATCTGAGGCACTATCTACCAACATTTGCTTTTTGGCGTTCAAATATGAGGTTCTTATTTACAAATATCATTCGACATCCATATGATTTTATCCCTCCTTTTCTATACGGCATTACTGTTGTATACACGCGAGGATTCTTATGTCCTGAGTTATCTCCCTTTCACCCGACTCGTCAACGATGCCAGGGGAAGATCGGGGACA
The DNA here is from genome assembly GCA_023376005.1 of Doryteuthis pealeii. Lineage (NCBI taxonomy): Eukaryota > Metazoa > Mollusca > Cephalopoda > Myopsida > Loliginidae > Doryteuthis > Doryteuthis pealeii. The sequence goes on along the minus strand of CM042139.1, from coordinate 134,906,245 downwards.
TTAGATTACGTTGGAGGTAAAAGGAATCGATGAAATCGAAGACAAGATCAATACGTTTGACCATAATCCTTTCTTGAACTATGACTGGCTTTTATCTAGAAGTTACGGCCGCCTCGGTTCTTGAAATAGAGAAATTCGTGATACAACACACATTCTTTTATATGGGAAGGTCAAAGAGCAAGAACATTTTGTATTTCAGTATATTCTATATCAAATTTATGTGAAGGTCAACAGCAAGGAAATTGGATTCGGCATAAAGTAAATTAATGTCGTCGGGGAGGCCAAAAGTCGGTATCAGTCAATGAGGGAGTATATCCCCCTTTCACTAGCGCTAAACCAACGAGATTGATTTTTACGTATGTGGAGCGCCACACCTACCATCAGCTCAGTATTTTATCACACATATGCTACTCATACACTGATTTTGCGAGAGCCGATATTGAACCAGGAACCTTGTGGTTCCTAAGCGGACGCTCTACCGACAGCTAGACCGGCCCTAAATTCCGACTACGGCAGTTTCACATCGTACTAATGACCTCATGTATGCATTTACCAACCCTTCCTTACGAGCAAGATGTGACACAAGGTCAATTTTTAAGCGGATTTTAATAGGTTTTAATTCAGAGTTTTCTTTCTCGTCGACCCTTTGCCATTCTAAGATTAAAGAGTCCAGTGTGCCATATTATTTACCCATAGCCGGAGGGAGAATACTTGGATTCCTACCTTTTCCAAGGGTATAGCTCTTGTGAAATGCAATAGCCTCATCCAGGATTTGATCTCGTGTCGGGGATAAGGATTATACAATCGGTCCCTCCAATGTCCTTATGTAAGGCATGGATTTATTAAACACTGTACCATCCCTGTCAGTGTAACTTACAATACACTGACTGTATCCCGTGCTGAAAAATAAGACCCTCCTAAAAACGGGGGACCTGGATATGACACTAAACTGAAATTAGTGGTACGGCTATAGTTCAGGAAACCTGGGGAGTGTGGAGTATAATTTCATTGCCATAGATCCAAGTTCCATTCTGACCAGTGTGACAGTACATGTTAGGGTCCCACGTATGGATCAAATATATCTTTGTAAAAATATTTGTATTCGATAGAACTGTATGCAAAAATCATCTGAAGAAAGAGCTAAACAAATGATGTGAATATGAACGTTCAAGAATGTTGGTTGTTTGGAGGTTGGATTTTACGGCATGTCAGCCTTTGTTGGGTTATTCTATACCGAAGACATTCTTGATGGGTATTCAATTTTTTTAACTCAATTTTTAAATACTTTTTTTTTCAAACTTTTTTCTATTTAACCCAGAGATGAGACCCTAACAGACACGACCATTCCGGTTCAGGGTGGACCTGGGATTATGGCGATGAAGGTGTACTCCATACTCCCCAGAGCTCCAGAATTGGAACTTCACCATTAGATGCAGTTTAACATCATACCCAGGACACTAAGACCCTCAGCCACTGCTTTCTAGTACATATATGATAAGAAGGGTTGGATGCTTACCGTAAGGGCAATAGGGTTGGAACAATTATGTAGGTGATAGGGCTTAAAATGACCAGCCAATTGTTCAATCCGCTGTGGAGTGTTACATGTCATGGACTGCTCAGTCATCAAGATTCCGTCCAAAAGTATCATTTTTTCTACCCTCGCCTAACAGATAGCACCATTTGGGGGGATTTTACTCCTATGCAGAGGTGCTGTGGGTGTATTCTTCTGTCTCCACCGACAAGGTGATGACGTATAATGAAAGCTATTTCCAACGTCTAGGTATAAAATAACAATAATAAAAGACGGGTTGAGATGCCGTTAAGATCAATAAATCAATCCGTTCTCTTTTCCTTCTTTTCCATTCTGACCCAGAGAGACGGTGTATGTTAGGGTCCCAAGAAATGTACCATTTTGCAAATTATTTGTATTAGATGGCAATACATATTATATATACTGGCAAATATATGCACCCTCCGGGTGCAAGTATTTAAGTTTTAATGTAATAAAATATTGTATTAAATTAGAAAGGCTAATGAAACTAAATAAGAATACAGATAAAAAGATTTGAAGCAGAGGGAGTATAGTAAAAGATTTGAAACAGAGGGAGTATAATAAAAAATGGAACAACTGAAACTTACTCTTCCATCACTCTCGTCTTTCATTGTTATTTTTTCGAATTTAAGTATTTAGTTAAAATAGGAAGTAAAGAATAAAATGACAGTTATTTTATCTTATTAATGGATTTCATTTAAGATTCATTGAAGAGATTTTTGCTTATATTCATTAAAATAAAACCAAAATGTTATAAATAATACTAAGCACATATTTATTAAATTCGATTTTTTAATATTAATATGCAAATTAGCCTTCCCGTTTACACTGTAAACCGCTATTTTGTTGTATATATAAATATAATTGCATGTTGTCTGTATGTAGACATAGTTAACAGCATTAATAATGTAAGATATTTTATTAATAATTGAGGTTTAAATAAAAAATAAAATCATGGAGAATTTGATGTTAATAACTAAGGGAATTGTGACTTGAATAGTAATATAGTTTCGGTTACAGACAGAAAAACACACAATCTCCATTATAATAAGATGTTCGCAAAATCTGTCAAGAAACTATACAAGAATGTAGATATAAACGTTCAGTGTACGCAATGACATAATATTTTGGCATACAATAACCCTAGACAAGTTGACATGGCATAATAGTCAATAAATAAACGAATAAAAAAATTATAACTCCAGCTATGCGCAAATTAATAACATGCCGATCTTTGTAATGTAACCAGTCTGGGAGAAGGAAATTCATAAATTCCATAGCTTTGGTAATATGCACACTATCGTCCATTATCCTCCATTGGCATTGGTTAGGGTTTGTTTTCTAGAGGGTGTACTGGGAAAGGCGGATGTTATGTGAAACTGAATAGGAATAAATTGGTGCAACTCCCTGGAATCATGTTTTTGCAAAGTTATCACGCAAACCATTGCCTTTCTAATGGATATGGTTGAAGCGCTGAACTATTTTTATGACCCTATCCCGTAATCAGTTTGGTACTCAGAGGCATACAAAGTATTTACGTAGATCATTATGTTTTTGTTTACAATTCGACTTTTACAAGACGTCATGGATTTGTGGACTTGAGTCGTGCTAAACTAAAATGACTAATTATAGAGAGGATTGGTTTCTCTGTTTAACGTTGTTTATTCAATACCAAAGTAATCATGTAAAACAGTGGCTTCCAACCGAGTCTATATGCCCCGGTGGATCTATATAAACATTTTTTGGGTCCAGCAAGCAAAAATATATAATTACAAAAATACAAAAATAAAGACTTTTAAACACGAATGGCTATGCGTTGTTCACCAGTGTAAAATATGAATCAAGGGGATCTATAGATAAAGAAAAACAAGGTTGAGAACAATAGTGATACTATTTAATTCATAGCTGAGTGTTGACGGGTTCATACCTTTCCCAAGTGTATTAATCTGAAACTGAATATAATAGAGCAACTTGAGCGGAAACTCGCTTGCTACGATGCCACAATTTAGATCTTTAGCCACAACGCCCCTCCAAATTATAGACAGGTAGATTACATGTTATAAAGAGGGATATATATTATAAGTTATACTCTCAAAAATGAAATAAGAATCACGATTTAGAGCAAGGGTTAAAGGAGATGTCTCAGAGGATAGCTTACATATGAGGTCGATCTTAGAAAATATAAAACATAGAATATAAAAAATAATTAAAAAAAATAAAAATAGAAATAAAAATGATAAAGGTTTTTTAAAATAATTAAAAATAATAGTCTAAGAATTCGAAAAATATTAATAAAAGAAGTAGAAAAATCCATAAAAAATAATAATATTTTTTTTTCTTAGTCTTAATGTATATATATAACTGTATATATATATTGTATATAGAATACATGTACATATAAGATATAGCATAATATATTTTATATATATATATAGGGAGAGAGGGGGATATAGCAGTATATATATATATATATATATATATATATATATATATATATATATATATCTTCTATAATTATCGAATTTATTCTATATGCGCATTGTAATTGCCTTCAAGCAAATAATATAAATATTAATATATATACTTTATTCAACAATGCTTCTAAAAAATAAACAAACATCCAAAAAATCTTATTTCCTTCGCCGAAGAGCATAAGGCTCCAGGTTTGTTTGTTATTGTTCACTCAGCGCCCCCTTGCCTCATATGGTAGAGACGTCTCAGTATCATTGACAGGCTAATTTCGCAGGAATTTCTCGGTGCTGTATCGTGGCCGAAACAGTATAGTTTCTGACTATCCTGCTGAAGTCCCGGTTTTGATTTCTGTCGGAGGGAAATCGTTAGTATATATCGCTGATGAGACTTAATAAAGTTGAAACAGTCTGTACGATATTCTACACACCGAGTAATTCTTTGCGAAATTCAATGGTCATTATTATCTTCTATAATTATCGAATTTATGCGATATGCTCATTGTAATTGCCTTCAAGCAAATATTATGAATATTATTTTTTTTCTGAGAACAAAATACATTTTGCGGACCTTCTTTTTTAATAAAATATTGAATTTTCTCCCGTTGGAACCAGAACAACATTCTTTTATATATATACATATATATAGGAGATTATTTTATTCAATTCAGGTTATTAGTAATATGTATGTATGTGTGACTGTTTGATATATTTATTATTATAAAAAAGATTATATATATATATATATATATATATATATATATATATATATATATATATATATATATATAATCTATTTTATGAAAATATAGAATATAAAAATAGATTCTGTATTTCTTCAAAATGTTAGAAGCAGTACTCTGTGTAATCCTTAGGATAAGTACATTATACATATATGCATACTCGCAGATAGATATACATACACATTATATATATATATATATATATATATATATATAATATATATATATATGTGTGTGTGTGTGTGTGTGTGTGTGTGTGTGTGTGTGTGTGTGTGTGTGTGTGTTTGTGTGTGTGTATGTATATATATATATATAGATAATGTGTATCTTATATAATATATATATATATATTATATATATATATATACTGGAATCATTTTTTAGCCCTTTTATGAAGCGGAGATTTCAAATCATTCATAATTGTCTGGTCCACCAATCTTGGAAGACGTTTGTAAAACAATTTTTCTATCTACTTTTATTATTTGATTCAGGTATTTTCTTTACATGACAATGTTTAATATACACATGCAGTGGGAAAACTCAGCTAATCTATGACGCTAACACGTAATCACTCTCTCTCTCTCTCTCCCTCCCTCTCTTTCTATTTCCCTCTCTCCTTCTCTCTGTATATATATATATATATATATATATATATATATATATAATATATATATATATATATATTTAGAATGATGTAGAGGGTCGGTTAATGCACATTAAATATTCTGTCAAAATTGTTGTGTTCGTTGTATGTACCTCATGTTTTTTTCGGAAAATGAGAGTAACAAAATAAAATAGTTTATAATCATCTGAGTGAACATTAAAATATTGCATTAAAAATACCAAATAAAAACCTGAGCCTCTATAATCGAAAAATATGATTTGAATTAAGATACGTACACACGTATGTGTATTTTCCCCGAAGTAATATCCGTATTTGTGTACATGACTACGCATACGTGTGCACGCCCACATACATACACAAATATATTTTAATGTTTTGCCATATACACATTTATGAATATACATACTGTGTGCGGAAGAAATACCTTCCACATTTTAAACTGACACCTGTGCAATACATGTGAACTAAGGCAAGAGGTAATGGTAGCTCCATTTGGCTAATTTCTTGCGATTTTCCTTTTCATACACGATTATAGACGACCATTGTTTATATTTGATAATATTTACGACCAAGGCTTCTATATACAGTGAGGGAGAGAGAGGGAGAGAGAGAGAGAGAGAGAGAGAGAGAGTATTAGGGAGGGAGATGGCATATATATATATAAATATATATAGCTAAAAGGCAGATTCAATGGACGTTGGTAACTGTCAGTTTCTCGCCGATACGATCTTCACACCAAGTCGTAACTTGTCTATATATGCTCTATGACTAACATTTAGCAATCTTTATTGATAAATATACCAAACTATATTATTCATATATATAGAGCTTTCATATCTAAGTTAGGGAAGCGTGGATATGGAGCAACGAAACTTGGTTAGTGACAGTTTCTCACATATGCGATAATTCAAACCAATATATATATATATATATATATATATATATATATATATATATATATATAATAGCGAAGACATGAAGTCAAAGACATTTGATAACTGTCAATTTCTGGCCTATGCGATTTTCAAATGCAGTGCATGATTTAAGATTCTGATAGGCGAATAACAGAGAAACAAGCGTGGTTGACCTACCCTACCTTAACATATATACAAACATATATACCGCCCTGTTAGCTGCGGTGTTATAATGCACCGACTGCCCCTCTGCAGAAGGGTAAGTCTCCCCCAATGGGGCCACCTGTTGGCCGTGGGTGGTGACCCGTGATGCTTAAGGATAGAACCCAGGTGGCTGAGCAGTCCATGACATGCAATATTCCACTTTGGTCCTTACTTGGGCCTCTTCCGATCAATCGGCTGGTCAAGTCAAGCCCTAGCCCCTATATGATTTCCCCAACCCTATTGCCATTATGACAAGCCCCAACCCTTTTTATAATATGGGTGCTGGAAGGCGGTGGCCGAGGGTCTACATGTCTTGAGAATGACGTTAAACTCTATCTGGTGGGGAGGTTCCAGTTTTGTAGGTTTGGGGAATGTGGAGCACCCCTTCATCACCATTGCTCCCTGGTCCACTCTGACCCGGAGTGGCAGTACCTGTTAGGGTCCCATCTATGGGTTGGATAGTAAAACATGTTTATAAACAAAAGCTGATTATCCATTAAGAATGAATTTATTTCAAAACTTTATCGGCATTAAATGACCCACCGCGGTTGATATGCCGTAAAACAAAACAACCAACCAGCCATACATACACACACACATATATATATATATATATATATATGTGTGTGTGTGTGTGTGTGTGTGTGTGTGCGTTTGTGTGTGTGTGTCACTGTGTGTTTGCTTATCTAAAAACGTGGAAGTTATATAGGGGTTTTATACTGTCTAATTTCTCAAGGCGTATGTCTGTTATATAAAAATCAAATTACCTATATTTCAGCGTTAAATTAGGACAACAGTTTTTAAAAGGTCGAATGGTTAATGGTCTCGTTATTAACTACTTCCACTTCCCTTGTTAATATCTTAAACCTAATTACGTAATCTATATTTGCGGCTAACTCTTTAGCAAATGGAATCTCCTAAGAGAAGAAGTAAATCACACCCTTTTTATTTATTTTTCTACATTTTTACGGAAATACTTTTATCACTTTCATAGACTTTATTTTCATAATGGTTTAAAATTACTTTTCGGCTCAGAAAGTACGGGAGATTGTTCATCTAATGTTTTCGTTATTATTTCCTTGATATTGTTTTTACCGAAGGCGTCAACAGAGTGGTAAGTTTTAATATAAGTAGAAAGTTTGCTTTTTTATTTTTATGAAAAAAGAAAAAAATATAATCCGAAACGAAATGAAAATGGTGAAAGGAAATAAAAGTACACGTAAGGATATCAGATTGTTATATGAGAAACCTGTAAAGTATATAATTAATGTAGTTTTACTTATGTTTCTTTTCTTCTTTTTATGTATATAGTTTGAAATTCTTATACTAATACTTGCAAAACTCGCTTGATCGATATGAGATTAGAATAGTATACTTAGTTCAGAGGAATAAAACTTTTGTTAGAAATGCTATTACATCGCGTATGTAAATAAAAATCGTCTCATATATATATATATATATTATATATATATATATATATATATATATAGGAGAGAGAGAGAAATAGAGAGAGAGAGAGAGAGAGAGGGGGGATGTTTACTCCCATAGGGTTTATGGATATTTATTGTGTACTTGTTTATAACTTTAATTTTGGGTAACGCAGAGATTTTTCCTATTTATTATGTTTGATACTGATTAATGTTTCGGCAATGGAAAAGGAAAAAAAAAACAGTATTCCTCCTTAGGAAACTTGATTTAACAAACACTTCCTGTGACTAAAGTAATTAACACACTTGTTACATGGTGCAATTATCAATATAGACATAGTACAAATGAAAATCTGTAATGTTTTATTAGCATTCTGGCTTGCATTCTCTGTAAATAAGATTTGTATCATCTAATCGTGTTGTCTGCTTCTAAAATATATGAACTCATTTCAAACAATCTCTTGGTTTGAATAATCGCATACGCGAGAGACTGTCAGTAACCAAGCGCCATTGACACCATGTCCACGCTACCATAACTTGGATATAAATACTCTATCCACGAGCTTGAGCACTGTATACTTATAGATATAGAGACCATATTATCGATATTAACATACACACACACACACACATGCACACACACACACACACACAGACATATATATATATATATATATATATATATATATATATATATATATATATATATATAAGTGTTGTTCTGGTTCCAACAGGAGAAAAAATTTTAATCATAAAATACATATTAAGAATGTAGCACTGGTTTAGCTCAGTCGGTAAAGCATCCACGTAGGAGCCACACGGTTCCTGGTTGGGTACCTACCCTACCAACTTAGCGTATGAGTAGCAGAGCTTGGATCTGTGCGGTAAAGCAGAGAGTGATTAGTAGGTGTGGTGCTCCACCACAGACACAAAACAATCTCTCTGATTTGAGCTAGGGAAACTGGGAAGACTCCCTTGCTATCCGTCTGATACCGACAACAGGTCACTCCGCCGACTTTTACTTTTACATATTAAGGTCTCATGCTCTCTCAGTAATCGCCCTGTTGACAAGGCTTAGAAAACGTTCTCCCCCCCTCCTTCTGAAAAGTAAGACTGAAAAAGGGAGTACTGGTTATGACTCTAAACTTATGGGATGTTCAAGTTCTGGCGATCTGGAGACCGTGGAGTACCCCTTTATTGTCCTTACTGTCAGGTCAACTTTGACCCAGAGTACCTGTTAGGGTCCCATTTAGGTGTTAAATTGATCTTTTTAAAAATGTGTATTCAATAGGAACTTGTGAAAAATCTCTTAAAAAAACAACTACACAAAAATGAAAATTCAAATGTACAGTGATTTCCTACCATCTAGACCTAAAACCCAGCCGGGTTGATATAACATTAAAATAAAAAATTAAATAAATTTAATCAATTTTCCATATCGGATTTATTGACCCAAGTTTTTACACACATACATACACATACACACACACATATATGTGTATACATATATATATATATATGTATACACACACACACACACACACACACACACATATATATATATATATATATATATATATATATATAGGGTAATAAACCTGTCTACACCTACGAGGGTGGCCGATGTCACCTAAATAAACAAACACTGACCACCACGCATCAAACAAGCCACTCTTGACCCAATTAAAAATCTAGAAGTCACACGCACAGTACCGTGATGCAGACACACACTCACATTCACACACGTATATGTAAACACACACATACATTTATATGTATACACATATAGTCATACACACAACTCCCCCTCACATAGCATCAAAAAATAACCTACCTCATAGAGGTTCTTCACGGAACAAATGGACATGCTACTACTAACACACTCGTCTACCCGGATTTTAATAGCATGTCAAACCCATAAAAACACTTCAACTTTTATAGTTCTTCTATAATGCTCCCTTTCTAATAATCTATCAACAATTTCTTCAACTAAGAAATTTTCTCCTTACGATGGCCTAAGGTCGAAACTAGTTGAGAATAAACAACATACAAGAAATATTCCTGATTGTCTTATTACTTTTTTTTCACACACTATATATATATATATATATATATATAGGCTTGGCGAGCGTAAGTTCGTTCGGGTCTCGAACCCAGCCAGAGGCAGCTGCTAAAAACCGTATAACTATACTGATGAGAGGTGATACCTCGAAACACGTTTCTATAGTTTACCCTATTATACGCTTCCCATTTCGGTTGAGCACTCTATTTAGGAGGTATATAATTGCAGATTCACCGTATTCGGCTCAGCCAAATCTCACTTTGTTTACAAAGTTTGAGAACTCTAGGTGAAGGTCATTTCCCCTTAGAAATATAGCAATTAAATAGCCTGCTATACTTGGCGACTGACTGTGGATGTGTGGGTAAGAGGCTTGGCGAGCGTAAGTTCGTTCGAGTCTCGAACCCAGCCAGAGGCAGCTGCAAAAAACCGTATAACTATACTGATGAGAGGTGATACCTCGAAACACGTGTCTATAGTTTACCCTATATATATATATATATATATATATATATGGAATATAAATATCGCTGTTTTCAATGTCTTCTGTTATTAAACGATCTTGGTATAACATCATGTCGTTTCCATACGCCTATTCATTAATAGATAATTGTCAGCATCATAAGAGTTTTAATAAAAAGCTTACTTCGTTCAGTTTTAATGGTGTAGATTTAGGGTTATTAAAATAATCTCACATACCATTACTGCTCTACTAAAAATGTAAGATTATTCAATGTTCTATTCGTATCATTAAGCTTCACTCTGTATCGAAAGAGGCGTTTCTTTGTTGCCTATATGATAAAAAGTTGCGTGTGTTTGCCATATGAGCACTTTGAAGAATACGGTCAAATCTGTTTCAATTTGTCTTTGAATAAAGAAACGGAAAAGAACATTTTTCAAACCAGAGTGTCAAATCTTTTTTGTAAATCTTTTTCCAATATACAGATATTATGGCGTCAGAAAATAAAGGAAAGCGTGGCCTTGTTTCTTTCTAAACATAAAATTTACCTAAAGAAAATGTAGGGGGACTAAGAAAATGTTCATTGGAAAAAAAATTAAATTAGCTAGATTACACCAGCCAATAACATACGCAGACATACTAGAACATAGGCAGACAGGACTGGAACCCACGGAGAGAGGGATTTCGGATGAACGGAAGAAAGGGTCGGAGATATGGAAATGGGGTTACGCTAGAAGGACTGACGTCACATGATCGAATCTGTGCTTTTCTCGACACAGATAATTAAAAAATCTGGACGTTAACATCTCTCTCTCTCTCTCTCTCTCTCTCTCTCTCTCTCTCTCTCTCTCTCATTTCAGTCCGCAGAACGACGAATATATTTCATAGCAAAAGGAATTACGGTGTCTGTTTCATTTTGTCAGAAAAAAACTAGCTGTGAACGATATTCCTGACTGACCGACACCAGAAAAAGAGGAAGTGTTGTTTGGGGTAAACAAACAACCGCGAACGCTGTTGGTGCTACTGTTACCCAAAGCCGTACCTTGAATACGTTTGAGACGCACCCTTATGTATCAAGATTCATTTGGCAAGGACTACTAATGGAAGGAGAAGGAAGAAATAAGAGATCATAAAGGTTTAAAAAATAGTGATGTGCCAAAACAGGATGAACGATGGTTTGACCGTAGCGTGACCCCGAATGGAGAATTGAGTGTCAAGCGGAAGTCGGATGTTGACCGGAACCGGAAGCTTCGGGTGTTGACCGGAAGTCACGTGGTGACGTGGAACAACGAGGAAAGGTATCGGCCTCTTTTTGCCTTCCGCCGTCGTAGGGTACGCATCGGGCCTCTAGTGGCTAGTATGGGGTCCCAGTAATCAAGTAGTGTTCTCTCTCTCTTTCTCTCTGCCTTTCCTCCTCTCCGATACAGCACACGAGACGAACCTACCCTGGAAATAAAGGCTAGCAGTTGTGACGACATATTTCTCGTGTTATAATTTCTATCAACACCATTTTAGCACTGTGAATTTTGAGGCACGTGGACGAGACCCGCTATACAATATACGCCGCCGCCACCACCTTACAGTTATCGTAGTAGCGCTCGGAAAAAAGGACAACGTTACTTATATCATTTTGGTACCGTGAAAATATACCACAACGGTACACATAGCGCCGTGGTTCGTGTGTATTATCTATCGCTTGTTGGTCCCTTTATGGTGCTTAACCATGACGTATTCTCGTGCTGCAGTATGTTACAGAAGTATGTAACGTTGCGGGGGTCACAATAGGGTTGACACGATGGGTGTCTTTTCACCGTGAGCTCACTGGGTGCACTATTAAACTCACATAAGTCGCTGGACGCTTACAAGGCATGTGAACTTCTGGGATGTGTTTACAACACTCACAGAATCTAGTAGTTCTTTCGTTGGTCAGACAAAGGTATCACCTTACAAGACAAGTGTTTCTTCGTTGCGGTCAATTAACTTTCTATCTCCACGGGGTATCTTTGGGCAGGGGAATCTCATTCATAAAAGATCTCGTAGTATTTCTTTCACGTAGTAACTGAGATGACGATGAGTTGCTTTTCATCAATTTATTCACTTAATGCAAGTTATTGAGAGAGAGAGAGAGAGAGAGGGGGGTCGGTTTCATTAATAGGTATGTTTTTTAACTTCGTCCAGTGTAAAATATTAAATATCAGGCTTCATTAATAGGTATGTTTTTAACTTCGTCCAGTATAAAATATTAAATATCAGGCTTCATTAATAGGTATGTTTTTAACTTCGTCCAGTGTAAAATATTAAATATCAGGCTTCACACATCAGCGACACCATGTCTCGATTCCACTAACCTCTCACTAACTCGGCCAAACTGCCAACCCCGACTGCTCTCGGCAAGTTCCGTAACCCGACTGTCTCGGCAAATTCTGCCAACCCAACTGTCCCAAAATCTAAGGTTCCCTCATTATATAGAAATAGGTGGGGAACTTTCTAGAATGTCGTAGAACCTTTCGAAGGTTCTAACTGTTCTACCAAATTGCATGTGTCACCTAAGAGGTCAACGGGTCAACCATCCTTTCTTCTGACAAACCGATTAAAATCAATTTTAATAGCAAAATCCTAGACTTCCTGGCTCTCGACCCAGTCACAGGTGATAATGAGAATTCCACTATCCTCTCGCTTGCCCACTCCCGTAAGGTCTGAGAATCATGCTACATCCTATTAAGGTTTCTCTGTGTCTGGCACAAGGCCCCAAATATGGTGTTCCCGGGTAGGGCGCGCACATTATGCTACAAGTATTCAACAGCCCGTGCCGACAGGGTAGAAAGAAAGAAAGACCAAAGGACAGAAAAAAAGAAAGGTGGCACAGAGAATGTGAAAACGCTTCTCGTACATTTCAATGGAATAGAAAAAAGAAGTGAAAAAAGGAGAGGGAAAGAAAGGAAATAAAAGGGGAAAGAAGTGAAAAAGAAACTAAGAAATAATTTTGTCAAAGTTAGAAAAAATAAGGCATAAAAAATAAGCATTGTCTACACATTTAATATCGAAATCTGAAGAGATTATATTACACTTTCTCAATAGGGTAACGTAATGGTACCACGAATGATACGTCAAGCACACAGCACTATGAGCACTGTCACGGCACGAAGGATAAGTTTCAAACATGTGCCTTTTGGAATTGTGTGCGACACTTATACAAGGAACGGCTTTCGGTTATAGTAGCGATCATCAGTTTGTTTACCCCTACAAATTCAATTCACTTGTATTATTAAAAAAAATGTTCATTTTTAAAAACATAAAAAATCAATTCAATTAAATCGCACTTTTTCAGGTCTGCTTTGACACAACTTTGGAAGTGATTGCATGTCAGTATTAAATGATTTTCGTTACTATTAGCATTTAATGATGACTTGTTACTGAGAGAAGTTGGTTCTTCTCAATCTTGATTAGACCAAAGACGTCTACCCTATCCGCAGGGGCTGTAGAATACGACGGCTGTACCAGACAGTGGGGTAAGATCCCCCATAATGGAACCATCAGTTAGCCGTGGTTGCCGAACATTAATGCCTGAGAATAGGATCGTGGTGACTTAGCTGTCCCTGACCGGGGTACAAAGTTGTCCCATGCCATGAATCACTCCATTTCTACCCTTACTTGAGCACCTATATAATTGGCGAGACTGTATTCTTAAAATTGCCCCTATAGCAAACACCTAACCATTTATATCATATGGGTACGAGAAGGCGACCATTACTGCTTCGTATTAAGCACCTACTATTCACATAAAAAAGGACAAATAATTGTTGAATGATAAGTCTTTATTGGGGTCAAAATTTTTCTGTTAAGGACAAATAAGAACCCAATAATATGAATATAGATAATGAAGCATATTGTATTTATGATCTTCTTCAAGGTACGCGCCATTTTTTAGGTTTCAGTTTCAGGGTGAAATATTGATGCACAATTCAAATAATATGCTACGTAAACCGATAAAAGGAATAACGATAAATAAAAGAAGTCATATAAAAAAGCGATCAGATGAATTATTTGACTGCTTCGTGAAGACGATGAGGTGAAGCCAACTTAATTTCCGATGCAATGCGAAAAAAAGTAGCAAAAACTGAAAATATTCCAGACGTCGTGGAAAGTTTTCAGTGATGGAATAATTTTGTTGTTATTTCCTATTCACTTTTTTCCCGGATATCAGCATACATTTTTGGCGCAACTGGGCCTTTAAGCAACAGACACGATAAAAGAATGTGAAGTGTGAAAATATACTAAATATTCACGTGCATTTACTGATAAAGGCACATACATACACACACACACACACACACACACACACATATATATATATATATATATATATATATATATATAGATAGAGAGAGAGAGAGAGAGAGAGAGAGGACGACAGATAGACAGATTGAGATAAAGAGAAAGAAATATAGATAGGAAGACAAGGAATTAAGAAAAATACGTAGATAGGTCTATATGGTCTCATATATACACATATTATATATACACACATTATATAAACACACATTATATATATATATATGTGTGTGCATGTGTGTGTGTGTGTGTGTGTGTGTGTGTGTGTGTGTGTGCTTATGTGTGCGTGTGTATAAGAATGTATATAAGTTATCGTTATAAGCATCATAGTCACATAATGTAGTGAATTCTGTTCTCCCAGTGTATCCACCAAATAATGGTTTTTGTAATATATATATATATATATATATATATATATATATATATATATATATAAGTTAATCCACAGACACGTGTTTCGAGTTTTCACCTCTCATCAGTGTGGTTACACTTTAACAGCTATCTCTAGCCGGGATCGAGACCTTACTGAATTTTCGTCTGCCAAGTCTCTTATCTATATCGCTATTAGCGGCTGTCAAATTTAGGAGAATATTTAATTCATACATTTCTAAGCGGAAATGAATTCACGAGAGTCCTCTAACTTTGTAAACAATGTGAGGGTTAGCTATACGCCAGACGGTGAATTTACAATTAAATCCCTATTTAGAGAACTCAACCAAGTGGGAGTATATATAATAAATAAGTTAATCCACAGACACATGTTTCGAGGTTTCACCTTTCATCAGTGTGGCTACACTTTAATAGTTACCCTAGCCGGGATCGAGACCTGACTGAATTTTCGTCTGCCAAGTCTCCTACCCATATTGCTATTAAGGTGGTATGAAGTGAAACTTGTGCGTGAGATATTTTAAGTGGAAATAGGCTGCACAGACCCCAGTCCACTATCTTGGCAGTCCCGCAGTTAGTCTAGTGGCAGGGAAAGTCCGAGACGACTGGGCTGCCGAGCTGTTGCAGGGTGCTGTCTCAGGTAGTATTGAGTCACTTCACGAGAGGCAAGCCTCCCCGGAAGCCCCAGCGCTTGCACCCAAGCGACAGGTGTGTTGGAAATTTATGTGAGTCCACATCCAAGCCCCAGGTTGTGTTCGGAATTTATGTGAGTCTGCATCTGCAAGTCCAGAATTGGACTAATGAGCCACCATAGGGTGCACAAATGAAAATATGGAGTGACGTCATCGTCGTCTGCGACGGACTTCCAAAAGAAAAAGAATATATATATATATATATATATATATATATATATATATGGTTGAGAGTAGAGGAAAATGTGGATATAACAATACAAACGAGAATGTTCGATTGAACATAGTCGTTTGTGTTTTTATATCCACATTTTCCTCAGCTCTCAACCACATTTTGTCGGATTTATTCAATCTATCAATCCTCATATATATATATAAGGTTAAGTAAACAAACAGATGTGTTTATTTTTATATGGCTTTAAGCAGTCAAATTTTGGAGGATATGTGCTTAATTGAAGTCATACCTAATTTTGAAAATTAATTAGTTAATAATTAATGAATTTAGGCGGGCATTTATGTTCAAATGTAAGGCTAAACAAATCGAGAAAATGTTAATCTCTATATATATATACAGTGGGAAGATCTCCCATATATTTAGAAATCACAGAAACATTTATTTTTCTACATTGCGGCCAATGCATTTTCGTAGGCACTGGGCCAGTTTTTTTATATCCATGCCATACCAAATCACCTCCATGTTGTTGGGGAAGCATTGAATCTATTTGTGGTTGCACACTCCTTACATCACTTAAAGACGCTTTTGACATCCATGTAGGACTCGCCATACATTTCCGTCAATCGATGATTAATATAAATCGGTTTAATGCCTTTTTTCGTTCAAAAAATCGAATAACGGCACAAACTTCACACTTAATGGTAGTGTTAATCGAGAGATTTATCAAAACAACTTCCAAGCCAAAACAGGGGTAGGCACACGCGTAGGTACAAAAACATAATAGTATTGCCAATAGCCACACAAATAGTTTCCCTCCGATCCCAGCACATTGAAGACCCTACTTTAGGGATTGCACACACACACACACACACACACACACACACACACACACACATATATATATATATATATATATATATATATATATATATATATATATATTGAATATATACATAAAGATGAATTTCTTTCATGAGATTTTATGAGTTTATATATCCAAAGAGAAGAGACGAAACAAATTCTGAAGATGAGGCAATGCTTTTGTTGAATTAAAAGCATCTCTCTCTCTCTCTCTCTCTCTCTCTCTCTCTCTCTCTCTCTCTCTCTCTCTCTCTCTCTCTCTCTCTCTCACACACACACACACACACACACACACACACACACACATATACACTCACTCACTCTCTCTTTATATATATATATATATATATATATATATATATATATATAATTTGAGCTATGTTGGTTATAAAAATATTCTATGAAGTTATATAATAACTTATCCGTGTAAATAATTCTTTCTTAGATTTTATACCACCAATATCATTCTTTGCTCTAAATATTAATTTAGCCTTCCGTTCTTTACATTTTATGATATGCCGAAAGATCTTCCTCTACAAATAATAGCCCAAAGGTGGCACATGTCTTTCCAGAAGGCATCTCATGTCATCATGTTAAACCAATTTCCCATTATCTTATATATGTTTAAGACGACTAGAGTTTAACTTGTTTAATAAGACTGAATAAATAGATACCGCGTGTTGTAATGGTTAGCAAGCTAGACTGGCCAACCTTAATTAATGAGTTCCAGTCTCACTTGGTGTCCCATACATCCAGCCTACTGGCACAACTAAGCAAAGCTTAATAAATAACTAGATATCCAGAGATATGCTTAACTGATTTCACGGAGACTGATTGAGAGTAATTTCTACATTTATTTGCATGGTGTTCAGAAACATGTTGCAAGATGAACTGTAAACTTTATCAATATAAGGAAGTAATAGTTGATTCATTGATTGATTTTAAAGGCATATCAACCTTTGTATGGATATCTAATGCTTATAGTTTAGATAATGTCCTCCATTGTACGTATATTTACATTTATTGCTTCTTAGGATTTTTCAGTTTGCACGCAAGATATTAAGTTTTCCTAAGTAATACAAGTATTGTTTCTGGTTTTGAATATACCTGTCTATATTATATACACAATAACATAGTTTCAAGTAACTATTTCTGTTTAGAGTCAGCGACACATTTGAGCCTATTCTGCATTTTACTCATGAATGTTTACAGGTAGTTTAATCCCATTATATCGTTGAATAAATCTTTTTTGGCACACAAAATATGTATTTCCCTCCCTCCACTGGTCAAAGATTGATCTTCAATTTGCTCTTAACAGGTACTATCAATCCGCGTCATATTATATCTGAAGGGAATTGCAAAAAGAGGTACTCTACTATCCCCAGATCATTAGAACTAGAGCCTCTCTATCAGATGTAGTTTAGTACCATACCAAGGACACGTCTTTTTTCTGGGGTAGGGTTTCTTTGCCTTTTGCATACAGTCAAAGATCCACAGATTGTGTGGGGAAAGTAATAATGAAGGTACCCATACCATTGGCCGACAGCGAATAAATGATCTGGTTTAAAAAAAAAACAGAATTCAATATTTTTATATATATAAATATACAGTCAACGACGAAATTATTCGTACACACATCAATTTTGAACTCGGTTCGATGTGTCCATTTCCTAGGACGATAACGACGATTGAATATAATGATGTTTTTGAATTCAATTTTCCTTCATCAAGCCTAAATAACAAAGTCTGTCCTAATATTAACGCCTATCTATAGCTAGGAGAGATATTCATGCTTTTCTCACGGGCATTAATGCGAAGCAAAACACAAACTGCCTCGTCCAGGATTTGAACTCGGTCTTCATTTCCATTTCCTAAGACGGTAACCACTCTAAGTAAATGTAATTTCCATATTCTTATCCGAGATCTTCTTTGTGGGAACTTGCGAGTGTTTTATGTATGTGTAAAATATACACCATAAATCATCCACAGACGTTTCATTTTTTTATTATAAACAGGAAGCTATGTTTTATCTAATAATTTTCAGAGTCTATTTTTAAAAGCCCAGCATGAATAGCGTGTTTATTGTTAAAGATAAAAACTACGGTAATTAAGGGAAACCTTAGAGACCAACATGGCTTCAAGTGTTTCCAGTCTTGTCTGATAAATTTAGACTTTCTTTCCTTGACTAATCTTGTTTCCTCTGCCTATAAGGACCAAAAATCGTCAGATACAATTAAATAAACATTCTAGAATGTCCAATTCTTCAAATTAAAAATAAAGTAGTCAGATTCTGATGCTACGCCGAAACAATTAGACGTAGGTAAATCAATTTGAATACTGAAAAAAAAGCAACAACACAAAAAACATGTATTTTGTATTTCTTTGGCAATATACTCAGTTTAACGCTTTTCTCTAGATAACAATACAGGGTGTAAATTTCAACTTTTCTGATAAGAAAAATAGATCTGATATGCAATATTCTATTGACAGTAATCTCTTTTGATAATAAAATAATGTGACACATCCTGATAAAATATCCAGATATGGGTAAATAATAGGGAAGACTAGGCTCTTTAACTTTACTTAAAACCATATAATTAAGTGTGAATAAATTAATATTATTAAATAGAATAATTACTGTAAACCATATAATTATTAGTACTAGATTGAAATACTTAAAACCATATAATTAGTAGTACTAGATAGGAATAATTGAAGCCATAAAACAAAAGAAACTTATTTTTATTAGGAATATTTAATATATATATATATATTTGACATTTATATATTTGATATAGTACACACACACACACACACACACACACACACATATATATATATATATATATATATATATATATATATATATATAAAGATAAAAGGTGGCTTACCGTTGAATATGGGCACGATCGTTGGAGGTGCACAAAATCCATTTAATATATATATATATATATATATATATATATATATGTGTGTGTGTGTGTGTGTGTGTGTGTGTGTGTGTGTGTGTGTGTGATGTGAAATAAACCTCTTAAGAACTACAACACAAGAAATGCAAATATAAACATACAATGAACAGAATTTCCTAACCTCTAGGAATAAAATAACCCTAGAATGCCGTTAAAATTATTTAATCAATATATATTTTTTACTGAATGCTTACAGTAATTATCGCACAGAGATGTTTATCACTTAGCCACATACCATCGAGTCTTTAGCACTTAAAAGGTACGCATCCAACTATTCTCCCTCCAGCTAAATATTTGGTCAGTAAATATTTGGTCAGTAAATATTTGGGCAATAAATATTTGAGCAGTAAATATTTGGGCAGAGTAGGCTTTTTAAAATTGGTTAGTCAACCAGTCTAGGAGAATGAAAACTGTGAATCCAATCCCCTTTAACTCCACTTTAGAAATTGACCATGTGTCACATCCTACTCGTGCGAACGGGTTCGTAAACATATAGTAAGTAAAGTCGTTGGAGTGGCTTATTGTCGTTAATAGCTAATATATGCTCCCCACTTTTCTGCACAGATACAAGCTGTGCAACGCATACGCTGAGATGGCGAATTCGAGTATCGACCCGGAACCTTGTGGTTCATAGACGGCTGGGGGCGGGGGGAGGCTTTGGTCAGTCACATACTGTCCGGAATCGGCAACAGCTGATTTATTTCAAGATGAAGTGTCTTTCAATATTCCTTGAATGCAGAATCAATCTATACTTCACAAAATAGAAAAATGTACGTCCTGGCAAATTATTGAAAAATATCTAAAGTACCCTTACTTGGACTACACTAACATACATTTTGAACAGTCTTAAATGGCATAGAACCACAATTGCGACATCTCATTTTCTATAAGGGAAAAGCTTTATGAAAAGGTAAACACTAAATCTGTGTCTGTTATTTTCAATAAAACATGCCTATAACAGAATATGTTGTACACACACACACACACATATATATATATATATATATATATATATATATATAAGTCATCCACAGACACCATGTTTCGACCTTTCACGTCTCTTCAGTATGGCTAGACACAGCAACTACCTCTGACCAGGAGCGATATCCGACTGACTTTTCACCAATCCGATCCGTTAACCTCTCAGCCATTTGACAGCTGCCGTTTAAGGGGCAGTGTTTAAACTATTTAATACATACATTTGTTTATATATTTTTTACTATCGCTAGAGAGATCCAGTCTGTAAACAGACGATCATTGCTTTATGCCGGCGGTTAAAGGTAATTTAAATCGCCCCTAGAGAGCTCTACCGGATTTTGGGAGCATATAATAAGTCATCCACAGACACCGTGTTTCGACATTTCAAGTCTCTTCAGTGTGGCTAGACACGACAAATACCTATATATAGGAGAGGAGCTGAAAAGCTATCAGTTGTTGATGACTTTCTTTACCTGTGGGATTCAACCGATGTAACACAGTTGGAAGAAATCTATAGACCTAAAGTTGGATCTGATGAAAAATAAACAGCATTTGATTACATTTCAGGACATTATTCTGTTGAGACTATATTGGTCTACTGCAATTATTTCGCACAAATGAATACAAACTCCGTATTTATTGAATAGTTTCTTAGTTGAAAATTATCACAAAAATGAATTATTTTTATCACATTCCATGTAAATAACTGGGGTATTTCACAAATTGTCTCAAGTACCCATCTTTTTTAAAATTCGTTTTGTTGTTTTTCCTATTGTTAATGTGTTTGATTAATTTATCGCCATTAATCTGATAAACTCATTTTGTTAGTGAATATAATACACGTTGAAAAGTATACTTGTTCAAGACGATAGAAGGTGGACACCTACAAACCTTTATACAAATTTCATAATAAAAATTTATAATAGAAGAGAAAAAATCATTTACGTTCATGACATTTGTATTTCATGCTTGTACGAATCGAAAGCCTAAATTATAAACATTTTCAGAATGAGGAAAATGATATTAGTTTTCACTTTAGAGATTCGGAAGAAAGAACGACAAAAATTGATAAAATATCTAAAGCCTTTTTTTGAAAATATTCCAAAATTCAAGGGAGAAAATTTGAAATAAACCTCACTGAATCAACAAGAAATATTAAAAAAAAAAAAATAAATAAATAAACGAGTGGAATTGTATATCAATCACGGTTGGTTGGTTGGTTGGTTGGTTTTGCAGTATGCCAACCTTTGTTGGTTTATTTAAAATAATTTTTTGAAGCAAATATATCGTTTCACTTATATAATAATAATAATAATAATAATAATAATAATAATAATAATAATAATATAAGACCCAACAAAATAGTAAATGTAGACTTTGCAGTAATAGAGATGAGACTGTAAACCATATACTCTGCGAATGTAGCAAACTAGCACAACGAGAATACAAAACTAGACACGACTGGGTTGGGAAGGTGATCCACTGGGAATTATGCAAAAAATTAAATTTTGACCATACAACAAAATGGTATATGCATAAACCAGAATCTGTTCTTGAGAACGAAACGCATAAAATTCCCTGGGACTTTGAAATAAAAACGGATCACCTTATCCCAGCAAGAAGACCAGACCTAGTGTTGATAAACAAAAAAGAAAGAACTTGTCAACTGGTGGATTTTGCAGTGCCAGCAGATCACAGGGTGAAGCTAAAGGAAAAAGAAAAAATGGACAAATATCTGAACCTTGCCAGAGAAGTGAAAAAGTTATGGAATATGAAAGTGAAAGTGATACCAATTGTAGTTGGTGCACTTGGAACAGTCCTAAAAGGATTGGAAAAGGGGCTGGAAAGTTTGGGAATCAGAGGAATGATTGAAACCATTCAGAACACTGCACTGCTGCAATCTGCTAGAATACTCAGAAGAGTCCTGGAGACCTGAGGAGACTTGTTGTCACTCAGATTCCAGTGAAAGACCATCAGCTAATGCTGATGTGAAAACTCAAAAGGAGTAGATAATAATAATAATAACAATTTCTAAACAATTATACATTCAAGTAACTATTCACACATAATGATTGTTGAATAGAGTTATATGGTTTCAAGTACTCCTATCTACTACTGATAATTTTTAAACATATTTCGGCTGGAGCTGTAGAATACGCCAATGGCATCTTTGTAGTGGGGTAAAATACCCCTCAATAATTGGGCCACCTGTTGGCCGTGGGTGGCAACCGATAATGCCTGAATCTAGTATTGTGGTAACTAAGTGGTCAGTTAACAGAGTACTAAGTGCTCCTGTGACCTGCAATACTTCACTTCGGCCCTTACTTTGGCTTAATGGGTGGTCAGAGAGGTCTGATTAGATAATTCGGTTGGTCATGTCAACTCCTAGCACGTGTATGACTGTCTCGAACGCATTCTTTAAATTGCTTTTTTGCAAACACCCAACTCCTTTTATCATATATATGCTAGTAGACGGTCGCTAATAGTCAACCACTATTTTATTGATACATATTAATTTGTTTATTTATAATTTGGAGCGAAACACACACACACACACACACATACACACATACATATATATATATATATATATATATATATATATATATATATATATATACATACATATGAACAGAATTTGCTATTAGATAATCCACAAGGGTTGTTATGCCATTAAACCCCAACGAACCAAATTAATAAGATATATTTTACACATAGATGGGACTCATGCAGGTACCACCGCTCCTAGGAGTAATGTGGACAATGGGGTAACTCCACTCTCACCAAAGTAAAGAAATGTAGCCCCACCACCAGATGCAGTTTAATGTGTTAATCATGTTTATGAGATGTTTATGAGATGTTTGCTTTTTGAATATTACGATGAAAACTATTGAAAAACTAGAGATTGTCTACTATCCTCTAAAGATCTGCAAAATATTGGACACGGAGGAGAAGTCAAAACATGAATCTTAACTTACAATATATATTGACGGGGGCCATCATGAATTTTTTGATAATGAGCAAAACATTGAATAATAATCAATGAATCTGAATTAATTCCACTTTATACATTTCTATCCTAATGATATTCAAGTAGAAAGATATGTGCCTTTCCAAGGGCATTAGCGCGAATTGTAAAGTACACACTCATGTACAGGATTTGTACTCGGCTCGTTTACGTCTTATCTGCAAAAGCTATTATGCCAAAATGAATAATCACTACGTAATTTCAAAATTGACCGATTAAGAGTTAGAAAAAATGTCAAAATCTCATTGTTCCGTTCGATAAAAATACATTTCTTCCGACTAAGCTTACTAAATTACTTTTCGCCTTTGTAAATTTAGATAGCACTGTGTGTCCTATAATTGGTGGCTTGTGTCTAACTAAATTTACCAAATTATTTGGGCTTTAGTTAGTTTGATCCTCACAGGGTGCCTCATAATTGTAAACTTGTTTCCTACTAACTTTACTATCTTCTTGTTTTGTTTTGAGTTTGAGTGCCTGATGTTTATGTCATTGTGCCCGACTAAGCGTACTAAATTGTTTGGCTCAAATAATTGTTATCATTACTGAGTGCCTTATAACTGGTACAGTGTGCCAAACTAAGATAAAAGAAATCTTGTTAGCCGTCCAGGATGATTAGCTCAGGCCTAGCTGAGTTTATTTAGCGTTCTTTTAAATATTAATTCTTATTGTAGATTATCTTTTTTTCTCTTCTTTCCATTTTCTATGCCAAAAAAATTAAGGATATATTCCTAGTTTTATTTACAAGTCTTGTTCGTTCGCTTTTAAACTTGTTGTGTAGTGAGTGTGGATCTCACTGGGCGCCCATAATTATGAATTTGAGCCCGACTAAGCTTATTAAATTCCTTTGCTGTCGTAAGTTTTATTTTCTCTTGATACTCCATATTCTTTGTCTTGTGCCTTACTTTACTTACTAATTTCTTGTTCCATATTGTGTTTCGATTTCGCTGGATGCCCCTTAATTGTTGCTATGTGCCTGACTATACTAAAGAAAGAAAGTGTATTTTTATGAACAAACTGATTAAGTGCAATATTTTAGCAGTATGAATATAAAACTTGTTTTATATATATGATATAAAATTCCCTTTCGACAAAATCCTCGTTTGGCTAAAATAATGAGCATTGTTTTTTAAATCATTTAAAAATAAAATCCTGAAAAAGGGTATTTTGACTAAATATTCTTTCGACACAAACTTTGTTGACGTAACGTCTGTTCGACGAATTATCGGTCGACGAAACTTCCATTGATGAAATATCCGTCGCGGAAACATCAGTCACGAACAGATCTAGGCAGGACAATGTTTTTTTTATGTTATCAAGTGCAGTTTGTAATGTACTCCTAAAAATGTTCAGGCAGAATTTTTTGATTTGTGAAAACGTTTCCTTCTTCTGTTTTATAATAGCTACGGTAAATTATTTAGTCTCATAACTTGTTTAAAAAGGAATTAAAAGAATTAACAAGTCTATGAATAGATTAAATAAAAGGAGAAGCAAAAGGTAATTTACAACATTAGTTTTTTGCTTTTCTAAATTAATCAAATTAAAAAAGACAACAACAGGTGTTACCTCCTAGAAATGAATGACGGGGAGAGAATATTTGATTGAAGGCAGACAATAGATTTTTCGCAAACTGGAAGATTTTTACGAAGCACGAGAGACTGAAAAGATTTTGAAGAAGAAGAAATACATCTTGAGACTGTTGCTCAGAATATAAAATTTATTGAAGTGGGGCTATTTTGTAGAATAAATAGGAATCTATGTTTTCTATCGACGGAGTGAAAAAAACTTCTCTGAATTTTAATGCTTATTTATTTTGTTTTTTCTTGTGCGTGATTAACAAAAGAGTCGTCTGTTGTAAAGAAATTAAGGACTAAGATTAGAAGGAATAACAAAACGAATTAAAAAAAAAGGGTACCTGAAATAATTTGTGACATACACCTGAGAAGGAAAATAGCAATTTTATGGAACATTTACAGGCGTTTTATTGTGATGTTTATTTCTATTTTTTCCTCTTATGTTGAAATAAATTATATTATGAAATAATTATTTAAACTCATTTTGCCTTCTCAATTTTTATACTTTTTTAAATTGGACTATTTTATGAAATATGTCTTTCCAATCTATTTAGTATTTTTCCTGGATATTTTTTTTTCAAAACAACCATCGGTTTGCTGCCTTTTAGTTTTCACTTCTGCTACGATGACGACAGGAAGAAAATATTTTTTTAATTTTAATTTGGAGTTCAGATAGTGTGACTGGAGTACGAACTCGCTTACTACGATGTTGCACCAAGCACATTATACTATGGTGATTCAAAAAGTAATGCCATTTTCTTCAGGACAGGTATAATTACCAACACAAGAACATATATCATACATAAAAATGAAGCTGGTTCTCTGGGGATCACATCCCTACTTCTCCACATAGTCACCATTTATCTCAATAGCAATGTTGCACCTTCGAATGAGAGCATGTATCCCTGTTAGATTCTATTGACAAATTTCACTTCATCGTCACTGGAATAATATTTGTCTCTCGAACCCTCTTTCATGGGACCGAAGAGATGATAGTCTGAAGACGATAAATGTGGTGAGTATGTAGGATGCAGTAAAGTTGTCCACCAGAATGAGGCGATTTTCTCCCTTGTCCTGATACTTGAGTGTGATCGAGCATTCTCATGCAGAAGGAAGATATTGTCGATTGGCAAGTTGGGTCTTATTCGTCGTATTCTTGCTCTAATCCTCTTTAGAGTCTCAATGTAGGCCTTAGTTTTGTAAATAAAGAAAATTCACATGAAATAAAGAAAGTGGCATTACTTTTTGACATAATCTCGTACACTAAACCCCGGAGATTCTCCACCGCTTAGCAAAAAATAAATGCTTTTCAACCATCTTGCTGGGATTTGATGGCAGTTTTTGTTCCTTCTTCTAAGCTGTATTTTTACGAATATGTATGATTAGAATACGCTGACTGTACTATTGTATTGTTATATATTTGTTATGCCTCCTTGGGAATCACCCTTTTTTACGATCTGCTCACATCAACCTTTTAAAAACATTATATAAAATATTGATATGATATCTATAAATAGATAAAATAGTGTTATGTAATTTATTCGATAATCCCCATG
>CM042139.1:134815630-134879234 GCA_023376005.1 Doryteuthis pealeii | reverse complement strand
ATTCCTATTCATTTCTGTTGACATTATTTATGAAGTCATCCAATTCAATTATTAAAATGTTTACATTATTGCTGTTTTAAAACAATATAATCATATAAAAGGTTTGGTTTGGTTTCTTTGTTCAATGGCATATCAATCTTCGTGGGTTATTTAATTTCCAAAGGCATATTTTCAGTAGTGGTACTATTTAAAACAATTGCTGGGGGTATGTGAGGTCATTCTTTTCGCAAGTCCGAATCTAGCAAGTATTTGTATCGTATTTTGCACAGAAAACCCTTAATAAATAACTACTAAAAAAATATACAATGAGCATGATTCTTTAGGCATAAAATGACCAAAATCAGGTTGAGGTGCCGTTAAATCAATCAATCAATTAATTAATCATTGATTCTAACTATATGGCTCATTTCATTTGCCTGTAATGATTATGGCTTTACCAAAATAATTATTTATTAGGAGAGAGATAGAGTAACAACGTGCTTTTTAATAGTTAAAACATTGTCATTTATTTTTATTGTTTATTTTTTGTAAATAGAATAACATATTTTGGTAACAAATTCCCTAATTATATGAAAGACATCAATAGTGCAGTAAATTTAAGATTAATTTGGATCATTTCTTTCTTTTCTATTTAAAAAAAAATGTTATTCTTCAAAGATTTGTGCTTTGCATAATAAATCAGGTAGCATATTCATTTTGTAATATAGTGTAAATATTTGAATTCGAACGTTAACATGTAAGTAAAAATAAAGTCGTCGCAGTGGCATAATGTTGGTATCAGCCAGAAAACGAAGGAGTCTATCCTTTTCAACTGACTTTAGAGCAAGAGATTGTTTTTGCATCAGATGTGGATCGCCACATCTACCTTCAGCTCCCCACTTTACCGTACAGATCAAAGCTTACTCATATGCTAAAGTGGTAAGGGCCGGTATTGAACCCGGAACCTTGTGGTCCCTATTTGAATGCGCTACTGATTGAATTAAAGTGTACTTATGGAAAATAACAGTAGCTTTGATTGTTAACTTTTGTCTCCATGTCGACTTATAAGCGCTTCATTCTGATTGGTAGAATTTCATGAGTAATAAGATTAATGGGAAAAGGTTAAGAATTAGTAAAATGGTTTTAGGTGCGCTGAGGAGCCAGATGCTAAATGATGGCGTCCTGTGAGACCTTCTCCGCGCGCAGGAAATGTTGGGTCTAGGATAATAAAAGACGTCAACTTTAAAATGAGCCTTCGTGTTTACTAAGAGCAAAAATGGACACAGAAATTCAACAACTTAAGGAACACCCCAGTCAACCCCATGTCAATCCAGAACGCAAGATGAGAGAACTCAACACTGATAGCAGACATTAAACAAATACCACAAAAGGACTTTCTAACTGAAAGAGAGATATAAAATAGAAAACAGACCCAAAGAGACATGACAAACAATAAATCGTAACTCAATGTAACCACCCTGTCGGTTGGTACCGTAGAATATGCCAACTTGACATCTGCAGAGGGGTAAGACCCACCTCCTAATGGGGCAACCTGTTGACAGTGGGTGGCGAACCCTTATGCTTAAAGATGAAATTCTGGGGCTGAGCATACCAAGATATGCACCTCTCCAATTTGGCCTTTGGCTAGAGTGGCGGTCGGAGAGACCTGCTCCTCCTGGTTGGTCACGTCAATCCTAACACCTATATGATTTTTCCGACGTATTGGCAAACCACAACCGTTTACATAATATATATGCTAGGAAGTAGTAGCTCAGTGTCCTGATTATGACTTTAAAAATGTATCTAGTTGTTCCAGTAGGAAGTACCAATTCCATTCAGGAGCTCTGAGGAGTGTGGAGTGCCTTTTCATTGCCATTACTCAATTACACCTGACTTGGATTGATAGTACCTGTTATGGTCTCATCTATGGCTTAGATATATCAAAAATGAGTTTTAAAAATGGGCTTAAAATTTTGTTTGGAAAGAAAACAGAAGACCTAACAGTAATAGATAAAAAAAAACGTCTTCAACATAAAATAAGCCAAGGGTTGATATGTCGTAAAATCCAACCTATTGACCAACAACAATGTTATTTGACTTACCAATTATGGTAGTCCTTTGTTTCTGGAATGGCCGAGACAGTTCAGACCCAAATCACCGATGAACCCACTCATATAACACAACAGAGGACGCATCCTGATGTAACTAGATGTTTCCATTGAAATAAAATATCGGGAAAGAGAATATTATAGTTCTTAGATTTCAGGAAATTGTACTTAATAACAATTAGGCAGCAAACAAATGCGTTTTACTTGCTTCCGAGTTGAAAAAATCAATTTTTCCAATTTATATGACAGATAAAAATTGAATGCAAACCTTTTAGGCCGAGGTTTATTTTTAGCTACATTATTCTGTTTCTCAGGGTTAAAACTCCAAGCTGAATAAAGTCTAATTGCCTTTACTATGAGTGTTTCTTTTCTTCGGAAAGGATTATATTGTAGTCGGACATATGTTTAAATGCAAATCGATTATATTTTGGCTATATACTCTTTTCTAACCCAGAGCCATATAACAATATAGACGGGATTGTGAATAAAAGTTTTGGTATATCTGATAAATTGCAAATCTTCACCTTTACAACATATTTTAAAGGCCAATGGCATTATTGTACTTCAGATTGGGACTTGAGAGTTGAAAGACATACCAACTATTTGAACACACCTAGATTTACATATATTTCTTTTCCTAATCTATTGATGGAGAAGGTAAACCTTTTTATATTTGCTCTGATAGCTGAAATGCTCATCGTAAATGATAGGTATGTAAATACGGAGCTTCGAAGTTGATATTTATAGGCGACTGAAATTTTTTTTTTTAAACAGATGAATACTTGTTTTCTCTGACACGTGTGTATGAATAGGAAATTATAGATATAAGAAAATGGATACAGTTTATAAATGTTGACTTTGAAATTAACACAGCATAAATCAGTATAAACTATTTGAAAAGGCGCTTTGTGTGTAATAGTTATCGTCTACGAAAATGAACACGGTGACTCCAGTTCAAATCCTAGACGAGGCTGTTTGCATTTCACTTGGGTCTAATACCATTGGAAAAAGTATTAATCCAATCATTCTCCCTCCAGCTATGGGTTACATACCAAGACAAGATTTAACTTTGATATGGCAACTGCAGTTAAGATTTCTATTCCTTCTGTATATTGTTTTGGAACTCTCCGAAAGTTTAGGATCTTGGTATTGTAATTATATATACTACTTCTCTTACATTTGTATTTGTGATGCCCCATATATTGTGTGTTCCCCAAGCTTTAATTAGTGTATGTTTAACCTCTTTATCTACTTTAAGCCGCTCACAGCGTCTCTCCTATCACTGTGATTCTACCACAGCGGCCTTTGCACATGTCAAAATCTGATGGTTTGTTCATATAATTGAACAGAAGGACTTAGATTACAATAATAATAAGACTTTATTTGAATAGAATACGTTCTGAGGGGAATAGATAGTGAACATTGAAATATCGCATCATACACATTAAAATAGCAATAAAATTTGTTACAGCCGAGGGGTAATTTGTAGGCGGAAAGCTAAGATTGTTTGTCTTTTGCTTTTAATTATTTTTGTTATATTTAACATGTTCATAGCGTAGTAAAACCGTTGTTCTTAGTAATTTCAATGCAATATAAACGAGAATCAGTAAAACGTTAAATTGTTTTGGTAAGCATGAAGTTGGCAAGGTAACAGCAATCGTCTTTTTCTGCTTCTGATTAGATGATTTTATGAATCATTAAACACATTTTCCAGGAAAACAGCAGGAATTAACATCAATAAGAATAGGACCAACACCATAACATCTGAAAAAGTCAAATGGGAAGAAAAATAACTATATGGATACTTCAAAACAACAAACTAAAAAAATCGCTCATGCAATAACCTGGACAGAATGAATAGAGAATGGAATCTATGTTCATAGTAGCACAAATGGCGTAAGAGTAATTGTATCAAAGGAAAATTGATAATATGCAGAATGATTATACCATGATAAAAACAGCAGTGTAGTAAACTAGCTAAAAATAGTATCAACAACAGGCTTGACTAAGTGGGAAATACGATTTTAGGTACAGACGGATCACCTAAATCCGGTCAGGAGACCAGATCTAGTGTTGATTAACAAGAAGAAGAGAACTTATCATCTCGTGGATTTTGCCGTCCCGGCTGATCACCGAGTGAATGTGAAAGAAAGCGAAAAGATAGACAAATACTTGGACCTTGCTAGAGAGCTCGGAAAACTGGGGAACATGAAAGTGAAGGTTTTGCCAATTGTAATTAGTGTGCTTGGAACGGTCTCTAAGGCCCGAAAAAGAGTGTGAGAACTGAAAATCAGAGGAAGAATCGAGACCATCCAGACTACAGCACTATAGAGATCAGCTAGAATACTCAGAAGTGTCCTGGAGACCTGAGGAGACTTGCTGTCACCAGCCTCCAGTAAACCACTGGCTACAGCAGATGTGAAAACTTAATAATAATAATAATAAATAATAATAATAATAATAATAATAATAATAGAATTTTAAAAAATCAGAGGAGAAAATAAATCACCTCATTTATATGGAGAATATGATGATCTTTGCCGAAAATTAAAGAAAAATAACTGGAAACCTCTACAAAACATAAAAATAAACAGCCAGAATATAGCAATGGAATTCGGCTAAGGTGTGTGTGATAAACTCTGATGTAACATAATAATAGATCTGCTATAGATAAGACCTAAGAGAATAATAACTGTAAACTATGCGAAGATAGAGGGAAACAGTAAACTACTTCATGAGAGAAGCAGTAAAATAACACAGAAAGAATAAAAGAGCAGGTACGACTTGTTGAGTTATATGATCCACAAAGAATTGTGCAAGCGATTAAAATATAACGTTTTAACAAATGGTACATGCACAAACCATAATATGTCTAGAAAATAAGACCTAGACAAAAATCTAGGACTTTCAAATAAAAACGGATCACGCAATTCTGGCCAGAAGACCAGCCCAGTGAGTATAAACTAGAAGAAACGAACCTGACAATGGATTTAACTGGTTTAGCAGGTCACAGATTTAAATTTAAAAAAGCGAAAAAATATAGTAATATCTGGCTCTTTCTAAAGTTTTAAAAAAGAATTGTTGGATATGAAATGTCAGTAACACATAGTCGATAATTCCCAAGTACCTAGAAAAGAGAATAAAGCAACTGGGAATCTATAAGAAAAATTGCGATCGTTCAGACCAAGTACGAGGGTGATAAGAAAAATACATAGAGTCCTGGAGAACTGGAGCAAATTGGTATCATTTGGACCCAGTAAAAACCACCAGTTACTATGCAAGTGGCGCTAATTTGTAATGTTTATCGTTGTTGTAAATGCAATCGGTCACCCAGAGTTTAAAATCCTGGACGAGACTATTTGCATCTCACTTCGTACTAATTCCCTTGGTAAAGGCATGAATACATCTGTTCTCCCCAGCTCATGGGTAAATAGTAAAGTAGAGTAGAGTTTATTTACAACGGTTAGGTAATCAGTCTAGGAGAGGAAAAACTGGATTAAAACCAGCTTTACTCCGCTTAAAAATTGACCTCCTTTCACAGCTCGTTCCTTTGCGAAGGGGTTGGGGAAATATATACTACGGGTGTGAAATATTATCAAGAAGAAGAAGAAGAAGAAGAAGAAGAAGAAAGAAGAAGAAGAAGAAAAGAAGAAGAAATGAGGTAAAAGCACCAGGGTGTGAACATTTGGCGGAGTTGTTTGGGTAAATATATAGTACGGGTGTAAAAAATTTACAAGGGGTAAATAATAGTTTTAATGGCAGCAATAGAAGAAAAGAAGAAGAAGAAGAAGAGAAGAAGAAGAAGAAGAAAGAGAGAAAAAGAAGAAGAAGAAGAAGAAGAAGAAATGTGTTCACGTGAGTCTTTTTCGTGCAACAATAATATTTAATACTGTTGGCAGTGTGCTCGTAGTTTTATTTGCAGTCGTAGTCGTTTTCTAGGAGTAATAGTTATAGTGATATTAAAGCATGCACACGATTCTCAATCTTTCGTTTTACTTAGAGGAACAAGGTTCCAAACCACATGACAACCTCCTAGGATGTTAGCACAGCAAACACGATCGGCCTGAACTCCAAACACAGCGTTGTTGCACAATTTCTGTCGGCAATTATGGGCGGATATTAGTTCCAATTTAATTATCCGGACACAGTGTGTACTGAGACAACAGGTAACATCTTGGAGAGGCGGCGTGTCTTGATTGCGGTGGTGGTCGATGCTAGAACATTGGAGATGGACAGTTGGTACGCTGTTGAAATGGCCCAGGCTGATGTTTGGGTGCTCGTAACAGTGTAGCTGGGGCCAGAATTGATTTGAGATATACGTGAGGTTTGACTGAAAAGACAACGAAAACCTTGAAGTATGTTACAGTGAACGCAATTCAAACAAAATAGAGAAAAAGCAGAGAGGAAAATCTGACTGTCCATTGTCTTTAGGGATGCCGCTCCCATATCAATAATCCCTTACATTATAATGTATTAAATATATTTAGTATGCTCTACATAAAATCCACCATGTCGCTGAAGAGAATAAACAGAGATATGATATTTGTAAAAGCGCACTGTTATTACTTATGCCGAGGAAAAAGTGGGAATCAGTTATTCTCCCTTACCATTGCTTGTTGATTGTTTAACGCATTTCAACCAGTCTAGGATTATTTTCTGCCGCGTGGTAATGGAATTACGTTCATTTTTAGTTTCATATATTTTGTAGTTTTTCTTAAGATTTTTTTCAAAGAGCCCTATCAAATACGATATTTTGCATATGAATTTGACCCATCGATTGGATCTAAACACGTATTACCATCCAGGTCAGAGTGAATCTGGGAGTAATGGCAATGAAGGGGGTTTCCACACTCCACAGAACTGGAGCCTCAGGACCAGTTCAGTGAAGTGTTCTAACTCAGTATACACTTTTGTCCTTGGTATGACGTTAACCTAGCTGATGGTTAAATTACATTTCTGGAGCTCTGGGAAATGTGGAGTATCCTTTCATCATCATTACCTTCAGGTCCACTCTGACCCGGAGTGGTAGTACCTATTCGGGTCCCATCTAGGGGTTAAATAGAAAACAGTATAAAAAAATATGTTTAAAAAATTGAGTATCTATCAAAAATGAATAAAACAATGCCTTCGGTATAAAATGACCTAATGAGTTGACATGCCATAAAATCACACCAGCCAACCACCATTACACACATTTTAAGGGGGTAAAATCTATGCAGAGTATACAAGCAGGTTATCCTAAACCCACCGAGACACTGTCATACTTTAGCCGAATTCTTATTTTTAGACAGGACATTGAAAAATTAAAAATGGCCGAGTTGATCCCAGGGATTCAGACCCTGCGTTAGTACTTCCTTGTTACGATAAAGTGGTTGTACCGAAATACACAAGGTCATCCTAAATGTCATGATGCTGACTATGTCTCTTATTGGCCTTGTTCAAACGTACTCGACGGAATCCTAATCAGACTGACCGGTGTTGCATACCACATATTTGAAACAAAAAAGATGTGTGCAAAGAAATGAATAATATTAAATTGAAATAATAACTAGAAACATAGAATTATCAGGAATAGATAGGAATACTTAAACTATACAGCTGTGAGTAAATTATTTGTATTAGGAATATTTGAAAATAATCATGTGAAATAAACTCTTGAGAAACTACTACACAGAAAAATGTAAATATAAACATACAATGGATGCAATTACATAACTTCTGGGAATAATATATCACTAGAATACCATTAAAATCAATAATCAATGTATATTTCTTTTATTTGATGCTTACATTAATCATCGCACAGAGATTTATTTTCATCTATTACCCACTTATTACGATAAACTAACGCGGAAAGCACCGGTTCCTGATAGATCAACGAAGTTAAGCACCGATGATCCCTGTTCAATACTATATTAAGTGACCACTAGTAAACAGCAGGTACTGTAAACAACTTATGTCCTTTGTTTATCAAAATGTTTTGATTCAGCATTACATCATCTGAAAAGGATTGATATACCGTAAAAAACCAACCAACCAATCTTACCCACACACTGACGCGGTGTTTAGCACTTAGAAACCCCTTCGTGAATATGTCCGTACAATAAATGTAAATAACTTTTTTTTTGTTTTTTTATTATTTAAATACTGTAGTTTACTAAGTTCTAAACGATTAGTTCACAACGCGAAGGATGCATCACGATAAATCCGTTGACGTATAACTGGCAGGGCTAAGAAAGTTCACTAAATTGTTTGGAGGGGTGAGCGACCGCACTTTCAGGTGCAACTTTAGTAAAGGGATTGCAGCCAAGGTTCGGCACATCCTTCGCGCCTCAAAGATAATGGACCAGCTGTCTATTGACGCACTCCCGTTCAATCCTGATGTACGATACTGCCGAACTAACACCGGTAGTAGAAACAGCTACACAGGAGACACGGACTAGGAGTAAGTGACGTCCCTGATGGACAACGTACTGACGGTGCATGCTCCACCTGCACTAGACGAAACCGTTTGGCATAAGATGTTCCCAGACGTCAAACGGAGAGCCTAAGAAGCGTGCGGGAATACGACAAGAGATGCGCTGTTTCCGGTGCAAGAAAGTAGGCACTTTGTATGGACCTGTCCGGGAAACGAGACAGGGAAATGGACGATGGTGTCAGTCTCTTCCGTAGGGCAAACAAGATCTCAGCACTATCCGTATTACAGTCCTAATTAATACGGCGCTTGTTGACTCAGGTTGTTCCCGATTGATAGCCAGCCGGAAGTTTTCCTCAACATCTGTGTGCAAGCGTGCGCAATGGTCGGCATTATCACGATCGTCGAACCAACGGATCCAAATGCGTGGACACGTTCTACTTACTATATAAGCCATGAACGCTTAAGCTGACAGTATTAACAGCAGTGCTGATGTGAAAGGACAGAATAACGTTTTTTTCTAAAATTGTACTCAAGAATACTACCACTACTTTTGTTCTATAAGCATGGCTTTGCCTAAAATAACCCATGAATGTTAATATGCCATTAAACCAAGCAACCAAGCCAAACCAAATGTGGATGCAACACTTGGTATACATCATAACCCAATTCTGATTTTGTATCTACCCAACCCCTTCACACAGGTATGTGCGACAACAAGGTCAATTTTCTATTGTGTATTTGGGAAGAACGTCTTCATGAGAAATAATTATATAATATACATTAATCACAAGTTGACAGAACAAAGAGGATTATTGTCTGTAGACCGAAAGCGAAGATGTTTTCTTTTCTTTTTTACATGTGCGATCTCTTTGTAATCCATTTGTAATCAGTGACAATGCAAAAATAGGAAAATCAGTAATAAAAATACGACAACAATAAAGCTGGACTTTGCAATATGTTATTGATTGAATTTACGCATTATTCATCAAGAAATATACAAAGAAAGAGAAGATTACAATACAATGGATAATCGATTTGAATTCGCAACTTCGATAAATATAAATCGAAATGGCATTTGAGTGTCAGACTTATCTAAGTTTTTCTAGTTTTTTAGTGCTTTTTAGATATTCATTCTTGAGAGATTGTCAAAATTAACCTGTTAATAGATACTATGTATCTTCTTCCTTTCTTATGAAGATATCGACTGTATTTTTCACAACTCATTTTCAAAGGATAAAAACATTCGGATGTTTATTTAATCAGAACAACATACTTTTTTTATGTTTGATTGTTCTGATTTCTTCTTTCTTTTTCTTAAAAAAAATTTTTTTTTTCGCTTTTTTCTTACGTCTGATCCAAAAATCATATTCAAGATTATTTTAGATGAAAATATTTGGTTCATATAGAATCTCTAGAATAAGAAATTTTAGGAATATATTTCCTCCAGCGCGCCCAATACGAGTCTCCTGTCCAATCTCATTATAATTGATAGAAAAGTATAGCTAGATAACCTAATTAAGTTTCACCAAAACGTATCATCGGGGTTAAATGTAATGAATTAATCAAGAAATTGATTAATTGAAGACAGAAGTGAAAAATACAATTATAGCCGTTAAAACAGTTTCGCGGCGAAGATCAACGCTATATAGTTGATTGCATTATTCAAAAGTCAAATATCAAATACGATTATTGTCAAATACCAATTGTGAATGCTGACGTGAATGCTGACGCGAAAATAGCTGTTTGCAATATCAAAAAAATCGTGTGTAGAATAGGCTCCCTTTTATAATAGCAGATATATTTGCGTTTGACATTTGCGTTAAAAAAAGGTTGTTTACATTTATAATTTTTAAATTTTTAGTTGATAATCTGCCATGTGCGCTTATGTAAACATTTATAAAAAATTTCGGAACTTTTCGGAAACATTTACAAAAACTTCGGAACTTTTCGGAAACATTTACAAAAAATTTCCGAACTTTCGGAAACATTTACAAATTGTTTTCGAACTTTTCGGCAACATTTACAAAAACATTCGGAACTTTTCGGAAACATTTACAATTTTTTTTCGAACTTTTCGGAAAAATTTACAAAAAATTTCGGAACTTTTCGGAAACATTGTAAAAAGATTTCGGAACTTTTCGGAAACATTGTAAAAAAATGTCGGAACTCTGGTTTAATAATTAGTGTTATTATTGCATGCGATTGCTAATTTTTCTTGAGAGCTGATATGTGTGGGAACATCATTACGTCTGCAGCTTATCCAAGAAAAACATTTATTTCACTCAAGTATTTATTTTTAATATAATCGCCTACGTTTGGTCTTTACAGTTAACATAATTTTATGAATATAAGATATAATTTTAAAGTAATACATTATCTATAGCATTCATATATATATAGGTCCAAATTGATTTTTACAAGATTACATATGTAATATAAGAAACACTCGTAATTTCAAATACAGAGGATTTTATCAGAAAATTTTAATTAGTTTTTTTATGTCTTCTCATCTAAGAAAAAAACGTCAGTAGGTCATTACAATTACTAAAGCAGAAAAGTACAATGAACATGATTTACTAATTCTTCCTACTTTAAAGATAGTATATTGTTATCAATTACAAGCATTGTTAAGTAGAAATAATTAAATAAAGGTTTATGTCCAAAAGAAGATTTAATATTTATTTTTGAACATTCGACTTATACTTAGACTCATATCGGTTTGTTGTAATAGTTAACAATCTAATCTTACAGATCCATTACTACTGAATAGGAAGTTCTATGCTCGCTGAATGCCGCATAATTGGAATATTCTGTCACACCCTAACAGTTGTGAATTGGACTCTTAAACTTGAGGATGGGAATCGGTCTCGCAAATTACAGACAGATTTCTCTGCTATTGTATTAACATTTGCTTGTCAGAATCCATGAAAGATATTGACCAGGTGCTGTGGTATTGGCCAGTTATTACATTGATAAGAGGAAATTACTACACTAAACTATGAAAGCACGCTTATCGTCGTGTGAAATGGAATCGGCAACCCGAGTTCAAATCATTGACGAGGCAGTTTATTACACACACACACACACACACACACACGCATATGTATATATATATATATATATATATATATATATATATATATATATATAATCAAGTGTTTCGTTTATATCTAAAAACCTTAGAGAAAAATTCGTTCGTAATAAAAGAGAACTCAAACGTACTTATAAATATATGCGTATATATGTTTTACCTATACGGAGTATTATAAATAAATGAAATTTATTTCGGCATTAAAAAATGCTGAAATAATTTAGGTCTGAACCATGGAATCCATTTACTCATTTATATATATATATATATATATATATATATATATATATATATATATATATATATATATATATAGAGAGAGAGAGAGAGAGAGAGAGGAACTCGATTTTGTGGAGTACAGGATTCACTTATTTTTTATTATTTATTCTCATTAATTTTCGGGATCGTTAGATTCCCTTCCTCAGATGAATGTCTCTCCTGTTGAACGGATCCTTTATCTTTGTTGTTATTGAAAACGGTCTGTAAAATATTTGTAATAACGGAGTATTCCGATATCAGCGTTTAGTCCCCTCACGGGAGTTCGTAGTTTTAAAATCCATTTGATTTCTGCTTGTTTTCGAGATTTTGTTGTATATGAAAATACATTTGAGGTGTGTAAGGTTGTGTGGTGGAGTGTTAAAGTGAAGTGCTATCGTGCTATAGGGTGATTTGAGTTTTATTGTGGATTTGTGGTTATTCATTCTTATTCTAAAAGATGTAGATGTTTCACCCACATATTCGCTATTTATACATTGTGTACAGTATATATAATATACTAAATTAGGGCTATCGCATGATAGGTGTGGTAGATGGATTGTTATGTTCGTGTAGGGTATTTTTATTTCGATTTCAGTGTGTATATGTCTGCAAATTTGGCATCTATTTTAATAGACCACGCATTTCCAACAACAGAATCTCGAAAACAAGCAATATATATATATATTATATATATATATATATATATATATATATATATATTTGGGAGAATATGTGCTTAATTGAAGTCGAACCTAATTTGTTGAAAGTTAATTCATTAATAATTAATTAGGCAGGATTTAACTATTTAAATGTAAGGCTAAAAAAATCGAGAAAAATCCATCTCTGTATGTACATTTCGGCCTATTAGGCCTCATCAGCAGAGCTATAGATACGAAGACCGCCCCGTGTGTGATTCGAAACATATCTGTCAAGTTAACGAGCAAGCGTCTTACCTCCGCACCAAACGGACTTTGCAGGTTTTTCTTCGCTTTGTTAAGTAGAAGTATTTATATTCCTCTTAAGTGACCTCACATGAACTTACGAGAAGTAAACAAACATACGGTGTTTATATATATATATATATATATATATATATATATATATATATATAATGATCTGCCCCGTCAATGATGTGAACTCTGGTTGCCAATTCCGTTTCAAACGACGATATGCGTGCCTTCATATTTTAGTGTAGTAATTTCCTCTTATCAATGTAATAACTGATCAATACCACAGCACCTGGTCAATATCTTGCACGCATTCTGGCAAGTCAAACTTAATACAATAGCAGAGAAACGTAACCAAGTAAACTGTGCTTGTCCCGTAGGAGGATCCGATTTACATTTCACTACATTGAATAATTTGGACTGGGGCTTATTGCCAAACGTTGGCCACAGCTGTTCAGCTTCATTGGGATCTCTTTCATTGCGAGACAGGTAATCCACTAATATGACATAATCCCGAGCTTTGTTTGGCATGTCCTTAAAATGGTTTCACACTAGTTAAGTTTGGATTTTCTCCCAAGTTCGGAAGCAAATGAGCTTGAAAATGTTCTAAGGGAAAGAAGGTTGACTTGCTCTTTTTCCCAACCCTATTCTAATTCTGGAAACAAGACAGAGAAATATTGATCATTGAATAAGTATTAACAACAGTGGGATCACCACTGATTCAAAGAACTGAACATTAATTCGAAAGGCGAAACTATATTTCAGAAGAAGTCAACCTGAAACATTCGAAAGGTTTGAGCTAAATATTATCGTTCCTTGCTTGGATTAAACTGCTTAAAATGTATGTCGTCGTCGTCGTCGTCGTCATCATCATCATCATCATCATGTCACGCTGACATCATGGATAATCATGATTCTCTCCTCTCCCCCTCTCTCACTACCACCGTACCTATCAGTCATCGCCCTTGGAAGGTCCTCCGAACACTATCAAGAATCAGAGCTGACTGATGCAGGTCTTTGCATGTCGGCCTACACTGGTATGTCTATATGTAGGCGTCCACAAGAGAACGTTACTTATTTGTTCGTCCTTGCTTCTTCAGCAGTGTACGGCATGTCTTGTTCATCTTATTTGGATGGATTGTGTCATAGGTGATAAATAGCCGTATATTCTTTTATGGGATGCTGTTTACAAGATTTACTTCGTTTCGTTTCATACAATAACAAAGGTTACTAAAGGAGAAATAACCAAAATGAAATGGAATCATTATAACATTAACAAAATACAATACTCACCAGCATCATGGAGAAGGTAAACCACTGCTAGTGATATAATACAGCTTAGCATAATACTCCTGTATGAGGATTGGGACATACCCCATTAATGTTCATAGGTAAGGTGTATAACAAGATCAGAAATGAATATTAAGCTTTTGCTAGGACTTGAACTCTCATCCATTGAAAAGTCATAAAGAATTAGCCAAAACATACCAAGAACAACAGCTAGAATTGTAAATGGTAGCATTTGAATGGTAATAAAAAGCAGCAGAAATTAATAATTAAGCCATTGTTTCATCTAAGAAATTCAAAGAATTGTAAAATTGTATATTGCTGTATATAAAATCCCACATTTCATAAAATATTTAACCTCAATCCTGGTTGTTCTTAAAAGTCCTCATTTAACACTAAAATTATGTTTTAACCCTTTATCTACTGGTGCACCCAAACTACCTGACAATCAAAATACCAGACCCCCCCCCAAAAAAAAAAAACGCCCGAGATCGTCAACTCTTAGAAAATGATTTAAATGAATACATTCAGTAGTAAAGTATCAGTGATATGATACTAGCTTGTCAACCATTTCACCACACTATTGCAGCATCAAATAAATCAAGGCTTGACGTGCCGTAAAATCCAACCAAATAATAATAATAATAATAATAATAATAATAATAATAATAAATGTTATGTTCCCGACAACTTGGATAATAGATGCCTGAAAATGTTATAAATATCAGAACAAATAATCTTCATCACGAAATCTATGGAAAACTGGAAAGTAGAATTAATAGCAGGAAGACAAACCCATACAAACGTTAAAATCCTAAGTGGCATCTTCCAGGGAGACTAACTCTCGCCACTACTATTTTTATAACAATGTTGCCACTTAATTAAACACAAAGAAAATGGACAGCAGAATACATATTTACCATATCCTAGGAAAATATAACCCCTCATGTATATGGATGACATAAATACATTTGCCAAGAAAAAAGTACTAGAAACCCTTATACAAACTATCGGAATTTATAGCGAAGGTATTTCAATGGAATTTAGAATTTAAAATGTACAATGCTTGTAATAAAAAAAGGGAAAAATGAAAGGAATAGAACATCCATATCAGGAAAAAATCAAGACACTGGAAATAAGGCTACACATACCCTGGGATATTAGAAGCAGATACCACCAATCAAGCAAGACTTAAAGGAATTGCTCAATAAAAAAATCTTCTTCTTAAAACTAAACTATACAAAATAAATTTTACTAAAAGAATAAATACATAAATAGACCCTCTTGTAAGATACTCTGGACCGTTCCTAAGATGGACAACAGAGGAACTCAGATAGATATATCCAAGAATAAGGGAATCCATAACGTCATGGGCGTTGAACATTAATGTGACGGAGATACTAATTGTATTTGTTACTTTTGAAACGGTTCCCTAATATCTGGAAAAGAGACTAGGGAACTGAAGATCAGAGGAAGAATAAAGACTATTAAAATTAGAGCAATTTTAAGATCAGTTAGAATACTTAGAAGAGTCGTGGAAATCTTCGCAGACTTGCTCTCACTCGGACTTCTGTGAAAATCCACATGTGGGAAAACAAAATAATAAGCAAAATAACAATAATTGAAGATACTTCAATTAAAACTAAAAATGAATATAATATATTATCCAAACGTTATTGGGCGCGCTGGAGGAAAATATTCCTAAAATTTCTTATTCTAGAGATTCTATTATGAACCAAATATTTTCATCTAAAATAATCTCTGAATATGATTTTTGGATCAGACGTAAGAAAAAAGCGAAAAAAAAAAAATTTTTTTAAAAGAAAAAGAAAAAGAAATCAGAACAATCAAACATAAAAAAAATGTTGTTCTGATTAAATAAACATCCGAATGTTTTTATCCTTTGAAAATGAGTTGTGAAAAATACAGTCGATATCTTCATAAGAAAAGGAAGAAGATACATTAGTATCTATTAACAGGTTAATTTTGACAATCTCTCAAGAATGAAATATCTAAAAAGCACTAAAAAACTAGAAAAACTTAGATAAGTCTGACACTCAAATGCCATTTCGATTTATATTTATCGAGTTGCGAATTCAAATCGATTATCCATTGTATTGTAATCTTCCTTTCTTGTATATTTCTTGATGAATAATGCGTAAATTCAATCAATAACATATTGCAAAGTCCAGCTTTATTGTTGTCGTATTTTTTATTACTGATTTTCCTATTTTTGCATTGTCACTGATTACAAATGGATTACAAAGAGATCGCACATGTAAAAAAGAAAAGAAAAACATTTCGCTTTCGTCTACAGACAATAATCCTCTTGTTTCTGTCAACTTGTGATTAATGTATATTATAATTATTTCTCATGAAGACGTTCTTCCCAAATACACAATAGAAAATTGACCTTGTGTCGCCACATACCTGTGTGAAGGGGTTGGGTAGATACATAAATCAGAATTGGGTTATGATGTATACCAAAGTGTTGCATCCACATTTGGTTTGGCTTGGTTGCTTGGTTTAATGGCATATTAACATTCATGGGTTATTTTAGGCCAAAGCCATGCTTATAGAACAAAAGTAGTGGTAGTATTTCTTGAGTACAATCTTTAGAAAAAAACGTATTTCTGTCCTTTCACATCAGCACTGCTGTTAATACTGTCAGCTTAAGCGTTCATGCTGCTTATATAGTAAGTAGAACGTGTCCACGCATTTGGATCCGTGGTTCGACGATCGTGATAAATGCCGACCATTGCGCACGCTTGCACACAGATGTTGAGGACAACTTCCGGCTGGCTATCAATCGGGAACAACCTGAGTCAACA
Source organism: Doryteuthis pealeii (assembly GCA_023376005.1). Taxonomy (NCBI): domain Eukaryota; kingdom Metazoa; phylum Mollusca; class Cephalopoda; order Myopsida; family Loliginidae; genus Doryteuthis; species Doryteuthis pealeii. The sequence goes on along the minus strand of CM042139.1, from coordinate 134,862,315 downwards.
AGCGCCGTATTAATTAGGACTGTAATTACGGATAGTGCTGAGATCTTGTTTGCCCTACGGAAGAGACTGACACCATCGTCTATTTCCCTGTCTCGTTTCCCGGACAGGTCCATACAAAGTGCCCTACTTTCTTGCACCGGAAACAGCGCATCTCTTGTCGTATTCCCCGCACGCTTCTTAGGCTCTCCGTTTGACGTCTGGGAACATCTTATGCCAAACGGTTTCGTCTAGTGCAGGTGGAGCATGCACCGTCAGTACGTTGTCCATCAGGGACGTCACTACTCCTAGTCCGTGTCTCCTGTGTAGCTGTTTCTACTACCGGTGTTAGTTCGGCAGTATCGTACATCAGGATTGAACGGGAGTGCGTCAATAGACAGCTGGTCCATTATCTTTGAGGCGCGAAGGATGTGCCGAACCTTGGCTGGCAATCCCTTTACTAAAGTTGCACCTGAAAGTGCGGTCGCTCACCCCTCCAAACAATTTAGTGAACTTTCTTAGCCCTGCCAGTTATACGTCAACGGATTTATCGTGATGCATCCTTCGCGTTGTGAACTAATCGTTTAGAACTTAGTAAACTACAGTATTTAAATAATAAAAAAACAAAAAAACAGTTATTTACATTTATTGTACGGACATATTCACGAAGGGGTCTTCTAAGTGCTAAACACGCGTCAGTGTGTGGGTAAGATTGGTTGGTTGGTTTTTTACGGTATATCAATCCTTTTCAGATGATGTAATGCTGAATCAAAACATTTTGATAAACAAAGGACATAAGTTGTTTACAGTACCTGCTGTTACTTAAGTGGTCACTTAATTAAGTATTGAACAGGATCATCGGTGCTTAACTTCGTTGATCTATCAGGAACCGGTGCTTTCCGCGTTAGTTTATCGTAATAAGTGGGTAATAGATGAAAATAAATCTCTGTGCGATGATTAATGTAAGCATCAAATAAAAGAAATATACATTGATTATTGATTTTAATGGTATTCTAGTGATATATTATTCCCAGAAGTTATGTAATTGCATCCATTGTATGTTTATATTTACATTTTTCTGTGTAGTAGTTTCTCAAGAGGTTTATTTCACATGATTATATTTCAAATATTCCTAATACAAATAATTTACTCACAGCTGTATAGTTTCAAGTATTCCTATCTATTCCTGATAATTCTATGGTTTCTAGTTATTATTTCAATTTAATATTATTCATTTCTTTGCACACATCTTTTTTGTTTCAAATATGTGGTATGCAACACCCGGTCAGTCTGATTAGGATTCCGTCCGAGTACGTTTGAACAAGGCCAATAAGAGACATAGTCAGCATCATGACATTTAGGATGACCTTGTGTATTTCGGTACAACCACTTTATCGTAACAAGGAAGGTACTAACGCAGGGTCTGAATCCCTGGGATCAACTCGGGCCATTTTTAATTTTTCAATGTCCTGTCTAAAAATAAGAATTCGGCTAAAGTATCACAGTGTCGGTGGGGTTTAGGATAACCTGCTTGTATACTCTGCAGATTTTTACCCCCTTAAAATGTGTGTAATGGTGGTTGGCTGGTTGGATTTTTATGGCATGTCAACTCATTAGGTCATTTTATACCGAAGGCATTGTTTTATTCATTTTTGATAGATACTCAATTTTTTAAACATATTTTTTATACCTGTTTTCTATTTAACCCCTAGATGGGACCCGAATAGGTACTACCACTCCGGGTCAGAGTGGACCTGAAGGTAATGATGATGAAAGGATACTCCACATTTCCCAGAGCTCCAGAAATGTAATTTAACCATCAGCTAGGTTAACGTCATACCAAGGACAAAAGTGTATACTGAGTAGAACACTTCACTGAACCTGGTCCTGAGGCTCCAGTTCTGTGGAGTGTGGAAACCCCTTCATTGCCATTACTCCCAGATTCACTCTGACCTGGATGGTAATACGTGTTTAGATCCAATCGATGGGTCAAATTCATATGCAAAATATCGTATTTGATAGGCTCTTTGACAAAAAATCTTAAGAAAACTACAAAATATATGAAACTAAAAATGAACGTAATTCCATTACCTCGCGGCAGAAAATAATCCTAGACTGGTTGAAATGCCGTTAAAACAATCAACAAGCAATGGCTAAGGGAGAATAACTGATTCCCCACTTTTTCCTCGGCATAAATAAAATAACAGTGCGCTTTTACCAATATCATATCTCTGTTTATTCTCTCTCAGCGACATGGTGGATTTTATGTAAGCATACTAAATATATTAATACATATAATGTAAGGGATTATTGATATGGGAGCGGCATCCCTAAAGACAATGGACAGTCAGATTTTCCTCTCTGTCTTTTCCTCTATTTTGTTTGAATTGCGGTTCACTGTAACATACTTCAAGGTTTTCGTTGTCTTTTCAGTCAAACCTCACGTATATCTCAAATCAATTCTGGCCCCAGCTACACTGTTACGAGCACCCAAACATCAGCCTGGGCCATTTCAACAGCGTACCAACTGTCCATCTCCAATGTTCTAGCATCGACCACCACCGCAATCCAAGACACGCCGCCTCTCCCAAGATGTTACCTGTTGTCTCAGTACACACTGTGTCCGGATATTTAAATTGGAACTAATATCCGCCCATAATTGCCGACAGAAATTGTGCAACAACGCTGTGTTTGGAGTTCAGGCCGATCGTGTTTGCTGTGCTAACATCCTAGGAGGTGTCATGTGGTTTGGAACCTTGTTCCTCTAAGTAAAACGAAAGATTGAGAATCGTGTGCATGCTTTAATATCACTATAACTATTACTCCCTAGAAAACGACTACGACTGCAAATAAAACTACGAGCACACTGCAACAGTATTAAATATATTGTTGCACGAAAAAGACTCACGTGAACACATTTCTTCTTCTTCTTCTTCTTCTTCTTCTTCTTCTTCTTCTTCTTCTTCTTCTTCTTCTTCTTCTTCTTCTTCTATTGCTGCCATTAAAACTATTATTTTACCCCTTGTAAATTTTTTACACCCGTACTATATATTTACCCAAACACTCCGCCAAATGTTCCACACCCTGGTGCTTTTACCTCATTTCTTCTTCTTCTTCTTCTTCTTCTTCTTCTTCTTCTTCTTCTTCTTCTTCTTCTTCTTGATAATATTTCACACCCGTAGTATATATTTCCCCAACCCCTTCGCAAAGGACAGACTGTGAAAGGAGGTCAATTTTTAAGCGGAGTAAAGCTGGTTTTAATCCAGTTTTTCCTCTCCTAGACTGATTACCTAACCGTTGTTAAATAACTCTACTCTACTTTACTATTTACCCATAGCTGGTGGGAGAACAGATGTATTCATGCCTTTACCAAGGGAATTAGTACGAAGTGAGATGCAAATAGTCTCGTCCAGGATTTAAACTCTGGTGACCGATTGCATTTACAACAACGATAAACATTACAAATTAGCGCCACTTGCATAGTAACTGGTGGTTTTTACTGGGGTCCAAATGATACCAATTTGCTCCAGTTCTCCAGGACTCTATGTATTTTTCTTATCACCCTCGTACTGTGGTCTGAACGATCGCAATTTTTCTTATAGATTCCCAGTTGCTTTATTCTCTTTTCTAGGTACTTGGGAATTATTCGACTATGTGTTACTGACATTTTCATATCCAACAATTCTTTTTAAAAACTATTTAGAAAGAGCCAGATATTACTATATTTTTTCGCTTTTTTAAATTTTAAATCTGTGACCTGCTAAACCAGTTAAATCCATTGTCAGGTTCGTTTCTTCTAGTTTATACTCACTGGGTCTGGTCTTCTGGCCAGAATTGCTGATCCGTTTTTATTTGAAAGTCCTAGATTTTTGTCTAGGTCTTATTTTCTAGGACATATTATGGTTTGTGCATGTACCATTTGTTAAAACGTTTATATTTTAATCGCTTGCACAATTCTTTGTGGATCATATAACTCAACAAGTCGTACCTGCTCTTTTATTCTTTCTGTGTTATTTTACTGCGTTCTCTCATGAAGTAGTTTACTGTTTCCCCTCTATCTTCGCATAGTTTACAGTTATTATTCTCTTAGGTCTTATCTATAGCAGATTCTATTATTATGTTACATCAGAGTTTATCACACACACCTTAGCCGAATTCCATTGCTATATTCTGGCTGTTTATTTTTATGGTTTGTAGAGGTTTCCAGTTATTTTTCTTTAATTTTCGGCAAAGATCATCATATTCTCCATATAAATGAGGTGATTTATTTTCTCCTCTGATTTTTTTAAAATTCTATTATTATTATTATTATTATTATTATTATTATTATTATTATTATTATTATTATTAAGTTTTCACATCTGCTGTAGCCAGTGGTTTACTGGAGGCTGAGTGACAGCAAGTCTCCTCAGGTCTCCAGGACACTTCTGAGTATTCTAGCTGATCTCTATAGTGCTGTAGTCTGGATGGTCTCGATTCTTCCTCTGATTTTCAGTTCATCCACACTCTTTTTTCGGGCCCTTAGAGACCGTTCCAAGCACACTAAATTACAATTGGCAAAACCTTCACTTTCATGTTCCCCAGTTTTCCGAGCTCTCTAGCAAGGTCCAAGTATTTGTCTATCTTTTCGCTTTCTTTCACATTCACTCGGTGATCAGCCGGGACGGCAAAATCCACGAGATGATAAGTTCTCTTCTTCTTGTTAATCAACACTAGATCTGGTCTCCTGACCGGGATTAGGTGATCCGTCTGTACTAAAATCGTATTTCCCACTTAGTCAAGCCTGTTTGTTGATACTATTTTTAGCTAGTTTACTACACTGCTGTTTTTATCATGGTATAATCATTCTGCATATTATCAATTTTTCCTTTGATACATTACTCTTACGCCATTTTGTGCTACTATGAACATAGATTCCATTTCCTATTCATTCTGTCCAGGTTATTGCATGAGCGATTTTTTTTGTTTGTTGTTTGAAGTATCCATATAGTTATTTTTCTTCCCATTTGACTTTTTCAGATGTTATGGTTGTTGGTTTCCTATTCTTATTGATGTTAATTCCTGCTGTTTTCCTGGAAAATGGTGTTAATGATTCATAAAATCATCTAATCAGAAGCAGAAAAAGACGATTGCTGTTACCTTTGCCAACTTCATGCTTACCAAAACAATTTAACGTTTACTGATTCTCGTTTATTATTGCATTGAAATTACTAAGAACAACGGTTTTATCTACGCTATGAACATGTTAAATATAGCAAAAATAATTAAAAGCAAAAGACAAACAATCTTAGCTTTCCGCCTACCAAATTACCCCCTCGGCTGTAACAAATTTTATTGCTATTTTTAATGTGTATGATGCGATATTTCAATGTTCACTATCTATTCCCCTCAGAACGTATTCTATTCAAATAAAGTCTTATTATTATTGTAATCTAAGTCCTTTCTTGTATATGTTTTGGAAACTCTCCGAAAGTTTAGGATCTTGGTATTGTAATTATATATACTACTTCTCTTACATTTGTATTTGTGATGCCCCATATATTGTGTGTTCCCCAAGCTTTAATTAGTGTATGTTTAACTCTTTATCTACTTTAAGCCGCTCACAGCGTCTCTCCTATCACTGTGATTCTACCAGCAGCGGCCTTTGCACATGTCACAAATCTGATGGTTTGTTCATTATAATTGAACAGAAGGACTTAGATTACAATAATAATAAGACTTTATTTGAATAGAATACGTTCTGAGGGGAATAGATAGTGAACATTGAAATATCGCATCATACACATTAAAAATAGCAATAAAATTTGTTACAGCCGAGGGGGTAATTTGGTAGGCGGAAAGCTAAGATTGTTTGTCTTTTGCTTTTAATTATTTTTGTTATATTTAACATGTTCATAGCGTAGATAAAACCGTTGTTCTTAGTAATTTCAATGCAATAATAAACGAGAATCAGTAAACGTTAAATTGTTTTGGTAAGCATGAAGTTGGCAAAGGTAACAGCAATCGTCTTTTTCTGCTTCTGATTAGATGATTTTATGAATCATTAACACCATTTTCCAGGAAAACAGCAGGAATTAACATCAATAAGAATAGGAAACCAACAACCATAACATCTGAAAAAGTCAAATGGGAAGAAAAATAACTATATGGATACTTCAAACAACAAACTAAAAAAAATCGCTCATGCAATAACCTGGACAGAATGAATAGAGAAATGGAATCTATGTTCATAGTAGCACAAAATGGCGTAAGAGTAATTGTATCAAAGGAAAAATTGATAATATGCAGAATGATTATACCATGATAAAAACAGCAGTGTAGTAAACTAGCTAAAAATAGTATCAACAAACAGGCTTGACTAAGTGGGAAATACGATTTTAGGTACAGACGGATCACCTAATCCCGGTCAGGAGACCAGATCTAGTGTTGATTAACAAGAAGAAGAGAACTTATCATCTCGTGGATTTTGCCGTCCCGGCTGATCACCGAGTGAATGTGAAAGAAAGCGAAAAGATAGACAAATACTTGGACCTTGCTAGAGAGCTCGGAAAACTGGGGAACATGAAAGTGAAGGTTTTGCCAATTGTAATTAGTGTGCTTGGAACGGTCTCTAAGGGCCCGAAAAAGAGTGTGGATGAACTGAAAATCAGAGGAAGAATCGAGACCATCCAGACTACAGCACTATAGAGATCAGCTAGAATACTCAGAAGTGTCCTGGAGACCTGAGGAGACTTGCTGTCACTCAGCCTCCAGTAAACCACTGGCTACAGCAGATGTGAAAACTTAATAATAATAATAATAATAATAATAATAATAATAATAATAATAATAATAATAATAATAGAATTTTAAAAAATCAGAGGAGAAAATAAATCACCTCATTTATATGGAGAATATGATGATCTTTGCCGAAAATTAAAGAAAAATAACTGGAAACCCTCTACAAACCATAAAAATAAACAGCCAGAATATAGCAATGGAATTCGGCTAAGGTGTGTGTGATAAACTCTGATGTAACATAATAATAGAATCTGCTATAGATAAGACCTAAGAGAATAATAACTGTAAACTATGCGAAGATAGAGGGGAAACAGTAAACTACTTCATGAGAGAACGCAGTAAAATAACACAGAAAGAATAAAAGAGCAGGTACGACTTGTTGAGTTATATGATCCACAAAGAATTGTGCAAGCGATTAAAATATAAACGTTTTAACAAATGGTACATGCACAAACCATAATATGTCCTAGAAAATAAGACCTAGACAAAAATCTAGGACTTTCAAATAAAAACGGATCAGCAATTCTGGCCAGAAGACCAGACCCAGTGAGTATAAACTAGAAGAAACGAACCTGACAATGGATTTAACTGGTTTAGCAGGTCACAGATTTAAAATTTAAAAAAGCGAAAAAAATATAGTAATATCTGGCTCTTTCTAAATAGTTTTTTAAAAAGAATTGTTGGATATGAAAATGTCAGTAACACATAGTCGAATAATTCCCAAGTACCTAGAAAAGAGAATAAAGCAACTGGGAATCTATAAGAAAAATTGCGATCGTTCAGACCACAGTACGAGGGTGATAAGAAAAATACATAGAGTCCTGGAGAACTGGAGCAAATTGGTATCATTTGGACCCCAGTAAAAACCACCAGTTACTATGCAAGTGGCGCTAATTTGTAATGTTTATCGTTGTTGTAAATGCAATCGGTCACCAGAGTTTAAATCCTGGACGAGACTATTTGCATCTCACTTCGTACTAATTCCCTTGGTAAAGGCATGAATACATCTGTTCTCCCACCAGCTATGGGTAAATAGTAAAGTAGAGTAGAGTTATTTAACAACGGTTAGGTAATCAGTCTAGGAGAGGAAAAACTGGATTAAAACCAGCTTTACTCCGCTTAAAAATTGACCTCCTTTCACAGTCTGTCCTTTGCGAAGGGGTTGGGGAAATATATACTACGGGTGTGAAATATTATCAAGAAGAAGAAGAAGAAGAAGAAGAAGAAGAAGAAGAAGAAGAAGAAGAAGAAGAAATGAGGTAAAAGCACCAGGGTGTGGAACATTTGGCGGAGTGTTTGGGTAAATATATAGTACGGGTGTAAAAAATTTACAAGGGGTAAAATAATAGTTTTAATGGCAGCAATAGAAGAAGAAGAAGAAGAAGAAGAAGAAGAAGAAGAAGAAGAAGAAGAAGAAGAAGAAGAAGAAGAAGAAGAAATGTGTTCACGTGAGTCTTTTTCGTGCAACAATATATTTAATACTGTTGCAGTGTGCTCGTAGTTTTATTTGCAGTCGTAGTCGTTTTCTAGGAGTAATAGTTATAGTGATATTAAAGCATGCACACGATTCTCAATCTTTCGTTTTACTTAGAGGAACAAGGTTCCAAACCACATGACACCTCCTAGGATGTTAGCACAGCAAACACGATCGGCCTGAACTCCAAACACAGCGTTGTTGCACAATTTCTGTCGGCAATTATGGGCGGATATTAGTTCCAATTTAAATATCCGGACACAGTGTGTACTGAGACAACAGGTAACATCTTGGGAGAGGCGGCGTGTCTTGGATTGCGGTGGTGGTCGATGCTAGAACATTGGAGATGGACAGTTGGTACGCTGTTGAAATGGCCCAGGCTGATGTTTGGGTGCTCGTAACAGTGTAGCTGGGGCCAGAATTGATTTGAGATATACGTGAGGTTTGACTGAAAAGACAACGAAAACCTTGAAGTATGTTACAGTGAACCGCAATTCAAACAAAATAGAGGAAAAGACAGAGAGGAAAATCTGACTGTCCATTGTCTTTAGGGATGCCGCTCCCATATCAATAATCCCTTACATTATATGTATTAATATATTTAGTATGCTTACATAAAATCCACCATGTCGCTGAGAGAGAATAAACAGAGATATGATATTGGTAAAAGCGCACTGTTATTTTATTTATGCCGAGGAAAAAGTGGGGAATCAGTTATTCTCCCTTAGCCATTGCTTGTTGATTGTTTTAACGGCATTTCAACCAGTCTAGGATTATTTTCTGCCGCGAGGTAATGGAATTACGTTCATTTTTAGTTTCATATATTTTGTAGTTTTTCTTAAGATTTTTTGTCAAAGAGCCCTATCAAATACGATATTTTGCATATGAATTTGACCCATCGATTGGATCTAAACACGTATTACCATCCAGGTCAGAGTGAATCTGGGAGTAATGGCAATGAAGGGGGTTTCCACACTCCACAGAACTGGAGCCTCAGGACCAGGTTCAGTGAAGTGTTCTACTCAGTATACACTTTTGTCCTTGGTATGACGTTAACCTAGCTGATGGTTAAATTACATTTCTGGAGCTCTGGGAAATGTGGAGTATCCTTTCATCATCATTACCTTCAGGTCCACTCTGACCCGGAGTGGTAGTACCTATTCGGGTCCCATCTAGGGGTTAAATAGAAAACAGGTATAAAAAATATGTTTAAAAAATTGAGTATCTATCAAAAATGAATAAAACAATGCCTTCGGTATAAAATGACCTAATGAGTTGACATGCCATAAAATCCAACCAGCCAACCACCATTACACACATTTTAAGGGGGTAAAAATCTGCAGAGTATACAAGCAGGTTATCCTAAACCCCACCGACACTGTGATACTTTAGCCGAATTCTTATTTTTAGACAGGACATTGAAAAATTAAAAATGGCCCGAGTTGATCCCAGGGATTCAGACCCTGCGTTAGTACCTTCCTTGTTACGATAAAGTGGTTGTACCGAAATACACAAGGTCATCCTAAATGTCATGATGCTGACTATGTCTCTTATTGGCCTTGTTCAAACGTACTCGGACGGAATCCTAATCAGACTGACCGGGTGTTGCATACCACATATTTGAAACAAAAAAGATGTGTGCAAAGAAATGAATAATATTAAATTGAAATAATAACTAGAAACCATAGAATTATCAGGAATAGATAGGAATACTTGAAACTATACAGCTGTGAGTAAATTATTTGTATTAGGAATATTTGAAATATAATCATGTGAAATAAACCTCTTGAGAAACTACTACACAGAAAAATGTAAATATAAACATACAATGGATGCAATTACATAACTTCTGGGAATAATATATCACTAGAATACCATTAAAATCAATAATCAATGTATATTTCTTTTATTTGATGCTTACATTAATCATCGCACAGAGATTTATTTTCATCTATTACCCACTTATTACGATAAACTAACGCGGAAAGCACCGGTTCCTGATAGATCAACGAAGTTAAGCACCGATGATCCTGTTCAATACTTAATTAAGTGACCACTTAAGTAACAGCAGGTACTGTAAACAACTTATGTCCTTTGTTTATCAAAATGTTTTGATTCAGCATTACATCATCTGAAAAGGATTGATATACCGTAAAAAACCAACCAACCAATCTTACCCACACTGACGCGTGTTTAGCACTTAGAAGACCCTTCGTGAATATGTCCGTACAATAAATGTAAATAACTGTTTTTTTGTTTTTTTATTATTTAAATACTGTAGTTTACTAAGTTCTAAACGATTAGTTCACAACGCGAAGGATGCATCACGATAAATCCGTTGACGTATAACTGGCAGGGCTAAGAAAGTTCACTAAATTGTTTGGAGGGGTGAGCGACCGCACTTTCAGGTGCAACTTTAGTAAAGGGATTGCCAGCCAAGGTTCGGCACATCCTTCGCGCCTCAAAGATAATGGACCAGCTGTCTATTGACGCACTCCCGTTCAATCCTGATGTACGATACTGCCGAACTAACACCGGTAGTAGAAACAGCTACACAGGAGACACGGACTAGGAGTAGTGACGTCCCTGATGGACAACGTACTGACGGTGCATGCTCCACCTGCACTAGACGAAACCGTTTGGCATAAGATGTTCCCAGACGTCAAACGGAGAGCCTAAGAAGCGTGCGGGGAATACGACAAGAGATGCGCTGTTTCCGGTGCAAGAAAGTAGGGCACTTTGTATGGACCTGTCCGGGAAACGAGACAGGGAAATAGACGATGGTGTCAGTCTCTTCCGTAGGGCAAACAAGATCTCAGCACTATCCGTAATTACAGTCCTAATTAATACGGCGCTTGTTGACTCAGGTTGTTCCCGATTGATAGCCAGCCGGAAGTTGTCCTCAACATCTGTGTGCAAGCGTGCGCAATGGTCGGCATTTATCACGATCGTCGAACCACGGATCCAAATGCGTGGACACGTTCTACTTACTATATAAGCAGCATGAACGCTTAAGCTGACAGTATTAACAGCAGTGCTGATGTGAAAGGACAGAAATACGTTTTTTCTAAAGATTGTACTCAAGAAATACTACCACTACTTTTGTTCTATAAGCATGGCTTTGGCCTAAAATAACCCATGAATGTTAATATGCCATTAAACCAAGCAACCAAGCCAAACCAAATGTGGATGCAACACTTTGGTATACATCATAACCCAATTCTGATTTATGTATCTACCCAACCCCTTCACACAGGTATGTGGCGACACAAGGTCAATTTTCTATTGTGTATTTGGGAAGAACGTCTTCATGAGAAATAATTATAATATACATTAATCACAAGTTGACAGAACAAAGAGGATTATTGTCTGTAGACGAAAGCGAAATGTTTTTCTTTTCTTTTTTACATGTGCGATCTCTTTGTAATCCATTTGTAATCAGTGACAATGCAAAAATAGGAAAATCAGTAATAAAAAATACGACAACAATAAAGCTGGACTTTGCAATATGTTATTGATTGAATTTACGCATTATTCATCAAGAAATATACAAGAAAGGAAGATTACAATACAATGGATAATCGATTTGAATTCGCAACTCGATAAATATAAATCGAAATGGCATTTGAGTGTCAGACTTATCTAAGTTTTTCTAGTTTTTTAGTGCTTTTTAGATATTTCATTCTTGAGAGATTGTCAAAATTAACCTGTTAATAGATACTAATGTATCTTCTTCCTTTTCTTATGAAGATATCGACTGTATTTTTCACAACTCATTTTCAAAGGATAAAAACATTCGGATGTTTATTTAATCAGAACAACATTTTTTTTTATGTTTGATTGTTCTGATTTCTTTTCTTTTTTTCTTTAAAAAATTTTTTTTTTCGCTTTTTTCTTACGTCTGATCCAAAAATCATATTCAGAGATTATTTTAGATGAAAATATTTGGTTCATAATAGAATCTCTAGAATAAGAAATTTTAGGAATATTTTCCTCCAGCGCGCCCAATAACGTTTGGATAATATATTATATTCATTTTTAGTTTTAATTGAAGTATCTTCAATTATTGTTATTTTGCTTATTATTTTTGTTTTCCCACATGTGGATTTTCACAGAAGTCCGAGTGAGAGCAAGTCTGCGAAGATTTCCACGACTCTTCTAAGTATTCTAACTGATCTTAAAATTGCTCTAATTTTAATAGTCTTTATTCTTCCTCTGATCTTCAGTTCCCTAGTCTCTTTTCCAGATATTAGGGAACCGTTTCAAAAGTAACAAATACAATTAGTATCTCCGTCACATTAATGTTCAACGCCCATGACGTTATGGATTCCCTTATTCTTGGATATATCTATCTGAGTTCCTCTGTTGTCCATCTTAGGAACGGTCCAGAGTATCTTACAAGAGGGTCTATTTATGTATTTATTCTTTTAGTAAAATTTATTTTGTATAGTTTAGTTTTAAGAAGAAGATTTTTTTATTGAGCAATTCCTTTAAGTCTTGCTTGATTGGTGGTATCTGCTTCTAATATCCCAGGGTATGTGTAGCCTTATTTCCAGTGTCTTGATTTTTTCCTGATATGGATGTTCTATTCCTTTCATTTTTCCCTTTTTTTATTACAAGCATTGTACATTTTAAATTCTAAATTCCATTGAAATACCTTCGCTATAAATTCCGATAGTTTGTATAAGGGTTTCTAGTACTTTTTTCTTGGCAAATGTATTTATGTCATCCATATACATGAGGGGTTATATTTTCCTAGGATATGGTAAATATGTATTCTGCTGTCCATTTTCTTGTGTTTAATTAAGTGGCAACATTGTTATAAAAATAGTAGTGGCGAGAGTTAGTCTCCCTGGAAGATGCCACTTAGGATTTTAACGTTTGTATGGGTTTGTCTTCCTGCTATTAATTCTACTTTCCAGTTTTCCATAGATTTCGTGATGAAGATTATTTGTTCTGATATTTATAACATTTTCAGGCATCTATTATCCAAGTTGTCGGAACATAACATTTATTATTATTATTATTATTATTATTATTATTATTATTATTTGGTTGGATTTTACGGCACGTCAAGCCTTGATTTATTTGATGCTGCAATAGTGTGGTGAAATGGTTGACAAGCTAGTATCATATCACTGATACTTTACTACTGAATGTATTCATTTAAATCATTTTCTAAGAGTTGACGATCTCGGGCGTTTTTTTTTTTTGGGGGGGGTCTGGTATTTTGATTGTCAGGTAGTTTGGGTGCACCAGTAGATAAAGGGTTAAAACATAATTTAGTGTTAAATGAGGACTTTTAAGAACAACCAGGATTGAGGTTAAATATTTTATGAAATGTGGGATTTTATATACAGCAATATACAATTTTACAATTCTTTGAATTTCTTAGATGAAACAATGGCTTAATTATTAATTTCTGCTGCTTTTTATTACCATTCAAATGCTACCATTTACAATTCTAGCTGTTGTTCTTGGTATGTTTTGGCTAATTCTTTATGACTTTTCAATGGATGAGAGTTCAAGTCCTAGCAAAAGCTTAATATTCATTTCTGATCTTGTTATACACCTTACCTATGAACATTAATGGGTATGTCCCAATCCTCATACAGGAGTATTATGCTAAGCTGTATTATATCACTAGCAGTGGTTTACCTTCTCCATGATGCTGGTGAGTATTGTATTTTGTTAATGTTATAATGATTCCATTTCATTTTGGTTATTTCTCCTTTAGTAACCTTTGTTATTGTATGAAACGAAACGAAGTAAATCTTGTAAACAGCATCCCATAAAAGAATATACGGCTATTTATCACCTATGACACAATCCATCCAAATAAGATGAACAAGACATGCCGTACACTGCTGAAGAAGCAAGGACGAACAAATAAGTAACGTTCTCTTGTGGACGCCTACATATAGACATACCAGTGTAGGCCGACATGCAAAGACCTGCATCAGTCAGCTCTGATTCTTGATAGTGTTCGGAGGACCTTCCAAGGGCGATGACTGATAGGTACGGTGGTAGTGAGAGAGGGGGAGAGGAGAGAATCATGATTATCCATGATGTCAGCGTGACATGATGATGATGATGATGATGACGACGACGACGACGACGACATACATTTTAAGCAGTTTAATCCAAGCAAGGAACGATAATATTTAGCTCAAACCTTTCGAATGTTTCAGGTTGACTTCTTCTGAAATATAGTTTCGCCTTTCGAATTAATGTTCAGTTCTTTGAATCAGTGGTGATCCCACTGTTGTTAATACTTATTCAATGATCAATATTTCTCTGTCTTGTTTCCAGAATTAGAATAGGGTTGGGAAAAAGAGCAAGTCAACCTTCTTTCCTTAGAACATTTTCAAGCTCATTTGCTTCCGAACTTGGGAGAAAATCCAAACTTAACTAGTGTGAAACCATTTTAAGGACATGCCAAACAAAGCTCGGGATTATGTCATATTAGTGGATTACCTGTCTCGCAATGAAAGAGATCCCAATGAAGCTGAACAGCTGTGGCCAACGTTTGGCAATAAGCCCCAGTCCAAATTATTCAATGTAGTGAAATGTAAATCGGATCCTCCTACGGGACAAGCACAGTTTACTTGGTTACGTTCTCTGCTATTGTATTAAGTTTGACTTGCCAGAATGCGTGCAAGATATTGACCAGGTGCTGTGGTATTGATCAGTTATTACATTGATAAGAGGAAATTACTACACTAAAATATGAAGGCACGCATATCGTCGTTTGAAACGGAATTGGCAACCAGAGTTCACATCATTGACGGGGCAGATCATTATATATATATATATATATATATATATATATATATATATATATATATATATAAACACCGTATGTTTGTTTACTTCTCGTAAGTTCATGTGAGGTCACTTAAGAGGAATAAAATACTTCTACTTAACAAAGCGAAGAAAAACCTGCAAAGTCCGTTTGGTGCGGAGGTAAGACGCTTGCTCGTTAACTTGACAGATATGTTTCGAATCACACACGGGGCGGTCTTCGTATCTATAGCTCTGCTGATGAGGCCTAATAGGCCGAAATGTACATACAGAGATGGATTTTCTCGATTTTTTTAGCCTTACATTTAAATAGTTAAATCCTGCCTAATTAATTATTAATGAATTAACTTTCAAAAATTAGGTTCGACTTCAATTAAGCACATATTCTCCCAAATATATATATATATATATATATATATATATATATATATATATATATATGCTTGTTTTCGAGATTCTGTTGTTGGAAATGCGTGGTCTATTAAAATAGATGCCAAATTTGCAGACATATACACACTGAAATCGAAATAAAATACCCTACACGAACATAACAATCCATCTACCACACCTATCATGCGATAGCCCTAATTTAGTATATTATATATACTGTACACAATGTATAAATAGCGAATATGTGGGTGAAACATCTACATCTTTTAGAATAAGAATGAATAACCACAAATCCACAATAAAACTCAAATCACCCTATAGCACGATAGCACTTCACTTTAACACTCCACCACACAACCTTACACACCTCAAATGTATTTTCATATACAACAAAATCTCGAAAACAAGCAGAAATCAAATGGATTTTAAAACTACGAACTCCCGTGAGGGGACTAAACGCTGATATCGGAATACTCCGTTATTACAAAATTTTTACAGACCGTTTTCAATAACAACAAAGATAAAGGATCCGTTCAACAGGAGAGACATTCATCTGAGGAAGGGAATCTAACGATCCCGAAAATTAATGAGAATAAATAATAAAAAATAAGTGAATCCTGTACTCCACAAAATCGAGTTCCTCTCTCTCTCTCTCTCTCTCTCTATATATATATATATATATATATATATATATATATATATATATATATATATATATATATATATAAATGAGTAAATGGATTCCATGGTTCAGACCTAAAATTATTTCAGCATTTTTTAATGCCGAAATAAATTTCATTTATTTATAATACTCCGTATAGGTAAAACATATATACGCATATATTTATAAGTACGTTTGAGTTCTCTTTTATTACGAACGAATTTTTCTCTAAGGTTTTTAGATATAAACGAAACACTTGATTATATATATATATATATATATATATATATATATATATATATATATACATATATGCGTGTGTGTGTGTGTGTGTGTGTGTGTGTAATAAACTGCCTCGTCAATGATTTGAACTCGGGTTGCCGATTCCATTTCACACGACGATAAGCGTGCTTTCATAGTTTAGTGTAGTAATTTCCTCTTATCAATGTAATAACTGGCCAATACCACAGCACCTGGTCAATATCTTTCATGGATTCTGACAAGCAAATGTTAATACAATAGCAGAGAAATCTGTCTGTAATTTGCGAGACCGATTCCCATCCTCAAGTTTAAGAGTCCAATTCACAACTGTTAGGGTGTGACAGAATATTCCAATTATGCGGCATTCAGCGAGCATAGAACTTCCTATTCAGTAGTAATGGATCTGTAAGATTAGATTGTTAACTATTACAACAAACCGATATGAGTCTAAGTATAAGTCGAATGTTCAAAAATAAATATTAAATCTTCTTTTGGACATAAACCTTTATTTAATTATTTCTACTTAACAATGCTTGTAATTGATAACAATATACTATCTTTAAAGTAGGAAGAATTAGTAAATCATGTTCATTGTACTTTTCTGCTTTAGTAATTGTAATGACCTACTGACGTTTTTTTCTTAGATGAGAAGACATAAAAAAACTAATTAAAATTTTCTGATAAAATCCTCTGTATTTGAAATTACGAGTGTTTCTTATATTACATATGTAATCTTGTAAAAATCAATTTGGACCTATATATATATGAATGCTATAGATAATGTATTACTTTAAAATTATATCTTATATTCATAAAATTATGTTAACTGTAAAGACCAAACGTAGGCGATTATATTAAAAATAAATACTTGAGTGAAATAAATGTTTTTCTTGGATAAGCTGCAGACGTAATGATGTTCCCACACATATCAGCTCTCAAGAAAAATTAGCAATCGCATGCAATAATAACACTAATTATTAAACCAGAGTTCCGACATTTTTTTACAATGTTTCCGAAAAGTTCCGAAATTTTTTGTAAATTTTTCCGAAAAGTTCAAAAAAAAATTGTAAATGTTTCCGAAAAGTTCCGAATGTTTTTGTAAATGTTGCCGAAAAGTTCGAAAAAAATTTGTAAATGTTTCCGAAAGTTCGGAAATTTTTGTAAATGTTTCCGAAAGTTCGGAAATTTTTGTAAATGTTTCCGAAAAGTTCCGGAATTTTTTATAAATGTTTACATAAGCGCACATGGCAGATTATCAACTAAAAATTTAAAAATTATAAATGTAAACAACCTTTTTTTAACGCAAATGTCAAACGCAAATATATCTGCTATTATAAAAGGGAGCCTATTCTACACACGTTTTTTTTTATATTGCAAACAGCTATTTTCGCGTCAGCATTCACGTCAGCATTTACAATTGGTATTTGACAATAATCGTATATGATATTTGACTTTTGAATAATGCAATCAACTATATAGCGTTCATCTTCACCGCGAAACTGTTTTAACGGCTATAATTGTATTTTTCACTTCTGTCTTCAATTAATCAATTTCTTGATTAATTCATTACATTTAACCCCGATGATACGTTTTGGTGAAACTTAATTAGGTTATCTAGCTATACTTTTCTATCAATTATAATGAGATTGGACAGGAGACAGCTTATTTTTACTCACAATAGTTTGCATGAGATATTTTAAAAGTGCCTCCAAAAACTAAAATTTTAAAATCTCTTCGCAGTCAGTAAGAGGAATTTCTAATCAGATTAATTGATTGATTGACTGATTGACTGACTGAAATGAACAGCTTGAGATAGATAGATAGATAGATTGATAGATAATGGACTGGGATATACTATCATTTTTAGCGGGAAGAGTAAGTAATTTTAAAGAACGATTAAACTTGGAAAAAAACCATTGGATAACATTCAGTTTGAGTGAAAAATATTCAACCCTCTAGGGCCGCGTAATATGTCTTATAAACATCTGCACGAAAAACAAAAAAGAAGTGTACAAAAAAATGTGTCTCTGTTGTAGTATCTGATAAGAAACAGAACCAAGAGGGACAAAGGAAAATGAGACAACGTGTTAGGAGACAGATGACACTCGACCCGAAGAATAGATAGCAAATACCCGATGGAAAAAGTGGCTGGGCTACGTAAGAAATAGATCGATCGATAGATAGATATATAGATAGATATGGACAGACTGAGATAGATAGATAGATAGATAGATAGATAGATAGCCATACACTTATTTATGTATGTATTCACTGATAAATCATAAATAAACAGGCTGAACTAAACTGGCTTAGATAGATATGAGGAGACTAAATTAGATAGATAGATATAAAGACTGGATTAGATACATAGATTTATAAATATGAACACCCTGATATATATATTCATGCTCACATATAAACATATTATTTATGTACGTATAAGTTGATACATCACTTCTAATGAATTTTGAATTAGGATCCATGGATTCTTTTTTATTACGAACGAATTTTTCTCTAAGGTTTTTAGATATAAACGAAAACGATTCAATCATTGAGGATATTTACTTCTTCTTCTTCTTCTCTGTCTGTGAAATTTTGACCCCGAAAAGGTCTGTCTAAAACTTAATTTACCTGAACTGCTGGGCTATGTACGTTCGCCTTAAATACTATCTATAGCTAATTCCAGTTTCACAGTCGGGTGATAAATATTGTAACGTGGCACTCTTTTCACACCGTGTCTTCAAAACACTCAATCAGGGCTTTCTATCAGGGCTCGACACCAATCGTATATACGGAGTCGGTACGTTGGCTTGTGGGTCACACACAGAGATCTAGCAGTCCTTTGCTCGCTAGTCATCCGACCCCAAAAAGAATTCTTCCACACTTCTTCGCGTGGTCAGGGAAAGGTATCCCCTTACAAGTCGATTGGTTCTCGTTACGGCCAATTGACCTTATCTCCACGGGTGTCTAGTGGTCAGGGAAAGTTCGGTGTTTATTTCCATTCATAATACCGTCCGTAGTATTATTTTTGTAGTAAATGATGACTATAATACCAAGTTTATCTTTCAGGAGTTTATTAGAATAAATTCAATTTCGGCTTCTTAACTTTATGAGAGAGAGAGTCGGTTTCATATAATAAGTAATATCTTTCTTTATATGGGCCTTAGAGTTTCAGTACACTTCTGGGTGACAAGCTTTTCTTCAGTCGGTAAATATCAGGCCAGCCCTTTTCTTTTTCAGCGACAACAGTTCGCTCCCTGATCTCAGCTCCAGCTCCAACTCCAACTGTCAGACCAACTCTACTCTGACTCCCAGACCAACTACTCTGATCTCCTAGCCAGGGGCCTTATATATTATCTCAACAGAACCAATCTAGAAGGATATTTTTCTCGAACAATCTATTCCTTCCTAGAAAGAAAAGAATGTTCGATTCGTTCCAATCATTCGATTCCCTCTACGGTCATTGTGAGTTCACGGCCGTTTGGATCAAAGGACAATTAACAGTCGAGAAGACTGGAATCCTTCAAAAACCCGTCTTCATGTCTCCAAAATCTCGTTTATGTTTTTATTTCGTTTCGCGCCGATTCTTCAAAGAGACCACCCGGTAAGATCAGAGAATCATACTACATCTATTCGGCTCTCTCTCTGTCTGGCACAAGGCCGCAAATATGGTGTTCCCGGGTAAGGCCCGACAATTATGATACAATATGGTCTTTTACTAGACTTACGTTTGCTCATCTGAAGGAATCTTTTTTTTTTGTATATTGATGACTAAGAAAACTTTGAATGAATCTATTACTTTGTATTATCTGAAATGAAAATTGTTTTCCAGTAGGAGATAAGAAAACAATGACATTGCCTCAAACTCTATGACTAGCATGAGTTAACCCCACAAGATCATATGCATATGCTACTTCTTCTAATTATGCATAGACGAGGTTATATGGCAGACACACCGTTGCCAGTGAAGCAAGTCTCTTCATTCCAACCCGTTGATATTGTCCAATACAAGGGAAAGGCTCAGTTTAGCATGAGTCTCGTTGCAGCTGTTAGAAAGAGACTGAAGATAATTTATTGCTGCCCACGTGACTCTGGCTTCTAGCTTTGAATTCAGACCAATCCTTCTCCGAAACTGGCTGCCCACTAATTCTATAGAGCCGAGCGTGCTGTGACTCCAGCGTATAGCATTGAATTCAGATTTATCGTTCTCCTAAACTGACGGACTACCATGATTATAGAATCTAGTCTGCGCTACTATTTCTACTGTATGACTACCGTCAAAGAAATGTAACAAAATGAGTGATTCCTAGACAGAACAACACCAGAAGATTTTAGAAAGGGTAACCTAATTCCTAAACATTAGTTGACATCAAAAGGTAGGGTGACTCAAAATATTTTGAAGGAAAACATTAATTTACAGACAAATTTGTCGACGGAAAATTGTATGACCCGTTTTAGTGTCACTGGACCAGACAAAGAACTCGGAACACATATATAGATAAAAATATAAATATTTCTATTATTTGATGTGTTTAAACTGAGTCGTTGATAGAGAATGTACATACACAGTTCTGACGGTGATCGATCTGATTAACCTAAAGTGATAAGAGTTTATATAACTCTCCAATTCAACATGGCCACGTCTCTTTGATCGTGACACGTACAGTTTTCCTATAGATACACCTCCTCGCCCAAGCAGCATTTTTTTATTCGTTATGGGCTACACCCACATTTTCTGTGCCTACACGTTGTCACTACACCTGTCTTCCAGCTGTCGAAGGTCAGGTTCATTCAGTTTAAGTCAATATCCTGTTGTTATTTACAGGCCCATGTTGACACCCACGCATTTCTGTGCCTACGCCTGAATCATTTGCACCTGGTCACCCGACTGTCAATTTGTTGATCAGGCAATATATTACACTAGTGACTCAACTTGGCTTGGTGGTATATGTTCATAGACGAATTAGAAATGCCTTATAAGCTTTGCATGATATAGAACCTTTTAAAAACATATTTAAGAAAGAAGGTATAGAGGTTCCCGGTACGTGAGAAGGAAGGTCTCATGACAGAGATAACTCGGGAACGATAAGGAAGGTCTGATGTCATGCGATCAACACATAATCCTGACAGAACACGGCTAGTTAAAGACGAAATGCTAAGGACGAAATTTGTCTCTCTCTCTCTCTCTCTCTCTCTCTCTCTCTCTCTCTCTCTCTCTCTCTCTCTCTCTCTCTCTCTCTCTCTCATATTCTTCCACAAACCTGTGACGAATAAACTTGCGAAAAGTAATTTCTGTTGTTTGTTTCAATTCTCTATTGACGAAAAAAACTACGTATCGAAGAACGAAAACAAACAGACATAAACAACACCACGACACGGATGTCATGAAGTTCTGACCCCCCCCCGTCCAGTAGTTGCGGTAAGCGAGTATTTTGGACTAACTGACACGTGTATGAGGAAGATTCCTCACTTGGTAGGTGTTCGGCTTGGAATCACAAGGTTCGTGATTCGATACCGGCCTCGCCAACTCAGCCAATGAGTAGCACAGGGATATGTGCGGTAAAGTGAGGAGCTGATGGTAGGTGTGGCGCTCCGTCTCAGATGCTAACATAATCTCCTTGGTCTAGCGCTAGTGAAAAGGGGATAGACTCCCTCGCTGTCTGGCTAACACCGACTTTAGGCCGCCCGGACGACTTTACTTTACTTACTTACACAAACCGATGGTTGCTACTGTTTTAAAGACATCGGTTGCATATCCACTCTTGGTACCGTAGATACGGTGCATAATTTTGATTGTGCTAGAAATACATGGTTTTCTTTTATTTATAAATACTTAGATATTTATCCTCTTAAATTGCTCGATGTCTGTGTTCATTTTAGATAACAAGTCAAATAATTTTGGTAACGCCACAATTCGGCACTTCCTGATTCTTTTGCCGAGGACGTAAAATTGAATAATCACACTGTGAGATCTTGAGCTTGCCTGAGACCCTGCGAGTGCCACGCGCCGGATTTGGAGCATGGACTCGGAATCCACGGTTTTAGACCTACTTAACCGTGCCTAACCGTTGAGGTCCTTGAAACCCGACTGACATTTTTTAGACCATCTGTTTACCGTACTATACCTTCTCGTTTCGCACCATATTTTTGGTTGCTTTCGGGGTGTCATAGCCCAGTTTGAACTCGTAAAGCATGAGTTAGACTACGTTGCGTGGTATGACTTTCAAATCACCCACGGACTAAAGAGATGAACAATATGTCAGCACACCAACAACCACGACACTACCAGATATAGTGGGTACGTTCCACGATTTAAAATCGCTTCGGTCATAAACCAAAATATTGTAAAACATTTGATTCACTCTAGTAGTATGAATCTCGTAAAAATCATTCTACAATCCAGAAATTTTGTTTGCTCCATCAGTGTTTAAGAGTAAAAGTAAAGTAAAATCGTCGGAATGGTCTAAAGTCGGTATCAGCCAAACAGCGAGGGAATATATCCCCTTTTCACTAGCTCTAGACCAAGGAGTTTGCAGTGGGGACTTAGGTGGAGTGTCACACCTATCATCAACTCCTCACTTTATCACACATATCCCTGTGCTACTCATACGCTGAGTTGTTTCTATTCCTTATTGCACCAATTATACAGCTCCAATAATTGATTGATTAATTTTGACGCCATGTCTACTCGTCTGGGGTTATTTTATGTACGTTTATTATACTTTCATATTTATATTTTTGTGTAGTTGTTTCTTTTTTCCCCACACGGACGTATCAAATACGGATGATTTTTAGAGAAATATATTTAACCCATAGATGGGATCCTAGTAAGTACTACTAATCCGAGTCAGAGTAGGCATGGGATTCATGGGAATAAAGGGGTAAACCACCTCTATATAACTCTTGAAGTAGATGTTCATAACTAACTACAGTTTAGTGTCATACCAGCTAGCCTCTCCCCCTTTTTTGGTTGGCTTACCCATGCATAGAGTCAGCGTATTCTGAGCATCACCGTAAAGCCGTGAATTATTCAGAGTAATAACGCACGTGTTAATATCGCTACGTTTTTCGCAGTGCATATTTTAGTTTTTGGATTATCCAAACTTTACTGCCTAGTAGTCATTATTAATAATTTATTTATTATTATCAATATATTATTAATTATTTTTCTTACAAATTATCAATATTATTTAATTAGAATCATATGATTTAATGCAAAACATTGACGTCGGCATTAAATTACCCGACAAAGTTTCAGACTTAAAAATACTTATCCCGTAAACTGTTTTGATCGCGGGGGCGATACTCATGTAGCGTGTATTGTGCAAGAATAGCATGACGAAACTGAGCTATCCCCAGGTCTAGTTTTATTCTTGCAAAAACACCTTCTCAATCCAAATCTCTGCTATACAGCCTGGAGCAGTAAGCAAGGCACATTAATCTATACGTCAACACAGGTAAAAGGTTTATGTGTTTATGGAATATGATGTCAACGCACAGATAGATCATAGACAGCTATTGACAGGTTATCAACTATAAGCAATTCTGATCTCTCTGATAGAATAAAACACGACTTCTTCCAAGCTTTTTATCGTGACTGTACTATTGTATAGTACACCATACGGACTGTAACGAAACACATGGAGAGAAAAATAGATGAGAAATGTATAAAAATACGGTATACTGTTTTCAACAAATACTAGAAAAGACAACCGTGCAAAAAACATGTGTACGGCTATTTACCACCCATCTCAGAAACTATGCAAGTAAGATGAGCTAGACATGTTTAGCACTGCAGAAGAAGTAAGAACGAACTCATAAGCGATGTTATTCCATGGACTTCTACACATGGACACACTAGTCTTCTCCGGCCAGGAAACACTTATATTCATCAGCACAATGCATGCATTACAGGGCGTAACAAGTGCGATGACCGATAGGAATGGGCTTACGGTCAATTCATGTTGAAGGTATCCGTTCCCGCTAGATCAGGGAATATTAGCAGCAATGAGACTGATCAATACTTATGATGGTGACTATTTAAGCAACAGCTGCTACTGTAAACAACCTGACATCAAAATGACTTGATTCGGTATTATATGTCCCGCAAAGGGTTGATATGCCGTAAAACGAAAACAACCAACAACCAGGGTCGGATAGCGTGAGAGAATCAAGTGAATTCGTGCTGTCAGCATGCTTGATGATGATGATGATGATGATGATGATGATGATGATGGAGCTGACAAAACTTCTGGATAGTAGAATGATTTTTACAAGATTCATACTACTAAAGTGAATCAAATGTCTTGCAATATTTTAGTTTATGACCGAAGCAATTCAAATCGCGGAATGTGCCCCCTGATTTGGTAGTGATGGTGATTATCATGATGATGATGTCATCATCATCACCATCATCATCATCATCATCATTTATGTTCAATCTATACGAAACTCTTCAATCTTTGAAATAATCTCTTAGAAAAAGAAAACAAAAATAACTCTACCATAAAGCTATACCAGAAATGAAGTCTATAAAATTTTTTAATGAATAGCAGCATCTTCTATGCCAATTCCCGCATCCGTCATCCTTCAATCTATTCAATGCAACGGATAACCTTGGACATTAATATGATTTCTTCTATTCAACTTAAAAAACAAACCAGTGATTGTATAAAGAATTGCTTGTGATTAAAAACTACCAATGCGTACACAAAACATCTCTTTACAATTTCTCATAACAGCCAGACTTTCTTCAAACCTTTCTTTGTTTTCTATTTTAATGTAAAGAAAGGTATCGTTCACTATAAGGAGACGAAAACAATACGGACGATCATATCTAAACGATTTTTCCTAATACGACTTGTACAATATCAACAAAATGAAAGGTATGAGTGAAAAATTCCGAAGCTTTGGTGTGTGTGTGTGTGTGTGTGTGTGTGTGTGTGTGTGTGTGTGAGAGAGAGAGAGAGAGAGAGAGAGAGAGAGAGAGAGAGAGAGAGATTTTTTTCAATCAGTTTTTTTTTGTGTTTATATTTATATGTCAGGAGTTCTCTACCGTGTTCGTCTAAAAAAATCAATACAGTGTATACGTCAAGAGATTTAATAACTGTTGGTACGTGACTGTAAAGTCGAAAAAGTGAGCGAGCGCGTATACGCACGCGAGTGAGATATATATATATATATATATATATATATATATATATAGAGAGAGAGAGAGAGAGAGAGAGAGAGAGAGAGATACTTATAGATAGATATATGGATATATAGAAAGAGAGAGAAGAGAGAAACAGACAGACAGAGGAACCTTTAAAAACGCCTGGGCACATTTTGTCACTCTCTGATTGGTGCTCTAGGGGAGAACATTGTCCTATAACTATCTTACCAGATAGTTATGGACGAATGTTTTCCCCTAGAGCACAATTACCCATATTCTACTAATAACGTGACGTGCCAGAACAGGAAATGGTTTGGGGTTTGTTTTTGTTTTTTGGTTTTTGTATTTAATGCCATACCAATCTACGTGGGTTATTTAATGCCAAAGTCATACTTGTAGAATAACAATAGTGGTACTAATTAGCCTATAGCTGAGGAAAAAAATATGTTACGATATAAAACAGGTTGTAGAACCATGTGGATTTCGCAACAACAGATTCCAGGCTATTGATCCAAAATAATCATGAATTGACACCGAATCGTTTTAACATGATAGAAAAGAAAGCACACGATATTGGTTCTCTAAATCTTTGATATGAGGCTTGATAATTTTTATTATTTGGATTTTTCGGACTTTTGTTCCCATCTTTATTGTTATATATACAATATTTTAACCGATGTGCCCTCCGGCCTTCTTCACGTGTTTCTCGTCGAACTCGGAACCTTCTTGTCAAACTCGTTATTTTCTGACTACAACCGGAAATAACATAGTATACTTAACATAGCTTTACACTTGTACTCGGTAAGGATTAACGGAATGGGAACAATCGGTTAGAAGTTCTGTGAACGCTCCCGATTCCGACATGAAAACTCCTGAGTTTGACAAGAAGGTCCCGGAGTTCGATGAAAAACACCTGAAGGAGCGCACATCCACCGAAACATTGTGTAAATTAAAGAGATGAGGACAGCAGTCCGAAAAATCTAAATAATACAAATCACAAGATAATTATTATAAGGAGTAAACAAATTCAACATGACTTAGTATATATTTTATTTATTTCTCTGGATGTTTGAGATGAGGCTTGAAGATTAGTATTATTAGCGTTATCCGGACTATTGTCCCCATCTTCATTGTTATTTGTACAACGTTTCGGCCGATATACCCTCCGGCCTTCTTCAGGTATTTATTGTCGGACTCGGAAACCTTCTCGGACTCGGGAACCTTCTTTTCGAACTCGGGAACTCGTGATGGCTCACGAATACGACAAGTAAGTTCCCGAGTTCGAAAAGAAGGTTCCCGAGTCCGACAAGAAATACCTGAAGAAGGCCGGAGGGTATATCGGCCGAAACTTTGTACAAATAACAATGAAGATGGGGACAATATTCCGAATAACGCTAATAATACTATATTTTATTTGTTTGAAATTAATGACATTACGTATCGGCTGTGCAACGGTCAAAATTATCCTTAAACCCATGTGTACAAGTTAAAAAAAACATATGCTTCTAGCAAGTCTTCCCTACGGTATACAGAATCTGCACAGATCTTCTTGATATTTGTTTTTGTTTGTCGGCCGACATTAGTATGCTTTTCCAGTAGTATCCATCATGTCTTGTTTGTCTTACTTAAGTGGTTCGTGTGATAGGAGGCAAGTGGTCGTGCAGCTGCTATTTGTGGGGTGCTGCTTCAAAGATATGTTCAAAACATCACGAACTATCCTTGTGTATATCTCATCTAGAGTTTTATCAAAGCGTTTCGTTAGAGTCCAAGTGGTTCAGCCATACAGTAGCACAGACAGACCTATAGCTTCGACGAATTGTCGATTTTTCTTATGAGATAGATCAGATTTCCATATGATCGATTATATGGAAATGAAGCCATAATATTCAGATATTACACAGAAGTCTTTTGCATCTTATCTGTTATTAATGTATTTACTGTTAAATAAAGAAAACCTAAGCAAACACCCTCTAAATGTGCGAATTCAATATTTCTATAGCACTTGCAATTAATAGGTAAATATGTGAGAATTGCATGTTTTTTTAATTACTCGTATTCGACCCAAATGTGTTTGTGTATGTGTGTGTGTATTAAACAAGAAATAGTCACATAATGTTCTTCTATACTAAATTTGAAGATGTTTGTGTATTTAACTTCAGGTTTACGCATGTCCGCGTTTCATTTAACGCCTTAAAAGAAAAACCTTAAATATTTGAATTATTTTGAATTTAACAGTTAGAACCGTGGTTTTATTAAAAAGAAAACATATTTATTTGAAAATTGAGAGCAAAACTACTTTTTATGTATATTATTTTTTTAAATACAAGATTTTAAATATCTGTTTACATTTGTTTACGGAAGAGCGCTGCAAAAATCTTTTTATGTAATTTTGGACGTCGATAAAATCAAGACAATTTTAAAGTATATATCTTGTTTACATTAAAATTAAAATATTAATTCAATCTTAATAAGATTTTGTAGAATTATGTAAAAATGAGTGCATTTAATGAAAAAAAAAACATTGTCGACTGTCGTAAAACAAAACAATAATTTCAGTGAAGTGGAGTGAATATGATGTTTTTAAAAAACATCATATTCACTCCACTTCACTGAAATGTTTGTTTTGTTTTACGACAGTCGACAATGTTTGTTTTTTTCATTAAATGCACTCATTTTTACATAATTCTACAAAATCTTATGTTTTTTTTAAATATGAAATGTCTTATTTTATCTTTTTAATTTCCCCCCGCTCAGGCAATATTTTTCAAAAGTTAACTTTTACACAACCCGGGGGACGGTTTATTTTGCTAGATTTTTTTTTCATAAATAAGAATGTCATAGATTTTATTTATTTATGTAAGCTTAGGTTCTGTTCTTTTGGAAAATAATTAAAGAACTTGACAATTTACTATTTTATTTCTTTTTAAGATTAAAGAAAGGGGGAGTTGCTTTAGTACCAATGTTTTGGCCATACCTACGCTTATAGATATGTGCCATTCTGAAATATCAATAAATCCTTCATTAAACAAAACATGCGCTTTATATTTCATTTTTACCGCATTTGTCGCATAATGCATTGCTCGGTAATTTATTACTGACT
The DNA here is from genome assembly GCA_023376005.1 of Doryteuthis pealeii. Lineage (NCBI taxonomy): Eukaryota > Metazoa > Mollusca > Cephalopoda > Myopsida > Loliginidae > Doryteuthis > Doryteuthis pealeii. Next base: position 134,833,715 of record CM042139.1, on the reverse strand, counting down.
CTTCTTTATTTGAAGCCAGAGTCGTACATGTGGCACAGATAAATTAATGATGCTATCGCCTGCACTTATCTCGTGAACAATGACTCAAACGTTTCCAGACATATGCTGCTCTCGTAATGATTACACGAGACATCCCGAGAATTAAAGTCGGCTCACGTTGGCCCGTGGCCAGCATTTGTTGGAAGCAGGTACATCTTTAACGCTAACCCGTCGCCAGATGTCAGATTCAATCATTCTTACCATCGATCACTGATCCAAATTTCATTAGTCGTTTTATGTAGGTTACTGATGAAAGAAATTTTAGCTTCCGAAGAATTCATTTTCCCTCCAGATAACAATGCTAAAAACGAAGAGACTTTCGTAATGCCCGATACACAGATACAAACATTGAAAAATATGAAGAACGATCCTAATATGCAATTATAATTTCGGATTATATTTTATTAATTTCTAAGAATTATCAAGACTTATCCTTTATCGTGAATTCTTCCAAGCGATTACTTTGTCAGTACTAATGTATAATTGCACCACATGGAATATGACGTAACGACTAATGGAAAATACACGACGATACTACGTGCTATTTTCAACAAATCCTAGAAACATCACTCTTCAAAACAACAGCTGTACGGCTACTTACATCCTATCACAGAAGCTATTCAAGTAACACCAGCCGTATTAGTAATGTTGTATGGTTGCATGGAATATAACGAGATACCTGGAGAAACATCTCCCCACTTCCAACAGACAAAAGGAAGGGCACCAACGCAGGACCAACGGAAATCAAAATTAAAAACGCCCACTGATTTTTTTAACACATGGATCGGAATCTTACATTTACTGCTACTCCTGGTCAAAATTAATCTGGGTACAATAGCAATGAAAGAGTACACCAAACTCTCCACAGCTCCTGAACTGTTGTCTCATCATCAGATGCAGTTTTGTGTATTGTTATACCTAGGACATTTATTTTGGGGAAGGGGTCTAGACCAACAGCAGTAGAATATGCTGACTGTATCAGTCAGCATATTCTACACCCTACCAAAAGGATGACAATCATTTGAGTTATTCAATGCCGAAGTCAATCTTTTTGGCAAGCTTTTATATTTTTTAATATTATTTTCGAAAGAAAATTAACGGCTAAAAAACGCCAAATCCGTTTATTTCATTTAATTACTTTTTTGCCCTCATATACAACATTTCATCTTTTTTTTCTCCAGACCATCTTGTTATTACCTTGAAAAAGGGTGAACGTTCACCCGAAATATCGGAATATATTAAACCAGGAACAGAGCAACGGTTGAATATATAAAGATTCTGATTTTTGTTCTGTTTTTCTTGTTTTTCTTCTTTATTCCAATGCTTCAAAAGACCAAACAACGTTCACAAGAACATAACATATATAAATATATAAATATATATTATATATATATATATATATATATTAAATAGATTGACCGACAAAGCAAAATACTCTTACAGTCTTCTTATCCTCTGTGATAAATTTATTTTTCCTCAAATTAACAAAAGCCCTCATGAAGGTCTATTGAAACAGATAGAAACTCTGCAGCATTGGCGAAATAAACATCACTTGTCTTTTTTCAATTTTTCACTATATTACATACTGTCGGATTCACTTCCACTTTCTCTTCACACACACACACACACACACACACACACACATATATATATATATATATATATATATATATATATATATATATATATATATATATATCAATCCCTCTGCACGAGCAGGATGTGATACAAGATCAATTTCTTAAGCAGAGTTTAACAGGTTTGAATTCAGAGTTTTCCTCCTTTTATACTGGTTACCTATCCAAGGTTAAAGAGCCCAGTCTGTCCTACTATTTACCAATAGCTGGTGGGAAAGTAGTTGGATGCGTACCTTTCCCAATGATATAAGCACTATGTGAAATGCAAACAGCCTTGTCTAGTATTTGAACTCGGGTCGACGAGTCCATTTCTTACGACTCAATCCATTACACCGCACGTCTGGAGTTTTATATGTTTTATATAACCCGGTTGTTATTGTTGCTCAAAATATGTTTTGTCTACGGCAGTTTGTGTCCGTTTACTTACCTTTCGAGGTCAAAGTAATATCTGGCCAGTTGTATTAAGAGAGGGTGGATTACATTACATACCAACGTTTGATAGGCATTTGTTTGGCCTTAACATTCAAGACCCTGTGCATTTAATGAGAAGAAACATTCACATTTGGGTCGACCTCAATTTCTCTGTTTTCTGCTTGATTTAAACGAGACATCTTAACCACTACTCCAGACGTTTTGTTTCGTTTAACTCCTAATCACGGGACAGAGGTTCACTGACATTAAGTGATCTTTTGGGTAACACTAGTTTTTCTTTTTCTTTTTTCTGTGGCCCTGTAAATATTTTTAAATTTCCTATTAAAAACAGTCATCATCATCATCATCATCATCATCATCAGGTTATGCCGGCAGCGCGGATATCCCTGAAAATATCTTGCCAACCATCCCTATCGATCATCACCCCCGGGAGGTCCTTTTTGAAGCATCCAGAATCCGCAAAGAACTGATCGATGTAGGTCCTTGCTGGCGTGCCTATGTGCAGTTTCCACAAGAGAATGCCACTCATGAGTTCGCCCTTGCTTGTCTTACTCTTCAGCCATGTTCGTCTTACTCGGATGGCTTGTGTGATGCGGGGCAATTGGCCGTACAATGCTTTCTTGTGGGGTGTTTGTTCTAGCGCCCAGCATTCTTGTGCAACTTCCATTTAGTTTATTCTCTAGACGCTTCGTTAGGGTCCAAGTGCGACAACCGTACATTAACAGTAATACAACTACGGCTTGGAATAATTATTGCTTTAACTTATCAGTGAGATTAGATTTTTATTAACTATTTAAGCAACGGATTATAGTTAAACGTGATAAGGGTTAAAATATCCGAAAGTTACTTTAAAACGAGAATGATGATTTTAGTTTGTATGTTTTTTTTTTGTAGGAAAATATAAAGTGCATATTTTGTTTGGTTTCTTTGTTTAATAGCATATCAACCGTACTATTTACAGCATATCTGAAGGATAGGAGTGTCCTTACCTTTCCCAAAAGTATTCACTCGAAAGGGAGCGTAATAACACAACTAGGATTACCTTCGTATATCTTTAAAAATTATATTTGATTAAACAAATTTAGATTAATTACATCTCTCTCTCTCTCTCTCTCTCTCTCTCTCTCTCTCTCTCTCTCTCTCTCTCTCTCTCTTACTATATGTATACATATATATATGTATGTATGTATTTATATACATGTGTGTGTGTGTATGTGTGTGTGTGTGTGTGTGTGTGTGTTTTGGTCTGAAAATTGCATAGTCGACAAAATGACAGTAAGCGCCGTTGATTCTATGTCTACATTATATATATTTACCAACCCCTCTGCACGAGTCGATGTGTCAAAAGGTTTGAATTCGCTATGCTAAATTATATATATATATATATATATATATATATATATATATATATATAGGGCCCCCAATTTTCCGTTTCAAATCTTTCCCTATTCCTTTTTTTTCCGTTTCCACGTTTGGTAAACGCCGTTTTAGCTCTTAAGTAAACATATCAAACGTTGTAATAATTAAATTGTCATATTGTGGTATATCCAGAGGTCCTGCTACTATATAGATAATATAGTTTGATATATTTATGAGCAAAGATCGCGCAATATAATCGATTTTAATAAGTTATAGTAGCTAAGACATAAAATCAAATGCGCTTGGTAACTGTCAGTTTCTTGCCTATGCGATTTTCGAACCAAATATTTCAATCGGATAGACAAGAAACTGTCATTTACCAAGCGCTGTTGACTTTATGTCTTCGCTACTCTTAGATATATGCAATTTTCAAACCAAGTTTTGATAATCGTATTGGCGTGAAACTGACATTTACCAAGTGTCGTTGACTTTATATCTTCACTGCCTTAACTTAGATATTTATGCTCTATCAATGCTATTGAGCACTCTTTACTTGTGAATATAGCAAACGATATTATCAACAATAATTTATTATATATATATATATATATATATATATATATATATATATAGAGAGAGAGAGAGAGAGAGAGAGAGAGAGAGGGAGAGGGAGAGGGAGAGGGAGAGAGAGAGAAACAGACAGTCAGACGAACAGAGAGTCTAAGTACTGGGGAGGGAGTCTGCTTCTCTGAAATATAATGAAGATATTTGTTTTGACGCTGGGTGTGAGACGATCACTATTTTAAAGCGACAAAGTATGGCACAGGGAGATACAAAGCACACTAAAAACTAGTCCAAGTCGGATCTCCGAATAGTATAAATCCTTTTCAGGCGTGACTATTGGTTAAAATCGATTCATAAATGTCGGAGCCTTAGATTTATGGACAAACAGATGGTCATTTGTTAAATTACAAGATATACAATCTATGTAAAAATAAAAATGACAAAGTTAGAATTAACATTTTTATATTCATATTCATTTTCATATTCTTATATTTAATTTATTTTTGTGGAAGTATTATAATAATTTTTAGATAAATTCTCAAATAACATATGGAATCTTTTCACTAGTCTCGAACTGCTGTATGTTGCATTTAACAAGCCGTCAAGAGGACAGAGTATAATATTTTTTTCGAAGTGATTATTAGTTTTATCAAGTTAAACTCTTCTGGTAATGTTCTTTGAAAGAAAGAAAAAAGCCGAGAGATTTCTCTGTATCTAGAAACGTTTACTTTCAAAATCCACCTAATGATTATTTCTTTCATCTATATTCAAAATAACAGAAAGAGGTTAAACGGATCTATAAATCGTTATTACATTGAACCTATTGATACAATCGTTGAAGTCGGACACTTTGATGTAGCTGAAAGCAGCGCATATGAAGTCCATCAATCCTTAGTCAATAAAATAAACTCCCTGTGTATTAAACCTGGAAGTAATCGAATTGATCTGTGATAGAAATAAAATCGGCATTCGACTTGCTGCTGAAGTCAACAGAAGAGCTCAAGACTTCCGTTTGCATTTCACCTCCCCGCTTAGCTTATTTCTGAACCTTTGCACACGGTACTATTGTCATCTATTCCCTGCACCTCAACTGGCAAACCCCACAATAATGATAACGCAAGCTTAACTTTCTTAGAACTTTGCACTTTCTGTGTCGCTCCTGTTTGCATTTCTCTATTCATTCTGGCCCCACCTGAGCATTATTATAGATGGGTTGCTCTGAGATAAGTTCAGGCTAATAATTCCGTATAATACCACAGCGACGCTTCCCGTTAGCAGCAGATATCCCTCCCCTGTCACGGCAGATAATGCAAGATCGAAGAATACACGTCAAAGCACTGACATCTTAGCATCTAATTCAGTCCAGCACCTGCTCTTCACGGACGTCATACTCATGTTCTCGCGATGGTCGCCATCATCTTCCCCTTCCCGTAACACAAAGAGGCTTTTCACGAAATAGGCTCAAGTTGCAATGTCATTTGTCTGTTCTTATGGCTTGGGCGAGTGAGGCCAGGTCGTTTATTGAAAAAGAGGATAATAGGAATTCTCTCTGACTTTACTTACCCCTTTATTCGTTTCTTTGGTTTTGTTTTCTTTCGTGACTTTTTCTTTTTTCAATAAGCTCATTTTTTCGTGTTTTTTTTTTTCAAATACAATTTTTCTATTTCTCCGTATCCTTTTCTCCTTTATTGTTCGTCATTTTTTCTTCTTTTTAATGTTTTTTTTTTTTTTGTTCTTTTTTTCTTTCTTTTTGTTTCTTCATTCTTTCTTTATTCATTTTTATTAAACCTGTTTTGTCTTTCGCTGCTATTCCCTTTTTCAATAACCTCATTTTTTTTTTCAAATACAATTTTATCTATTTCTCCGTATTTTCCCTCTTTTATGGTTCATCATTTTTCTTCTTTTTTATCTCTTTTTTCGTTCTTTCTATGTTTTTTATTTTTATGTTTCTTCATTCTTTCTTTATTCATTTTTATTCAATCGGTTTTGTCTTTCGCTCTTATTCTTATTCCTTGTTTCCTTTATTTTTTATCCTACCATTGTTTAATTTTTTCTGTTTTTCTTCTTTCTTAATTTTTCTTTCTTTCTCTTCTTTTCTTCTTTCTTTTCTTCTTTCTTTTTAATGATATTTTTTGTTTCTTCATTTTTATTTTCTTTCTTATCAGTTTTGTTTCTATCAAATCTGTTTTTTCTTTTGTTATTATTCTTTGTTTCGTCCTTTCTTTCTCTCAACCTTTCTTATTAATGTTTGTTTTCTTTTTTTTCTTTCCTCTCCTTCTTTTTTACCTTCTTTATTTATTTCTTACTAGTGTTTATTTCTTATATTTTATTATTCTTTTTTCAGTTTCATTTTTTCGTTCGTCGTTTGTTTGTTTTTTCTTTCTTGTCCGTAATCTTATTTTAATTAATTTGTATTGTCTTTCACAGTAATTCAGATCCAATCTCTCTCTCTCTCTCTCTCTCTCTCTCTCTCTCTCTCTCTCTCTCTCTCTCTCTCTCTCTCTCTCTCTCCTCTCTCTCTCTCTCTCTCTCTCTCTCTCTCTCTCTCTCTCTCTCTCTCTCTCTCTCTCTCTCTCTCTCTCTCTCTCTCTCTCTCTCTCTCTCTCTCTCTCTCTCTCTCTCTCTCTCTCTCTCTCTCTCTCTCTCTCTCTCTCTCTCTCTCTCTCTCTCTCTCTCTCTCTCTCTCTCTCTCTCTCTCTCTCTCTCTCTCTCTCTCTCTCTCTCTCTCTCTCTCTCTCTCTCTCTCTCTCTCTCTCTCTCTCTCTCTCTCTCTCTCTCTCTCTCTCTCTCTCTCTCTCTCTCTCTCTCTCTCTCTCTCTCTCTCTCTCTCTCTCTCTCTCTCTCTCTCTCTCTCTCTCTCTCTCTCTCTCTCTCTCTCTCTCTCTCTCTCTCTCTCTCTCTCTCTCTCTCTCTCTCTCTCTCTCTCTCTCTCTCTCTCTCTCTCTCTCTCTCTCTCTCTCTCTCTCTCTCTCTCTCTCTCTCTCTCTCTCTCTCTCTCTCTCTCTCTCTCTCTCTCTCTCTCTCTCTCTCTCTCTCTCTCTCTCTCTCTCTCTCTCTCTCTCTCTCTCTCTCTCTCTCTCTCTCTCTCTCTCTCTCTCTCTCTCTCTCTCTCTCTCTCTCTCTCTCTCTCTCTCTCTCTCTCTCTCTCTCTCTCTCTCTCTCTCTCTCTCTCTCTCTCTCTCTCTCTCTCTCTCTCTCTCTCTCTCTCTCTCTCTCTCTCTCTCTCTCTCTCTCTCTCTCTCTCTCTCTCTCTCTCTCTCTCTCTCTCTCTCTCTCTCTCTCTCTCTCTCTCTCTCTCTCTCTCTCTCTCTCTCTCTCTCTCTCTCTCTCTCTCTCTCTCTCTCTAATTCTTTCTTACAAGTGTTTATTTTTCTTTCTTTCTATCTTTCTTTAATCTTCTTACTGTTTTTTTTTTTTTTTTTTTTTGGGGGGGGTAATCACTTATCAGGTCACTTTTTTTATGATTTTTCAGTCATCTTTCTATTTCCAATGGATTTTTCCTATTTTTGAACACTGACCAATTGATTTGTTTTCCAATTCATTTATTTGCTTCGTTGTTTTTAATATCACATAATTTTTTCTTATTTATTTACTTTTTTCTGTTTTATTCAATTTCCAGTCATATTAACCTTTCTTTCTTACTTGTCCATTATTTTTCACGTGTCCAACTTTTCTTTGATTTACTTATCTGACGTGCATATGAATTAGCTGTCGCAAAGAAACTGTTAATGCACTAATACAACCAGAAATAATATCGTTCATCACGAGTTTTCTCATGTTCAACTTTACTTTGATTTTCTTTGTTTTCACCCGTGAGCATAATTTTACCTTCGTAGAAAAGTACATATGAATCAGCTGTCGTAAAGAAATGTTTAATGCACTTATACGACTAGAAATAAGATTCATTCTTTCATCACGTGTTTTAATTCCGGATTTGTAATATACGTTACATATTCAGATGATTTTTACGATCGGTATTTACCCAACCCGTTCGTATTGATAGGATGTGACACAAGGTCGAACCTTTGGGGCATCCAACGAGGATCAAACTCGCTATTCAGCTGCAATGGGTATGCCAGACTTGTTTTCTAATCATTAAACCACGATTGGACACCCGTAGATAATTTTTGAGGTATGATGAAAGCAGCATTTCCTTTCAGAACACCGCAGTTAAGCACCGAAGAGAGTGTTTAGTTCTAAAACGGGTGACCACTCAGGAACATCGTATACTGTACATATTTACTCAATCCGAACACTAAGGATGGGATGTGAAACAAGGTCAAGTGGCGTACAGGTAGTTTAATTTTAAAGTTTTCTTTCTCATATATGGGTTGCCTTATCAACGCTAAAAACACAGTTGGCTCTATTATTTACCCATAGCTGGGGGGTGAAGACGGGGTCATGCCATCACCAAACACATCGACGCAAACTGATAGGCAACGAGCCTGGTCCAGTACTTGAACTCGGGTGGGTAATTCCATTTCATACGACATTTATCCTTACACTAAGCCCACCTCCGTCGGATACAGAAGACAGATGTGTGGCCGACTAAGCAAAGCTCATGTAATATTAACTTGTCTGTTCGTTTTCAATTTATAATGGATTAGGTGATGTCGTATTCATGCTGCTACACATAGTTGGAGGTTTGTTATCATATATATATATATATATATATGTGTGTGTGTGTGTGTGTGTGTGTGTGTGTGTGTGTGTGTTATGTTTCTTCTTTTATGACTATGGTGCACTCTAATTGCAAAGTATTGATTTCATACCAATATGAACCCTGTTGCAATAAAAATCGCTTCTCCTACAAAGATAGTTGTGTTTTGTTCTTCTCTGCATTGGCCAACATTTTAATGCTTTCTGGTTTCTTTGCAGCCTAAACCAAAATCGACACAGAACACACGACATATTTCGATTAACTAAAAAGGCAATCCCTGTTTTTTAACCGTCAAAACAGAATTTCGTAGTAATATCAAATCTCTAGAATTTCAAGAAAGGCATGAACGGCTATAAACAGATTATCCATCATATGGAAATCTGATCTCACTGATAAAATAAAGCGAGAATTCTTCCAAATCGTAGCCGTATCATTACTATTGTACGGCTACACCACTTGTACCCCAACGAGATGCTAAAGGAATAGGCTAGATGGGAGCTACACAAGGAAGCTTCGTGCGGTCCTGAACAAAAGCAGAATCCCACAAGAAAATATTTGAACGGCCACTTGCCCCCTATTACACAAACCATCCATGTGAGACGAACGAGGCATGCTGGACACTGCTGGACAAGTAAATACTAACCCATAAGTGTTGTTAACCTGGAGACACCTCCACATGGGTACAACAGTGTGGGCTGATCAACAAAGACCTACATCCATCAGCTCTGTACGGATTCTGGATGCCGTGCGGAAGGCCTGCTGGGAGCGATGACCAATAGGAGTGGTGAGCGAGAATAATTCATGGGCATCCGTGCTAACAGCACATGCTGATAATGATGAAGAGAGTTGTATCTTCTTTCATTAGCCGATGTTTTATTTCTGGTGTTAATGGGAAAACCCCATTCCTTTTTATCATAAATGTGCTAGAAGGCGGTGACTGGGGTCTTGTATCCTGCGTATGACGTTAAACTGCATCTAGTGGTGAAGTTCCTATCCTGGAACTCTGGAACGTGTGGAGTACCCCATCATCGCCATCACTCTCAGGTCCACACTGGCTCGGATTTGTAGTACCTGTTAGGGTCAAATTTATAGATTAAATAGGATAAAATAGTGTAAAAATGTGTTTAGAAATTGAGTTTAGAAAAACATTTTTGAATAGACATTAAGAATGAATCAAACAAAATGGCTTTTGGCATAAAATAGCCCAAAAAGTGATGACACGCCGTAAAATCGAATCATCTAACCAGCCAGGTGTTCATCCTATTTCCGGTATACGCACATATATTTTGAACATTTGTTGCATCGCGCGCAACTCCTGATTACAAAGGAAATTACTGGTTACAAGAATGTGTTACATACGTTATGGTGGAAACTGTTTATCAATACCGGGAACTGACTTCTGTGGGAAATCGTGAAACATGTACCGTTTTGGGGTAGTGTTACTTATTTTTATATTACAGTACTTAGATTCTATCTTTTGTTTCTCCTCTATTGACCGGATATCTCTGCTATCTTTTTTATATTGGTTGGGTCGTCAATAGCATATCTGAGTACCCACTTTTTGTTTTTCGGGTCTGCTCCCTTGGGACTTTTTGGGACTTTTTCATTTATGTTCGTTTTTCTTTTTAGTAACAAATACAAAACGTGCTGTCTTGAACAAATTTTAGAAGCAGCACCCCACAAAAATCCAGCTATACAGCCACTTACCTCCAATTATACAAACCATCTAAGACGAATGAGACATGTTGGTCACTGCTGGAGAAGCAAGGACGTTCTCCTGTGGACATCTACACATGTACACACTAGCGTAGGCCGACTAGCAAATAGCTATATCAATCAGCTCTGTGCGGATTCTGGATGCCGTGCGGAACACCTGCCAGGGGTGATCACTGATTAGCACTTGTGGTGAGAGAGAGACTCAAGGGTATCCTTGCTGTCAGCTCGACCTGATGATGATGATGATGATGATGATGATGATGATGATGATGCCATAGAACCGGGAAATGTTCAACAAATCGGTAACTGGTCTAATGAGTGAATAGACAGAATATTTATAATCATCTCCAAGGCGAAATCAGAAAAAAAGCGAGCAATAATTCCGTAATTTCGACAAATGCATGCCGTTGTCGAAATATATGAACCCTATTTCAATAATATCTGTCACATTTATGCCATTGTCAGAATGACACACTTCCCCATAGAATATAATAAACATTCTGCAATGCAGAAGGAAGTGTTGCAATAAATGACGACATTCAATTCATTCCAGGTTCGGACTTCTTATTATGCTTTACGCATGATTTATATAAGGTAGAGCAAGAGACTTTTGATAGAGAAAAAGACTATAAGAATTTCAATCTTAGAAAGATAATACAAATTTAGAAAGAGACTTTAAAAAAGCATATAAGATAATTTTAATCAGATAAAGAAAGATATCATTAAAGAGATTTATACAATGATTTTATTTAGATTGTGAAAACTTATTTTAACAGAGAAGGAGACAATAAAAGGATTTTAATCGGTTAGAGGAAAAAAATCATAAGAGATAGAGACTATGATATACTTTTAATTAGCGACATAAGTACTTTTGATAGAGAAAGAAACTATGAAATAATTTTGATTAGGTAGAGAAATATAATATTAATACAGGAGACAATAATTTAATTTTAATCTGCTAGAAGAAAATGCTTTAATTAAAAAAAGTGACTATAAAATCATTTTAATCAGCGAGGTATCTTTAGTTGAGAAGGAGACAATAAAATAATTTTAATTGGGTAGAGGAAGATACTTTTATTAGTGAAAGAGATTATAAAACAATGTTAATCAGGTACAGAAAGACTATATTAATAGAGAAAGAGGCAATAAGATAATTTCGATCAGGTATAGAAAGATATTCTAATAGAGAAAGTGACTATAAAACAATTTTCACCAGAGAGAGAAAGATGCTTTTATTTAAAAAAGAGACTATAAACTAACTTTGATCAGCGAAAGATAACTATTTTAATAGAGAAAAATGCCATGAACTAACTTTGATAGGGCAGATATATATCTTTTGATAGAGAAAAGACTCTAAAACAGATTTAATCAGCTAGAAAAAGATAGTATTAATAGAGAAAAAGATAATTCTAATAACGTGGAGGAAGATGCCTTCAATGGTAAATAGACTATAAACATCATTTTAATGGTCATACTCCCCCCCCCCACGGTGAAGTTATGGAATCAGGACACATAAAATATATTCATTTAGATTTTTATTGAGCAGGAAATAAATATTCCTATTTAAATCACACTGAATATTAAAAAAATATGTTTTACCACGTATATCACATTTATGTTTAGATTATAAAAGTTATTCAGCGGCTAGTCACGATTTTCTATATATTCTCGTGATATTCGTGGGATAAAATAACTTATATTTCTAATGATTATCTATTCTAAAAATTAGATGTTTGTTCAGAGATAAAATTGCAACGGATTGAATTCCTTAATTCAATGATGTGAAGCGATTCTTTTTTTCCATAACCTTCCACTCATCAAGGGTCATTTGACAACAGCTTCCTCCTCAAGAACTTCAAAATTGACATCGCTAGTTTCGACGGTACTCTCATTTGGATCTTGGTTTTCAGCGTCCTCAACTTGGGTTCTCCTATCGGGATTCTCAGTTTCCTTCATTGGCCCCTCCATATCATCTTTAACTGTTCCATAATTGTGGGAGCCACTACCTTCCCTCTTGTTCACTGCCCTCAGTTCTATCGCTACCACTATGTCGTTCGAATTCATTTTTCCACCTCGGTCTCCCAAACCTTGATCACCAGGGCCACCACGACCTCACCCCTCGACCTCACCCCTCGACACCCTCGGCGTAGACCTCTTCTTTTGAAGCCTTCGGAGCGACCAAAACTGCCTTCTTCAGAATTGCGATTGAATCCCGGGCTTTCTGAAGGTCCGCCAAAACCGCCGCCGCTGCCACCACGCCCACAATTAGTCTCGGCGAGATCAACAATTGCAAAAGATGAAAATAAGATGAAGATGAGTCACGTTGTACAAATAACATCCTTCATAATATTATCAAAAACCAGATGAGATTGGTATTGAACATCAGCTGACCAGGGCTCCTACCATTTTGAGAGACAATGAAGCCGCTGTAGTAGCTGTACAGGCGGTGGATGTGCTGTCTAAATTGGCGGAGAGTGCTACCAGCGATTTCCGCGTCGCTAAAACTCGTGAGGGCCCCAAATGCTACAAGTGTGGTAGTCACAATCAGTTCTCCAGGGAGCGTCGGAATCGAAGTGATACTGGGACAAGAATCGGAACAAACTACGTTGTTATCTTTGTAACGGAGTGGGCCATAAAGCACGAAAGTGTTCGGGAAACGTGTCTAGAATAAAGGTACCGCTGCCACGTTTTGTAAGAGACATGGGTTGCTCCGGGGTACGGCTTCTACAGGGGTTAGAAATAGTGATTAACAGCATTTTTTACTCGATCAAACAACTGACCTGATAACCCGCGAGACCGTACCCCAAATCTGTCTCCGAAAATAATAAAAGTTTTACGGTTGTTGAGAAGATATCATATCTGTTTCTCTCCTCCTCAGACGTGAACACTGATCAACAGAAGACGATCAATCCCAGAATTTGGATTCCGAAGTGGACACGTTATGGAGATACCCTTAACAATGTGCAACAGATGGCGCAACAAACTTCTGCGTCAATTGAAATGATAGTCATAAGAATCTTGTCGAATCGTAAAATGTATATGCTTGCAAATTTCAAAATTCAATCGACAGTGTATACGAATCCACTTAAAAAGATGTGCACAGATATATCCGCATATTGTCAGCTCTCTCAGAAATAGACTTTAGGCTACTTCTTAATTACCTTTTACAGCATGGCCTAGTGCTGCCAAACAAGACTTCAGCAATGACCTATGTCTTGGCATACTCAAGAGGTTAGAGGAGAAGCCAAGTACCCTTAGGAATATGAGAAAAGGTTGTTCAGTTGGACAAAGAGTACTCAAAATGGACGGATATGAACTGTTGACCTCGACTTATTAGGAAAATTACAGTTCAGAGAGATATGAAATCCATCCGAAAACGCACGATGAAGCAGAAAGAAATATTCTCATCGTTTTCACTAGTGATTTTTCTTCAATTTATTCTTCGAGATGATTACTGGTTTACCAGCACTGTGTTAAGTGATCCAACTAAATTGATAGACTGTGAACCCGTTGACTTTTCATTTTAATAGCGGTACACGATCATACCGGTGTCAGCATTTAGTGAAATAGGAAATGATTCTAGTTAGCATTTACTACGTATCTCTAATGTATCGATAATTTGGATCAATAAAACAGGACTCGCTCTATCGGCGGGTCTTAGAATACGCTGACTGTTTACTCTGCATACAGAAAAAAATTATTCACACTCTTGTTTTATGGAAGCCGAGCTCATCGTGGTTGATTTGGTAGGCAGAAAAATGACTGATCTGCAGAGAACAAGATACCTTATCGATGATAACTAGCCGGTTCGACGTACAATCTCTCGAGCGTGCTGAATCTTCTCATCAGTAGTGGAGGTTGATGAGTGTCCTGCGCTCTCTTAGTGTGTGTCACGTTTATCTGGCCACTTTTAAACTTCTATATCCACTCATACACAATCCTACGCGATAGTGCACTGTTTCCGTATTGTGCTTAAAGCCTCCAATGAATTTCATTCCTTGACAATCCTTCCGACCAGAGAAATTGGGTCAACTCCTTGGTGCATATTGCTAGTGGAGCGGTCATATTTACAGTGTAAAGACAGCAAGCAAAATGACAGGTTCAGGCTCAAACATCGATAACGTAATCACAACAGTACTAACTATAAGCACGCATGCGCAGAATGGTATGTGACAAAAATAAAGGTATGTTATGGTGAAGGGCGCATAATTTTTGACTCTCACGTAAATTGTATCTGATGCCAGGGCTCCAGTTTTGGAGCCCTGGAAAATGTGGAGTACTCCTTCATTGACATTTTCCCAGGACCATGACTATCATTGTAACCTCTATATAAGATATCATACTTCTGGCAATATTTTTAAGATCAATTGATTTGCATCTAAAAACAATTGTGTGTCTTACATAAGGGATATATTATATGCAGACGACTGTGACACGTATCCCAAACTAAAAACATTCCAGGATATGGCATTAAACAGCAACCGGTGGTGAGGTCTTAGTTTCTAACCATTGGTGAGTGTGGTGTTCTCCTTCCTTGGCATTACTCTCAGGCCCACTCTGATTCAGTGCTAATACCTGTTAGGGTCCCATGTATTGTTCAAGTAATAATGTTAAAAAATTATTCCTAATCGATTGGACCGTGTGAAAACCCTCGTAAGAACAACTACACGGTAAATATAGATATGAACGTACAATAAACATTATGCCTTAGGTATAGAATAACACTGGGCCATTGACATGCCGTTAAAACCAACCAACCAATCAATAAGACATGGCGATGAGCTCAAATAACAATTCTTCTAAATTAGCATTTAGTTGCAAACTGAACTAGACATTTTCTAATGAAAAAACTCACTATGATGTATTATATTTATTGACAGACTTACATGCTACTTACATGGAAACATAATCAGTATATATATATATATATATATATATATATATATATATATATATATATCCGTGGTGTTGTAGATCAAATTTAGCCTCCGGAATGTAAAAATCTAAATATTTTGTTTTTTCAAAAGACAAATATGGAAGTGAATGGAAGTATGAATTAAACATTTTTTTGAAAAGAAAATGATGTTGATAATCGCTGACAGAATCTGTTTCAACCTTTAGCGGTCTTCATCAATATATATGATGGAAAGACGGAAATAAATAAACCGTTAAACGATACGAAGGTACAAACGTTCACACAAATGTTCGTTTGTACCTTCGTATCTTTTAACGGTTTATTTATTTCCGTCTTTCCATCATATATATTCGTCCTCAGAAAAATTTCCATATATATATATATATATCATACAATTACTATTGTTTTCACAGTAGCATTGCTTATAACATAGGCTTCGTTAGATGATGACTCTGGGTTCAAGCATGGTTTCGGGGCCGAAGTATCATTAACATTTGTCCGGATTGCAACAGAATTATCACACCTAAATTTATTGGATTGTCGTCACTCTGTGTTATTACCATATCCACGCAGATGTAGTTAGGGCTTCATCGTATTTATTTCGTGTATTTCCTTCCGTCAGTTTCATATAATACTTTAGCAAAAATAGTCAGCTGGTTTATATCCAGGATTAAAACCACTTATTGCAACTAATAGTTTCTTACTGTCGTGATTATAATAAAAACGCTACAATCTAAATAATCAGGGTTTTTAGGCGAGAGAAATACATGGAAAGCACATAATAAAAAAGGAATCATATTTGAATTCCAGAATATCATATTACAAAGTTATTAAGTCTGTTTTTGCGGCCAGTGGTGAGGGCAAACACATCAAGTGTTTTTGTGTCTTTAATTATTGTCACCTCTCCATAAGAAGCTTCCATCTGGCATTTTATATAACAATAAAGTGTTTGACACTTCATTGGTAGGCATGGCAATTATTAAAGAAATCATTTTCTTTTATTATGAAGACATATAGCAGAGTCAGTAACGACTGCCATACTGATAGATGGTAGTCGGCTGGGAAAGGATAAATACAGAAAAACTAGCTTGATTCAAGTGTTATTATCTCTGTTCAGTTTCTGAAGCCGTGCAAATGTGTATTTACGCACCCAGTACGCAACGAGCAGGATGTGACACAAGATCAACGTGAATTACTGCTGATTTGAATTCAAAGATTTCGTTTCCCTAGACTGGTTGCCTAACCGATCCTAGAGAACCAAGTTTGTCGTACTATTTACCCATATCGCGGAGAGAGAGATAAATCCATGCCTTTCCCAAGTACATTACTATGAAGTAAAAGACGACCAGCCTTGTCTTGGATTTGAACTAGGATCGTCGATTCAGAGGACATGAAAGTATGCGGAAATGGATATATATATATATATATATATATATATATATATATATATATATATATATATATATAGAGAGAGAGAGAGAGAGAGAGAGAGAGAGAGAGAGAGAGCTTTATTAACTGCGAAGCATACTTCGTAGAAATAAAACGCAAACCAGTAAATTTATACGTTACAACTTGCCCTCACTTACCAATAGTATTATATGCGATCGCTATTCGGTAACAGAAAGAAATAAGTTGGACATTTTTCAAGAGACCTCAGTAAATCATACTCCAAATGAAGAATACGAAAACAGCAGCTGTGTACATACCGACCAAACTAAGAGCCAAAAATTCTCTCCTGAGAAACAGAAGCAGTTAGAAAAAAGAGAAATGACATTAAAAAAGCATCCCAAAGTAATAAAAAAAAATCCAACTAATGCCATCATAGAAAATCTTAAGAAATCCCGGGTAGAACTGAATAAAACACACAAAGAGAACAAATACAATACATTTAAGAGCAAATGAATAAAATCAGACATTCAGTTGAAGACAGTGGCGATTAGCACGGCATAGTGTAAATGACATTATTGGAAGGACAAATACCACGAGATCAAAATTAAAGACAACAAGCCAAAAATATAGACTCAAGAAGTGGAAAGATCACTTCCAGAACCTGTTAGGAACTCCATTAAAATCATAGAAAATAATACCGTAAAAAAAGTATATAACCAACTAGAGATTAAACTAGGAATCTTTATGATAGAAAAAATTTTTTAAAGTCTATAAAAGAAACTATAGAATAGAAAAGCTACGGGCCTCTAGGAAGTATCCCCTGAGGTATGAAAGATGAGAAAATCTAACGACATACTTCTTAGACTATGCAATGCAGTATATAAACAAAATGCGATTGAGAAATAGACAGAAGGCTGCATTCTCCCATACACGCCAAAAGGCGACCTATGAATTGCTAAAAACTACAAAATTATAACTGTCACTGTCATAGCCGCTAAGATATATAATTTTAATCTTCTTAATCACATCCGACCTGAAATAGAGAAAATCCTTAAGAAAAAACAAAACGGGTTTCGTAGAAATCTATCCACAACTTCTGAAATTCTGACTGTTCGAAGTCATAGAAGTGATTCGAGAAAAGAATCTTGAGGCAACGCTACTATTTGGAGATTTCTCCAATGCATTTGACTCCATACACAGAGGGAAATGGAGCAAATACTACTTGCATACGATGTCCCCTAAGAAACGGCTACCGCTATAATAATGATATATAAATACATTTAAATAATGCTTCATTCACCTGATGGAGATACAGATTTATTTGACATTGTCGCTGGAGTATCAAAGAGATACGTCAGCACCATATATATTTAT
>CM042139.1:134763130-134810630 GCA_023376005.1 Doryteuthis pealeii | reverse complement strand
CCCTTGAGATGAAACGGATCCAAAACATGCTCATGAAAAACAGAGACTAAACAGACATGGATGGTGTGGTCTTAGTATTACGGGCGGTCATTTGAAAGAATATAATAGGCAAAGAAAAAAACAAAAACAAAAAAAAAGAAAAGGTCAAGATTAGCATTTTTGATGGATTCATTGATTGATTTTAACGGCATTTAAGACAGTCTAGATTAATTATATGCCCAGAAGTTAGCGAACTGCATTCATTGTACGTTCATATTTACATTTTTGTGTAGTTATTTCTTAAAAGTATGTGAATGATTTATCGCACGGTACAATCGAATACAAAAGCTAACAGACATATTTAACCCATAGATAAGTCCTAATCAGGTAGTACCACTCGAAGTCAGAGTGGATATGTGAGTAATGGCGATGAAGGGATACCCTACTCTCAACAGAACAGGAGTCTCACCATCAGATTCAGTTTCATATCATACGCAGGATATTTTTATTTTCTATTTATTATGTGGAAATATTAAATCTAATTTCATATTGTAGCTAGATAATGACAATTAAATCGTATGTTTTTCCTATAAATAACGTCCGATGAAACCTCGGGTAAGGGAAAACAACGAGATCTCACGGGACTTGTTGATTCAACCTAGCAATTAATAATTACTTTGTTCAGCTTGTATTTTTGCTTAGTAGATTTTTTCCCTGTCCTGAATACTCGTTGTGTTCCCTACTATTATGTCTTTGTTAATTGATACTTGAGTTACAACACTTATACGCTTTTCAAATAATAGGGGATTTATTTGCATATTATCGTAACATTGTAACTGAGTGGTCACGGGTTGCAAATACAGCTTATTTCTAAAAAAAAAAAACAGTTGACGGAACAGAAACGAGTTGATAAAGTTCAAAATCTCGTCTGGTATGTGAGGCGCACCAAGATATACTTGATCTAGCACCTGAAGCAAGTCTAGCATATGCATTACCATTGATCAGTCCTTACTGGATACCCCATACCTGCGACCTTGTGTCACACTTCTGATATTCAACTCAGTAAAATGGAAACGGAAGCCCTTAGTTTCGATTTAAAATTCGCCTACGGTGTGAGGAAACATGATATCGGAAAACTAATTAACGTGAATTGCAGACAGTATGGCCCTGACTTCAACAGTGTGTGTGAAAAATAGATCACTAATAAGGACTAAGCCTATTCTAGTAGGGACCACCCCAAGAAGAGTTTAATAGGTTTGAATTCAAAGTTTTCCTTCTCCTAGACAGGTTGCATAACCAAGGTTAAAGAGCCCAGTCTGCCCTACTATTTATCCAAGCTCGAAGGAGAGTAGTTGGATTCTTACCTTTCCCAAGGGTATTAGCGCTATGTGAACTGTAGCTTCGTCCAGGATTTGAACTCGGGTCGACGAGTTCATATCCTACGACTCTAACCATTACACCACGGCCCCCAACTTACCTACTCCAGACTTACTTACCAGATACCATCAAATATTTATGGTGCGAGCTGGTCCACTGATTCTGCCTACGCAAGGCGAAAGTGGAAGTTGATGTGTAAAGCTTGGTTTTGTTTTTGTTTTTTATTCTCCTCCGCTGTGGTTGCTTTGTATGCTTGATTGGCCTCAAATCTCAACGGGGGTATTGAAACAACAGAATACCTAACACTTAAGGCGAATCGCGTTTTTTGTGTTTCCCAGTGTGGCAGTCGTCGGTGACTATGCTACATGACTAAATGAGTTCTTTCTTAATTGCTTTGTCTACCAATCAGTTGTCAACAATTTTATTGTTATATCAATGGCCAGATGGAGGTAGCACATGTAGAATTGACAATAATCAAAGACGCAAGCACACTTGATAGTCTTGCTACCTCTTCTCTTTGCAAAAAATAGTCTTGATCTGATAGCTTATATGTGACAGAATAGCTGAAGAACTAGAAATGCACAGGATGAGTGAGTGTGTTGTTAATATTGCGTTTCTCTAAATGGAAGCAATATTTTGGATATGTTTGTAAACGGAAATAATTTGTCGGTACATATTGGGAAGAGTAAATAAAAGCCAATAGTATTACTTATTACTGGTTCGATGACATTGCAACCCAGCGCATGAGGAGCCCAGTCTGGGTCTGTTTGATGAAATGGGGAGCTGATAGGTATTGCGTTCCACCTTAGACGCAAAAATAA
Organism: Doryteuthis pealeii; assembly: GCA_023376005.1. Classification (NCBI taxonomy): domain Eukaryota; kingdom Metazoa; phylum Mollusca; class Cephalopoda; order Myopsida; family Loliginidae; genus Doryteuthis; species Doryteuthis pealeii. Next base: position 134,808,453 of record CM042139.1, on the reverse strand, counting down.
TCTCTCTGGTCTAGCGCCAGTGAAAAGGGGATACACTCCGTCGCTCTCCGGTAGATACAAACAGTAGGCTGACATTATTTTACTTAGTATTGCTTGTGTGAACTGATTAACCATAACAAAAATGCGTTGTTGAATTTTATTTTGAACGCCAGCACCTCCACCCCCACCCCCGTAGCAAGTTACAACATTTTGGCAACGAGGAGAATTGGGGGGAAAAAAGCAACGAAATATTACAACGTTCAGGCACTTTGATGAATTTTGTATCGAGTCAGAAATCATTTCGTCGTTTTTGGATCGAGCGGAACAATATTAAATTGCGAATAATATAATCCAGACAGAACAGAAATGCAAAGCAGTTCTACTTAATGTGGCTTGGATGAAAACCTACCAAGTTTTGGAAGACTTAGATTCACCAAGGAAGCCGAGTCAGAAGTTTTTTGAAGGAATTAAACATTTGGTTGGTTGTTGGATCATTTTTAACCCAAATATATCGTCATTATAGTAAGTTGGCCGTTCTATAATGCGAAACAACAAGAGGGTAACTCGTCAGTCTCTAATTTCTTTGTTCTTTGAAAACGCTTACCGACTAAATGTGAATTCGAACATTTTTTAAGAGCTTTAAGTGTCAAATTTGTTAGTTGACTATAGGGGATGACATCATGGAGGTGCGTAGTCTACTGGTTATCCTCGTAGGGAATTGACATGGTGAACCTAGTTCAAATCCTGGACGAGGCCGTTTGCATTTCATATAGCACTAATACCATTAACAAAGGTTCTTCATTGAGCTATGGATAAATAGTATGGTGGACTTGGCACTTTAACCGTGGTTAGGCACACAGTCTAGAAGAATGAAAACTGAATTAAAAACTTTTAAACTCCACTTACGAAATTACGAAATTAACTATGTGTCACATCATACTCAAGGGGAGGGGGTGATATATATATATATATATATATATGAAGTTAACGGGGGCGGCCTAAAGGCGGTATCAGCCTGTCAGCGAGGGAGTCTATCCCCTTTTCAATAGCGCTAGACCAAGGAGATTGTTTTTAGTATGTGAGGTGGAGCGCCACACCTACCATCAGCTCCTTACTTTACCAAACAGATCCCTGTGCTACTGATACGCTGAGTTGGCGGGGACCGGTATGGAACTAGGAACCTTGTGGTTTCTCACCGAACGCTCTACCGACTGAGCTAACCCAGCCCTTAATATATATATATTGACGTGACCCGCATAGAGAACAAGGAAAATAATGATTTACATCATCGTTCAGCGGAAATACAAACAATAAAAATAAAAAAAGATTGTGTTCTGTTTGCAGAGGATCATAGCCCGAAAAATGGATGTAGTGTTTTATTTGTCAAAGCAAGAACTATTTTTCACGACAATGTAGAAACAAACAACAGGAAAAACATTCCCATTTATTTACAAAAACACGAAACGCTCTGAGATTCCTTTATATCGAATGTGTTACGGTACAACAAAAACCCTTATACGTATAACTCAAATCAAATGGAGTAGATTGTCAGATGGAAATTGACGCCAGTTTATCACCAACTCTCATCAGTGAAAGTTAATTTGGTAAAATGCCTAACGTGGTATTTTCAAAAGATAATCTAATCTGGAAATTACAAACATATATCAGTGAAGTTATTGTACCGAGGAGAGTTACGTAACATACGAAGGAAAATATCATTTAAGCGTGCTGGTTGTGCCTGGTGCGAGACCAGATCTTCTTAGACAGGAAATGCTTGAAAGGTTATCAATTGGTTTATCAGCTGCCTGCAACCAAAATAAGTGGACCGACGTGGAGCAATAATGTGATAAATTGTTCAACTAGGTTTGGCTGCACAGAGAGACGTAACAGCAAAAATACATGTTAAACCAAAAATTGATCTCTCCTTATATGAAAGCTTGATCAGTTCCCGTAAAGCTTTAAGTTCGAAGTTTGAATAGATCACGTTTACTAACAGCGTAAATAAACCAGTTCCCTTTTCGGAATGAGCCTTCCCTCTCGTTTCAGTCTCTTTTTTTTTTTTTTAATGGTCAAGACCGGATTTGTGGGGATTTCAAACAGACCGTAAATCCCGCATTGCAGATTGACAGGTACACTATACCAAACTTTAATGACCTATATTACACAGTCTTTAGTGGACATAATTTTACGAGACTGGATTTGAAGCACGCGTATTTACTGTTACGAAGTTTGTGGCCATTTTTAGGTGGGAGCACTTTACAATGAAGATCCCTTGTGTTCTTTAGTGTTCGGTAGAATCCTTCTGTTTCTTAGTGTTAGGTAGAATCCTTGTTTTCCTTAGTGTTAGATAGAATCCTTGGGTTCCTCAATGTTTGATAGAATCCTTTTATGCTGATCCATCCGTCCGCATGGAATACCAGCAACTGAGGGCCTTTCAAGATCGGCGCTTAAATAGTAAACTAACCTAACCACGTATTCGGGCGTGTTTATAGGCTGATATAATCCACGCACCCACTCAGAGTCTATAAGTTTAAGGATATTTGTCTCATACCCCACTTGTATGGACTGGGCACAAGGCCTCGTTTTAACGTGGGCCCACCCATAAGCCGAAGCTCATGGGTGGGAAAGAACAAAAATTGCGTCGGTCCCTTCGGCATTCCCCATCAAGGTGGGCGCCTCAGGCACTGGACAAAAAGCCAGCCATGCCCCCAAGGGGGCAGGGATATTTGCCTCATACCCCACTTGTATGGGCTGGGCACTAGGCCTCGTTTTAATGTGGGCCCACCCACAAGCCGAAGCTCAAGGGTGAGAAAGAACAAAAATTGCGTCGATCCCCTCGGCATTCCCCCTCAGGGGGGCGCCTCAGGCGTTGGGCAATAAACACAGTCCTGTCCCCAAGGGGGCAGGTATTGCCTGGGGGGAAAGACCCATGGGATCGACGCTATTATTTGTACTTTACCAGTCCAGTCTATAAGTCTATAAGTTTAAGTGGTGGCCTGCAGTACTCCTTATATGCCTAAATATTCCAACACTTGCACATTCCTTTGGATGAAGAGTCACAAGAGCTAACAACGATTTTTACATATAAAGATATTTTCGAGTATACCAGGTTATGCTTTGGAATCGCTTCTTCGGTGGGAATATTTAAAAGTATAATAAACCTGCGCTTCATCTTTAGGAAATTACGAGATAAAGGCCTCTGGCTCAAAGGGGATAAAGTTCCAAAAATCTTCCATTTCCTACATCGATCATGTGATTGACTTAAAGGGAATCCACACAACCAAGGGCAATGTTAAGGCGATTCGGAGAGCAACAACGGCAAAGAATGCATCAGAACGTCGAAGTTATTTGGCTTTTATCAATTATTTGATATTTGGTATTTGGATAATATCATTATTGTTCTAGCTCCGTTGTATGCGTTATTACAAAAAAAGGATTCCCCTGGAAATGGGAAAGTGCCGACAAAATTGAATTTGAACAATCAAACATTTTATTAATGTTAGCCCATTATAATTCTAAATGGAGGCTAATCATGACAGTGGATGCCTATCCAGTTGGAGTGGGTGCAGTCTTGTCACATGTTATGGCAAATGCTAACGAGAGACCAATTGGTTTTGCCTCTATCAAAAGCATAGCGTCATTATGCACAAGTAGAATGTAAAGGACTAGAAGTCATTTTTTAAGTGAACAAATCCCACAAATATATATACGGTCGAGGGTGTTAAATCCTAACTAATCATAGGTCATTGCATGGGCTTCTAAAAAAGAACCGTGCTACACCATCCATTATTAGTGCTAGAGTTACACGATGGTCATTAGTTCTATCAAATTATTCCTACCAACTGACAGAGATCTCTAACAGCTCCGAGGTAGTTGTACTTTACATGTCGGCTTTAGACACAACTCCGGTCATAGCGAAAACTTTTGCTTTTTATACATCTAGCCGATTTTATCAAATGAAAATGCATCATACAGGGATGGCCTTGGGATGGATCACAGGATTTACAACCATATACCAACAGAAAGGTGCATGGTGTAATGTTGATCTTCCCTCCAGCTAAGTATAAATAGTAGGGTAGAATCGACTCTTTAAGCAACCAGTCTAGAATTTAAACCTGTTAAACTCCGCTTAAAAGATTGACTTTATGTCCCATCCTACTCGTGCGGGGGATTAGTAAATGGGCAATTCCATGTGAAATCATCCAGAAAAAAGCAAAATTGTCACCCATCCCCTTCAATTTCTCTGAAATTTTGTACATTTGTGGACTGTGTTAAAGTTAGACATACCCCAAAATTTGAGCTTCCATGAAAAATAAAAATCATCAATAACTTAAAATTGATTGACTATCAGACGTTTCGATAGCATTTTCGGATTTCTTGGGCAAAAATGCTTTTATAAACCAATTTCGAGGAGTAAGGAAGCTCTAGAAATCATTGTACAGACAAAAATAGATTACAAAAGGTCGCCATTTTCCGCGACGCCCCTCAAATTTGGAGAGTTAAAATTCTATATAACTCCGCCAATTATTGGAATTGGAGGCTCAAATTTTGGGGATTGTCTAACTTTAACATAATCCACACCTGTACAAAACCTGGATGATTTGATATGGAATTACTCAAATATATATAGCAACAGAAAGGGTGAGTTACCACTACAACTGGATTGTGCTTTATGGAAATCAGGGATGGTTATCCTCGCTAAGACTCGAGACGCCTTACTGAAGGAATTACATTAAGGTTACTCAGAAATTCCACAGATAAAATCCCTCTCTCGTTGACACGTCTGGTGTACTTTAATCTACATTGATAGTATGGTTTCGATTCTTTGTTTAAAGGTATAGCAAGCATTTTCGGTTAATTCATACTAATGTCATCTTTGTAGAAGACGAGTGTTGGTACTAATTAACACATAACTGGGTGTGAGGGAGTCCATAATTTCCCCCAACGGTATAAGTGAACTTAATAGTGTGATTGGAGCTCGAACTCGCTTAATTCAAAGCTGCAGTCTAGCACATTAGTTACTGCGTATCCCACCTCACTTACTTGGTGCGATCCTTTTAGTTATCATCATCATCTTTATCAGATTGTGCTGAAAGCACGGATACCCATGACTCTCTCTCTCGCCAGCCATCGCTAAATGTTATCGACCCTCGCAGATCTCCACGCAGAATCCAAAATTTGCACAGAACTGAATGATGTAGGTTTTTGCTGGTGTGTCCATGTGTAGGTATCCACTTGAGAAAGTCACTCTCGAGTTCGCCCTTGCTTCTCCAGCAGTGTCCAGCATGTCTTGTTTGTGTTACTCGGATGGTTTGTGTGATAGGAGGCAAGTGGCTGTACAGATTCTTTATTTTGGGCAACTGCCTCTGTGATTCGTTCAAGACAGCACACATCATCCTTGTGTAGTTTCATCTTCCTTTATTCTTTGTTATAACCCAAAATATTAGGAATAACAAAATATAACATAAAATATATGTATTCTTACACACAACAATATTTATTTTATTCCTCACCGACCAGGGTATTGGAAGATAGGTTTGAATAATAAATTTACTGTCCATACATGGCGTATTGTCGCGATGCCATATTGTTTGATACTACACTTTTTAATGAAGAGTCAATCATTCCTTATAGGGGATAACTCTCTCCTAACACTCTTCCTTTCCTTTTTCTCCTTTTTTTTGGGGCGGGGGGTCTCTTTTTGCCATGTGTAAAGTTAGCATTCGTAAACTCACCTCGTAGACACAATGAATTATTCATTTGATTTGACTTAATTTTCTTTGGTCGAACTGGCACAAGTTAAATAGTAAGGGAGGAAATTACGTTTTGGGGGGTTTAGGGGGGGGGGCAAACAATAGTTTACAACAAAATAAAACAAGATGAAAAATGCTAGGAATTTTAAAGGTCCTTTAACTTAGTGTCATATGGTACCTCAATAATGGGAAGAAAATCTGTTTTTCCTATAAATAAGGTCTGACGAAACCTCGGAAGAGAAAAAACAGCGAGTACTCACGCAATTGTAATTGTATTGTAATGTTACTGGGGTTGGTTATTGAATCGTAACTTTCAATGAAAAATTATTTTAATAAGAGAGACTAGAATGGGTTAAGAGTAGTATATTACTAGCCTTGCAAGGAAAGACGGTTGTATTTACCTCAACCTTCTCCAGTTACGGATGTGACACAAGGTCTTTTTAAAGTCGGGATCCACGCAAAAACCGGAGCTCATGCGATGGTCAGTTCAAAAAATGCGTGGATCCCCTCGCCATCCCCCTTTTGGGGCGCCTCGAACACCGCACAATAAACCCAGCCCTGCCCCTTTCAAACGAGGGGGCAGGTGTTGCCGAGAGTTGCGCCTCCCTGGGATCACGCAATTTCTTTGCCCAGCCGCCATTGCTAGAAAAGACGGGCCACCGTGACTAACGCCGCCAATGTTTATATCAAAAATTGAATAGCCCGTTCTATTTCAGAGGGCTATCATCTCTTATCAACAACAAATTGGCAATTACTGTGTTCACCTTGTATCTTTGCTTAGTAAACCATTTTCCCTATCCTTAATACTTGTTGCGTTTCTTCCTATTATTTTCATGCCAATATCATTTCTATCAAGCGTAAAGCTTTCGTCAATTCATTTCGTGGTCACAATGTTCTGTAGTTATAGAAATTAAATTAAATAGAAAAGTAAATTCAGCGGAGTGGCCGATGTCTGTATCAGCCAGACAGCGAGGGAGTCTATCCACTTTTCCTTAGCGCTAGACAAGGGAGATTGTTTTTGTGTCTGACGTAGAGGCGTCACAGTGACCATCAGCTCCCCACGTTACCGCACAGTTCCAAGCTACCCATGCGCTGATTAGGCGAGGGTCAGCATCGAACCCAGAATATTGTGGTTCCTCTGCGGATGCTCCATATAATTGTTGAATAACTGTTAATTCTCTGATTATATAGCTTTCATAGTGTTCAAAGCTTGAGTGAATGATATGTTTCTAACTCGAACATCACAATCAACCTTGCTTCACAAATGTTTATTTTATTACACTAATTAAGACTTCTGTACGATAATCATTGACTAATATTATTTTTCTTGATTTTCATTGTGTTGCTTTTGTTAGATCGATGCTCATTTATTTTCGAATACAAAGATGCATATTATTATTATAATATGTCCAATTATTTTTATCATTTCGATCATTAGATTTATTGACATAAAAGACACGTTTCATTCTTCTATTGACGTAGTTGTCCAATCTTATGTCTGTTTCATTTAACTTTATAATGCATTTAAGAAAAAGTAATTACGAAAAAACGGAGCGACACAGTCGGACAATATTTGTCTGTAATTTTTAATTATTTCCAGTTTATTCAAATTAACAAGAATAAAAGTGTACGTGAACTTTTCATCGGAGAGATTTGTGTTTCTTTTTAGATGAGTGTGTATCTCTCTAGATTGGAATGAACAAAAAAGAAATTATGTACACAGATTATTTGGTTTGTGTTTATACAATGTACATATATTTAATAAATGCACATATATCTAATAAAGGGAAAAAGAAGATAAATTGCATTATTTTGAATACCTGATAATATTCGTCTGCAAATATATTCATATAAAATGAAATGTAATCATGAATGTACTGCCTTTAGGTTTTTATACGGCTTTATATGAACATGAAAAAACACAAAAGACGAATTTGAAATTTACATCTGAATAAATCGTGCGTGTTTAGCATAACGGCTATTATCGTGGAAAATGGATTCAGTGAACCAAGTTCAGATCCTTAATGTGCATTTCACTTTTTGCTAATGCACTTGGAAAAGGCATGAATCCACCCTTTCTAGCTCCAGTCATGTGTAAATATTAGGGCAAACTGAGATTTTAGGTTTGGTTTAACAGCCAGTCAGAGAGGAAAACTCTGAATTCAAACAAGCTTTATTCTGAGTAAAATTGACCTTGTGCCTCATCATATCCATGGTGGATGAGTTCGGTAGATTCATACCTACATAGGAACGAATTTGAAAGTTTCAATTGATTTAAATATGAATATGTGTTTATAATGTATACATATGTGTGTATGCATTTACATATATGTATATGTAGATGCTGTAGGAGCATATATATATATATATATACATATATATATATATATATATATGTGTGTGTGTGTGTGTGTGTGTGTGTGTGTGTGTGTGTGTGTCTGTGTCTGTGTCTGTGTCTGTGTGAAGTTAGTGTAGCTGAGACACGGAATCCACGGCACTTTGTAACTGGCATTTTCTCGCCCATGATTTTCAATTTATTTTTGTTTGTATTTTTCCTTAAATGCTGTTGGGTGTTGTAACACAGGAAGAATGAACCAGATTATTTACCTTACCGTATTTTTGTCTAGGGGATTTTAGTTTGTGATACATGCTGGGAAGGTTGATTTTCTTTGTGTGGGATTTAAGGGACGGCGTTCTAATCTACTGTATCAATTTCGCGATATGCTATTTTACTTTATTACGTTTTTGTTGCTACTTTATATTTCCTTTATTGGTTTTGCTTTATTTTTGGGTATTTCTTTTGTTTTTATGTAATATTACTGTTATTATAGCTATGTTTATTTATTATTATTATTATTATTATTATTATTACTATCATTATTATTATTATTATTTTCTTCATATTAATTTATTTATTCATTTGCATGTGTAATTTCTTTATAAAGTTTTTAAGAATCTATCAAAATGTCGTTATTTTTTAGGTGGCTTAATAAGAATAATGTAGGAAGTAAAGTCATCGGATTAGCCTGTTGTTGGTATCAGTCGGACAGTGAGAGATTTTATCCCCTTTTCACTAACGCAAGAATCTGCCTTTGCGTCTGAGGTGGAGCGCCATATCTACCATCAGCTACACACTTTACCACATAGATCCAAGCTGTACTACTTATGCGCCGAGTTGTCGAGAGCCGGTATCGAACCTGGGTTCGTGTGCTTCCGAGGTGCATGTTCAACTGAGCTAAAATTAAACTCAAATTAAAATTATGAATACTTTAAGATTTTTTTGTTGCTATTTTTTCTGTTTGAGCACTCTATAAACATCGCCAAATTCTAAAGTGTCTTCTGTGGTGATCTTGAGTTGTAACGGTATTCTAATTATTGAACAACTTCCGTTTCTACTAAACTTTTAACATTTCTATTACTGTTGCTGTTAAAACAGTTTGAAGTCTGCGCCCTACGAAAAGAGAGCAAAACTGCCCGATTTCATACGTGGTCGGATTGTTGAACTTGGGATTCGGTGGCTTTTAGAACATTCAATAAGCTGAGAGAATTAATCGAAATCAAACATTGGTGACAGACGGGTGCGTGCTCCAGAATGTTATGAAAACAAGTAGAGAAGTGACAGTCCGAAGAAGATCGTGACGAGAGGGCAGTTATCAAAGCAACGCGGCAAAATCCCAAACAGTTCAAGGCTCAACAGAAGGCAGTAAAGAGGGATTAAGTACACATTGAGACTTTCTTATAAATCATCATGATGTGTGAATTCAGGCACAGAAAACGATTACAGCATCCATCTTTTTAAAAAAAATCTACAAACAATTGTAAGTGCCCTATTTCAAGCGGAAAGGATTTTCCCGAAATAAGTAGAATCTCTCTCTCTCTCTCTCTCTCTCTTCTCTCTCTCTGATTATATATATATAAATATACACACACACACACACACACACACATATATATATATATATGAGAAGAAAATATTTAAAGATATAACAAACTCAGGATGTTATGGTCAGAGGAAACAATTTTGTGTATCAATACTTAAGTATTTCGGTATTAAACCATCTTCAGGACACTGTTAAGGAATGTTTTTGTGAGGGTTAAAATGAAAGATGTTAAGTGTATTGTGAATTTGTCCCTCACAAAAACAATACTTAACAGTGTCCTAAAGATGGTATAATACCGAAATACATAAGTATTGATACATAAAATTGTTTCCCCTGATCATAACATTCTGTGTTTGTTATATTTTGAAATATTTTCTTCTCATATTGTCGGATTAATTTCTTCGCCTAATTTCCATATATATATATATATATATATATATATATATATATATATATATATATATATATATATATATAGCGCTAGACCAGGAAGATTGTTTTTGCTGATGTCGAGCGCAATACCTACTGTCAACATTGTTAAATTATGAGTCTTTTATAAGCTTATACAACCCGTTGTCTCTAAAATCTCCAGAGAATATGACGGAAATGATTAGGTTATATGGTGCGAGTTGTAAAGTATCTATTTACCAACCTCTCCACACTAGCCGGATGTAAAACAAGGTCATTTTTAGCGGTGTTTAACAGATTTGAATTCAGAGTTTTCTTTCTCCTAGACCGGTTGCCGTACCAAGGTTAATGAGCCCAGTATGCATGCGAGATGAAATTCATCCTCATCCAAGAATTAATCTTATGTCACCATGTCCATTTCCCATGACGATAATCATTTCACCACGGGTAGCAGTTCCAGGGTTGACTTTTTGCATGTATAACTTAAATGTCAACGGATGGCATCACCAAATAATTTTAATAGATATTCACATGGTTCATAATGATATATTGTTGAGGGAAATCATCTCGGATCAAGATATCATCATCATCATCATCACCATCACCATCACCAGCATCATCATTAGCAGCAGCATCAGGTCTCAAACTTAGCATGGATTCCCATGACCTCCTCTCTCTCTCTCTCTCTCTCTCTCTCTCTCTCTCTCTCTCTCTCTCTCTCTCTATCTCACCAATCCATAATACGCACAGAGCTGATTGATGTAGGTTTTGTTGGTTGGCCTACACTGGTGTGTCCATGTGAGGTGTCCATGGGAGAACGTCAATTATGAGTTTGTCTTTGCCTCTCCAACAGAGTCCTCCATGTCTTGTTTGCATTAACTATATGGTTTGTGATGACTGTACAGCTGTTTTCTTGTAAGATTCTGTTTTCAGGATTTGTTCAAGACAACCTGCAACATCCTCGGGCAGACCCCATCGGATTTTAAGTGCTTTGTTAGTGCCCATGTGGTGCTGCAATACAGTAGCACTGCTGCTTAGAAGAATTATCGTTTTATCTTATCAGTGAGATAAGTTTTCCATATGACGATTAATCTGTCAATAGCATTCTATGCCTTTCCTATGCATGCATTTACATAGCTTTCAGTAGATGAGATATTATTGCCTAGGTAGGTTGATTGGTTGGATTTTACGGTATGTCACCCTTTTTAATATGCCAAAGACGTTTTAGTATTATTCATTCTTGTTTGGTAACCCATAGATAGGACCGTAATAGGTTCCACAATTCCGTGTCAGATTGGACCCTGAAATAATGGCAATGACTGGATTCTCTGCACACATCAGAGCACCAGAATGACAAACTCACCACTTGATGTACAGGACATTAAGACCCTCAGCCACCTCCTTCTACCAAAAAGGAATGTCAGGAAGTCCTAGGACATTGACATCACTTTCAGTAAATGTGATATTACTGTCTAGATATGTGTCTACTAATTTCAGAGGCTTACCATCCAGTGTGGAAATATCTCTAAACACATGAAATCCGTTTTATCTGAGTTGCATAAAAGAATCTATGTGATTCAGAGTAGGTATTTACCCCACCAGTTCGCCACGAGTAAGATGTAAGTGATTGCATAGGTATCGCAAAAAAAGTTTCACGATTTCCTGGAGTAGGAGAACGAAAGGACAAGAGGCAATATAAAACTCAGTAGCCGAAAGAAATATTTTCCGTCGGAGTAATTCCATGTCAAATCATCCAGGCCATGTCACCCACTCCCTTCAATTTTTCTGAAATTTTGGACTGGTGTGGATTATATTGAAGTTATAAAATCTCCAAAATTTGAGCTTCCAATTCCAAAATATATTGGAAGCTCAAATTTAGGGGATTGTCTAATTTTAACATAGTCCACACCTATACAAAATCTCAGAAAATTTGAAGGAGGTGGGTACCAATAGTAATTGGTACGACCTTCACCTTCATTTTCCACAGTTTTCCCAGTTCTCTGGCAAAGTCCAAGTATTTGTCTATCTTTTCCCTTTCTTTCATTTTCACACGGTGGTCGGTCGGGATGGCAAAATTCATGAGATGGCAGGTTCTCTTCATCTTGTTAATCAATACTAGGTCTGGTCTCCTGGCCGGGATTATGTGATCCGTCAGTACCTCGAAGTCACAGAGAATTGTATGCGTCTCATTCTCCCGGACAGGTTCAGACTCGTGCATATACCATTTAGTTGTGTAGTGAAAATTGAATTTCTTGGACAATTCTCAGTGGATTACCTTTCTCACCGAGTCGTACCTAGTCCTGTACTCTCGTTGTGCTAGATTGATCCATTCGCTTATTACATGTTTAACCATTTTATCTCTGTCTCCATTCATTCGACATTTGCTATTCTTCTTCGTCTTATCTATTTTTCCTTTATATAGTTTGTTCTTATGACATTGCCTTATGCTGCGATTATAAGCGATTCTGTTTTTCTCTTGAGGTTTCCTCTTCTTATCCATGTTCATGTCTTCTGATGTGATGTATCTTGAGATTGACGCTTGAAGTACCGATGTAGTTGTTTTTCTCCTCATTTATGTTCTTTTTAGTTTTTGGTATATTTCTGCTTGTCAATATATTTATTATTATTATTATTATTTGCTCCTTTTGGGCTTTCACTTCAGCATTAGCTGATGGTCTTTCACTGGAGTCTGAGTGACAGCAAGTCTCCTCAGGTCTCCAGCACTCTTCTGAGTATTCTGGCAGATTGCAGCACTGCAGTGTTCTGAATGGTTTCAACCCTTCCTCTGATTTCCAAACATTCCAGGCCCTTTTCTAATCCTTTTGGGACTGTTCCAAGTGCACCAACTACAATTGATATCACTTTCACTTTCATATTCCATAACTTTTTCAGTTCTCTGGCAAGGTCCAGATATTTGTCCATTTTTTCATTTTCCTTTAGCTTCACTCTGTGATCTGCTGGCACTGCAAAATCCACCAGTTGACAAGTTCTTTCTTTTTTGTTTATCAACACTAGGTCTGGTCTTCTTGCTGGGATAAGGTGATCCGTTTTTATTTCAAAGTCCCAGAGAATGTTATGCGTTTCGTTCTCAAGAACAGATTCTGGTTTATGCATATACCATTTTGTTGTATGGTCAAAATTTAATTTTTTGCATAATTCCCAGTAGATCACCTTCCCAACCCAGTCGTGTCTAGTTTTGTATTTTCGTTGTGCTAGTTTGCTACATTCGCAGAGTATATGGTTTACAGTCTCATCTCTATTCCTGCAAAGTCTACATTTACTATTTTGTTGGGTCCTATCAATTTTCGCTTTGATGTAGTTTGTCCTTATGGCATTATTTTGGGCAGCAATTATTATTATTATTATTATTATTATTATTATTATTATTATTATTATTACTAGCAAATATATGCATCCTCCGGGTGCAAGTATTTAAGTTTTGATATAATAAAATATCATATTAAATTAGAAAGGCTAATGAAACTGACTAAAAATGCAGATAAAAAGATCTGCAACAGAGGGGGTATAATCGAAAAATAGAACAACTTTGAAACTAACTATTCCATCATTTTCCATTACTCCCCTCTTTCATTGGTAAATTTTCCTAATTTAACTATTTAGTTAAAATAAGAAGTAAAGGATAATATTACAGTTATTTCTTCTTGTAAATAAATTTTTTTTAAAGATTTATCCACGAGATTTTTGTTTATATTTCTTAAGATAAAACCAAACAATTAGAAATCAATAATACCAAGCACATATTTATTAAAATAAAATTTTAAATATCAATATGCAAATTAGGCTTCTCGTTCAAACTGTAAACCGCTATTTTGTTGTATATACAAATACAATTGCATGTTATTAGTACGTAGATATGGTCAACAGTATTAATAATGTAATACAATTTTTATTTATAACTGAAGGTTTAAAAGAATGAAATCATGGAGAATTTGACGTAAATAATTAAGGGAATTGTGACTTGAGTAGCAATATAGTTTCGGTTACAGACAGAAAAACACACAATCTCCATTATAATAAGATTAGTATTCCCAGCTTTTTCGTTGAATTTGCGAATACCAGCCTTACACAAATCGAAGGCGGTTCAATAAAACAACCTACAGGATTCAATCCAGTTGTAATTCCTTCCTTCCATTCACTGCCTCTTTTCTACATTTTGTGTTCGGTCACCGTTATCCTTCTTGTTCTTTAAATACTCCCACTCTTCTAATCTCTTTTCCCCGCTCATTGGTTCATACTGATTTGAATCGACAGAAAATGATCGATGCGGTAAATTGTTGATCAATTCAATTTTCTTTGCGGCAGCAAAATGTCTGAGTTTTAATTTATGCATTATTCGTAAAAGGAAAGAAAGAAAGAAAGAAGAAACGTCTAAAGAAAGAAGAGGATGCAATCAGGAAAGAAATAACGATAGAAAGAAAGAAGAGAAAATTAAATTGCAGAATATAGATCAATAAAAGAATATAATATCTTTTTAAAAAAGAGGAATGAATTTTGATATAAAAGAAAAAGAAAAAGAAAAGAGAGATGTTATATTTTGTGCTTGAGATATTTGCTTATTTTGCATCGGCGACAGGGGTCGATGTTCGAAACACCATGAATATAAATATTTATACCATGATCCGAATGTAGATTTTCAGGGCAGGTCCTCGCTATCTGGCAGCAGTAGCGGATTATGATATTAATTTTGGAGAGTGCTGCTTCATGGAAATATGTAATATATATATATATATATATATATATATATATATATATATATATATATATATATATACCAGAATTTACAGACAGTTTTCGAGATATATCTTTTCGACAGACAAACTTCAAATTCAATGACTGACAGTGGTCAGATATTTTATAGCTATTAGAATATTTCAAATGTCACGTTACTCTATATTTCAGACGGAAAGATGTTTACGGCTTATACCAATAAGATAATAAAGCATCTCAGAGTCATAGATTTAGTAATTAACCCTCACCCTAATTAATTCACTATTTGTACATTTTTAAATCTCCACTTTCCGACGTAGAGATGGGGGAATTTTCATGTCTCTTGAAAAGTCAATATGGATGCTTTTAACACTGGGCCTTATTATCTGGATTATAAATTTAAGTACTACATTTCAGTATTATTTTTTTAACATTACTGCATATTCTCAGTATCGAAATGTTTTATGAGCATTAGTCACGCCTTAATGGAAATATTTTTTTAAGTCTAATATTTGTCGTTTAACAATTAAAAGCACTTTGTGAGATTTTTTTTAAAAATTGATTTTCCATATTTTTTACAAAACGAAATAAAATAATTTAAATAAAATAAAAGGTTTACAATTAAATTATTTAGTCGGACACTATAGCAAACCAATGCAATTGCGAATGTGAATTCGGTCTAAGATTTTATTCATATATATATATATATATATATATATATATATATATATATATATAATTGAATTATAATACTGACGATGTCGTCAGGGGCACCTTCGGGGGTTATTACTTGAAATGAAACTTGACGTTAGCTTTACATTTGAGATTTGACATTAGCATTACAGGTTGTATCTTCTGGTAAGAGGAACCCTAACAAGCGACAAATCTAGCAGGGGATCATGAGAGGGGGCAAGATGAGATCCCCAACTGTGGATTTTATGTGATTGACCCAGAACGGTGAACAGACACCGAGAATGAAATGCGTCTGCAGCAAGGGATGCAAAAATCTCAGGTGTCTTAGGATACATCAGACCCAGCTTATATAATGTTTAGAGTGAGACGCAGGATGAACACAGCCAGGTTTCACCCCACAGAGTCCCTCCATGAACCTGTTTCCCAACCCCTAGACAGAATTACAAAACACAGAATAGAATAGCCTCCATCAAACAACAAGGAGGAATGGCAGAAGTTTGACAATGACCTGTGCGAAATCGTAGAAGCGTCATCTAAAAAAGACGCAGACAAGAAATTAAGGTCTTCAACCCCCAGTATCACTAGTTTCACGTCTGAGATATTTGGCCAGTTTGTAGTGAGGCATATGAATAATCGCCACGATAAGAACCGGAGGAGATTCAAATAAAGGACATCCGTCAGGAGCTAAGGGCCCCGAAGAAACAATATAAGTGGGCGATTAGGTAAGAAAAAGAGTTTTAAGGCACAAGCTCAAGTCCTCTCGTACAGCAGAATGGCACGGGAGAAGAGGTAAGGTGAGGAACAGAAAACGAGCAGCATTTATTTTCAACCCCTTCATTTTTTTCTAATAATTTGTTCGGAGATAAACGAAGTGGTCATTTGGCGTGCACAGAAGAACTCAATACTTCCCTTAGAGACAAATACAGTGATCCCAAGAGAAAGGTTGAACTCGATAATAACCCATTCATTATCAACTCGACTATAGGATTCAACTCAAAGGTACCGAGCTGGTCTTAGAAGTCATAAAGGCATCAAGATCAGCCTCAGCTCGTGGACCAAGCAGTGTACAAGCGATGTCCAAATATTTTAAGAGTGATCTGCATGAGATGTAAAGTTGCTAATTAGTGGAGATGTGCTGCAGCTGTAGAGATTGAGCAATTTAGGATTATCTCTCTCTTAGATATGGAAAGTACAATTTTCTTTAGCATGTTTGACGAGATACGTTATAGAGAACAAGTCTATTGATATATATTATATACAAGTCTGTTCAGAAGGGTGGAATCTTTGGTATATTTATTACTGGTTGCGCAATTTCAGTGATTCTTTTCACTATCGCGTTTAATATGTTAAGTCCGGTAAGGTGTAGAGTCGGGGTCCTCTGATGAATACGGGGATACGTCAGCCTCCCATTAGGGCTTATATAGATTACTTGAAAGTGACTACAGCTTCAGTAACTGGTTGCATATGGTTACTGAGAGGGATGAAAAGGTCTGTTTCATAGGCAAGAGTGCGATTTAAACCAACGAAGTCTAGATCTTCGGTGATATGAAGAGGTGTCATGGTTGATAGATTTCGCCTCATAATCGCAGGTATGAAGGATTCTGTTGCTATCCAGGATACTACTAGAGATATATGCTTATGGTTAACGAAGGTGAATAAATAGGGTTTACCAGGGAGTTTTAAATTTTGGATTTACCAGCATACTATTATACCAAGGATATTACAGCCCCTTATGATATACGATATTACCATGACAACCATTATGGCTATGAGAAAAAAGATTAGTAGCTACCTACATAGGTAGTTAGGTTTGCCGAGGAGCCTCAGCAGCGTTGCAGCAAACTCTCTACAACTCCCATTCAAGGGTCTGGTGGAAGAATTCACGGTCAAGAGCACCAGAGATGTGATGATGTACAGGGACTCAAATGTCCCTAAAGTAGCCACAGCCGGTATAGAAGTGCGCATGGGTAGGGCTCTCGTGAACTGCAGTTCACAGAGGAAAGTTTGAGGCAAAAGTCTCTGGTTGGTAGAGTAGCTGTAGGTTGAACTGGCTATTGTCACAACAAAGATATACTCAGTGTCTCTGGTAAAGAACGTCGACACCTCCTCCAGGATGAGTTGAGAACAATTTTGGAAGAGTTAAGACTTGGTAAGATGGTTGATGTAGGCCAACAGGGAGCCTGGAATAGATTAGATGACATTTTAAAAAGATAACATTTGTTGCTCTAACTTCATCCAGATCAGATTCCTCATATAGGCTGTTTATGAGAAATTACTAAGCCCAGCAAATCTTTACATGGGGGAAGGCTCAGATTCCGCATTGCCTGTTGTGTGCAAAGAAAGGATGGCTCAAACATACTTAGTAGCTATCCCAGGGCATTGAGTAATAGGCGTTATCACAGGCGTTATGAGCAAGTACTGAGGGTAATTGCGAAGGTATTTGACAAATGCCTTTGAACCAGCATATACAAGCCTGTCAGTAGGAGGATTAATTTTGTTAAAGGAGGGGGAAACGTTCTATCGATCCAAACAGAAAGAACATCGCAACTTAGAACAGCCCCAGATTGAAAGTTATTCGTTGATTTGGAAGGCAGCTGAAATTCCCTGATTATATTGTTCAAACCCACCTCCCGCCACACATGATTCTTTTTTCGAATGTGACAAAACAAGTGATCATGTGGGAGTTAACGGTAGCCCGGGAGAAACTCTTGGCAGAGGCCCACGCGAGGAAGCCCAGTATGTAACAGGAACTTGTTGAACAGAGCAGGAAGAGAGGATGGTGGGCTTACTGTGAGCCAATTGAAATTGGATGTAGAGAATTTGAGGGTTAGTTGTTTTCTAAGTCCTTAACCAAGTTGCGTTTGACTGGTAGGAATAAAAGAACATTGATCAGGTTAAGCACAGAGGCCGCTGAAAAGGTTTTGAGGTGGTTGTGGATCAAAAGAGCGAATAGTTGGCATGCTAACATTTCAACTGAATGAACAGTGATTTTTACCCGGTCTTAACACGTATTCCAAACATACTTATAGTGACAAGCGGATATTTTTTACATCTTTGTTAGGATTGGTACGAGATAACAATTGCGGGATGATGTTTCTACATTATGTATATTTTATCTTTCTATGTTTTTAGGCTTTTTTTTAGTGAAATGAGACAATATTGTGGGTTGTGAGGGGTTTATTATTCTCTCTCTTCACATGGCTGTGTGCCTTGCCATTTTGATACGTTATTGAGTTATAAGTTTGTTTGTTTTATTTTTTGTTTTTTGCTAGCATATGATGTTGCATGATAATTGTACTTTTGTATCAAATTGCGATTATCTAATCTATTTTTTTTTAAATTTTAAACGATACTGTTGTATTCTTATGTGGTCGTGTTTTGTTTTTTGGTTTGTTTGTTTTTTTGTTTTGATTTTTTTGTTTTTTTCTTCATGTTGTATTAAGATATTAAACGTTATTTTTACCGTTTTATTTCATTTGGGAGGTAAGGGGTCGTTTCGTATAAAGAGGTGGTTTTAGGTTTTTTTAACAGTACTACTAAAAGTATAAATGATTTTTTCGTCTCATATTGAGATTGTGTTTTTTTTTAAGGTTTTATTTTAAACAATGGTTTCGTTCTAATTTCCGCAAATTCTATTTGTCAATTCGTATCAAGTTGTTTTTGCTATCAAAAATCTTTTATTTTAAACGGTGTTTGTTGGGGAGACTCGTTTCGTTGTTAGATACTACTTTTATTATTAAGGGTTTCTTTTACTATAATACTATCTACTATGATATGTAGAGTCTTTCTTTTAAGATTGTAAACGACACTTTTGTATTTTATGTGTACGTATGTTTTTGCTTTTCTTTTCTTTAACAAAAATATAAAGAAAGGATTTTTCTCTTCGTCTCGTATTAATAATAATGTTTTTTTATTTTTTTTAGTCATCAAGGATATCCGTGCTGCTA
Source organism: Doryteuthis pealeii (assembly GCA_023376005.1). NCBI lineage: Eukaryota > Metazoa > Mollusca > Cephalopoda > Myopsida > Loliginidae > Doryteuthis > Doryteuthis pealeii. Next base: position 134,789,064 of record CM042139.1, on the reverse strand, counting down.
GCACGACCTGATGATGATGAAGACTATGATATATATATATATATATATATATATATATATATATATATATATATATATATATATATTGGTTTGTTGTTTGGTTTTGAAGACTGTCACAATGCAAGTGTAAAGAAAAAAGAAGGTAACTATGATGTTGTTTGTATATGTCACTTTATTCTTAATATTTCGGGATGAAAAATCACATCATCAGAAGAATACTCGAACTGAAGTGGTGCTGGCAGTAGCTCAATTTGTTCTGACTCGGGTCTTCCAAATTCTGTGTGTGTGTGTATGTGTGTGTGCCTGCTTGTGTGTGTAAGTGTGTGTGTGTGTGTGTGTGTCTGTGTGCGTGCGTGCTTATGTATGTGTGTTTGATTATTTCTTTTTCTTTTATTTTGATTATTATTCCAGATTTGATTTGCCTCTAAGTAAGTTTTTTTTTGTTTATCAACAGGATCATCTGATCATTTTTTTATTGATATGTGTCTGAGATTAACGTTTCAGATATTGTTAGATTGTTTATGGGTGCGGGTGTGTAAATTTACTGTCTATCAGGTTGCCTGTTATCCTGTTGTGCGTGCGGTGTATTTGCTAAGTACCAACATTATGTGTGTGTGTGTGTGTGTGTTATTTGTAGGATGTGTGTTATTTATAGGGTGTGTGTTCTGTTTGCGTGGTGCCTTGTTCATGTACATTAATATATATATATATATATATATATATATATATATATATATATATATATATATATATATATATGTTTGTATGTGTGTGTGTGTGTGTGTGTGTGTGTGTTGCTTAGAATTAACTTAATTTTATTAAAAATTGTGATTATAGAGTCTGCGAGATTCTATTTTGTTTTGTTTTTTAGCATTACATTTATCTTATTTTATTTTAATTTATTTTGTTTTATTTACTTTTTATTTTATTTATTTATTTATTCTATTATTTTTTATATATATTTTTTATTTTATTTATTTATTCATTTTTTATTTTTTATTTTTATATATATATATATATATATATATATATATATATATATATTAATCTCTTATTTGTTTTGCTAATGTCGATGTATTTCTAGTGTGTGTGTTAGGCTTTAAACGGTTAGAATAAAACTAATATCTATCAAGAACTATGATTATAGATTCCATTGATTTGTTTTAGGGTTTAAGGTTAAAGGCGGGTGTGTTCTGTTTGTGTGCGTTCCTTCTTCATATACGTTAATATGTGTGTATGTGTGTGTTGGATTTAGGAAATTAGAATGAAGATAATTTTATTAAAATTGTGATTATAGAGCCTGCCAGATTCTACCTTGTTTTGTTTCTTAATATTACATTTATCTTATTCACTTATTTACTTATTTATCTATTTTTTAATATAAATTTTTTTTTTATTTGTTTATTTTTTTTTTTTTTAATTCTCTTTTTTTATATATATAATTTTTATTTTTTATTCTTTTATTTGCCTCGATCATGTCAATGTATATCCAGTGCGTGTGTGTTGGATTTTAGAAGGTTAGAATAAAAATAACATCTATCAAGAATTATGATTATCAATTCTGCTGATTTGTTTTTAGGGGCTAGGTAAGAGGTAGTTTAATATTGTGAGTTTTTTTTTATTTTATTTTTTATAATTATTATTATTATTATTATTATTATTATTATTATTATTATTGGTATTATTATACATATTTCATATACGTTTTACCCACAGCCTGGTACATGAATTAATTATTAAGAGATTAGCAAGGGAATTCATATTCTTTAATGTAAAGTCAATTATTTAGTCAAATATATCAATAATCAGCGTAAATCCTATTTGTTAAAGAACTAGTGCATTGGCTAGAGTGTGTGTATACTGGTCTGTGGATGTGGGTGCGTGTTTTTCATTTGTCTTCTCATTGTATATTCGTTGCGTTATAAATTCTCTGTTGTATATGTGGGTGTATGTTGCGTGTATGTGTGTGTGCATATACATGTACGTGTGCGCGTTGGTTGTGGGTTTATTGTATTATGAACTCTGCACTGAGTTCGGTTCTGTTATTGATCCATGGGTGCAGTTTAGCTATTAATAATGCCTCTTTAATTCGGAGGTAACCCAGATTTCTTTCTCTGGCCTCTATTTTGACTGTGATGCTTCTCTCCATGTTGTTTCCGTGCATTTAATTAAGTGTAATGTGGATGCTTGTGTATGTAAGTGTTCGTTGATCCTAATGTGTAGTGGTCTGGTGGTGCTCCCTATGTAGAAATGGTAGCATTTTTCGCATTGTATGCGGTATACTACATTCACTTCATGGCACATACCTGTGTCGCGGATAGGGCAGTTCGCTAGTGTGCAATTATTGGTGTTCCTATGTTGGTTCTTGGAGAGTTGGCTCCGAAGTGATGGTCCGTAATGGGCAAGTTGTATGTCTAGGCCCTCCTTCCGGATCACCATGCGTATTGCTGCGGTTATACTCTCGTTGAATTGTGGTAGCCTTAGAAAGCAGGTGTTAGAAGTGACATGGCCTTTTCGGCCTTCAGTCGCTTTGTGACTGAGGTGGGGTAACCATTGGCTTTCAGTATGGACATGAAGTGTGTGGCGTGTGGGATCTGGTCCTGCCCCCTGTTGCATTTGCCCCGGATACGGGTAAGTTCGTTCTTTATGCATTCGGTCTTTGCACCAAGGGAGGGTGCCAATTTGTGGTGGACGAACATGTCCTTGTTGGCCGGTTTTTTGTAGAATTCGGTATGGATTTAACCCTTGTCTAGTATTTTAAGCCGGAAATCTAATAGTGATAACGTTCCTGTGCAGTCAGGGTGTTCTATGGTGAAATGTATGTTTTTGTCTATGTTGTTGAATGTTGTTGCGATTTTGTTGGCCTCTTCATAGGAAGATGTGAGGATGAGTATATCATCTATATATCTGGTGAAGAAGGCGCAAGAGTGGCAATAGTTAAGTGCTTGGCGCTCAAGTCTGTCCATGTAGCTGATAGCCAGCCGGCCCGATAGGCTAGATCCCATAGGCAGGCCCTTTATCTGTTAGTATGTTCGTTCGTGAAACGTGTAGTATCAATTGTTTACGATGATGGATAGAAGTTGGTGTATATCAGAAGAGGTGAGGTTGTAGCAGTACAGGCCGGATGAGATTATGCGTTCAGTCAACAGGTCGACCGCTGATTGAACTGGCACTGATGTGTATAACGAGGTAATGTCCAAGCTAAATGCATATTTGTTGTTTTCAAGTTTACTTGGTTGTGTTTGTAGTAGTTTGTGAATGACTTCGTCAGAGCTGCTGACGTGCCCTGGGAGGGTCGCTAATATTGGCTTAAGTATTTTTGAAAGGAGCCACGATATTTTATATAATGGCCCTTCCACGCTGGAGACTATTGATCTAATTTGCCGAGTAGAACTTGTTTTGTGAGTTTTTATCAGATGGTAAAATCTTGGAAGTGCGCTGTTTTTACTAGTGAAGTTGGTTTTATATTTGTTGGGGAGTTTTCTACTTTTGCAGATCCCGGTCCATGCGGCGTTTATTTGGCTTTCTATTTTGGGTGGTCACTACATCTGTGACCTCTGTATAGAGTTCATTGTTGCTAAGATGCTCGAATGCTAAGTTGTTGTATGTCTCCTTGGGGATTACGCAGAACTCTCTTCCCTTATCAGAGGGCAGGTAAATTAATTCTTTCTCTCTTAAGGTGTTTAGGGTATTCTGTTGTGCCCTGGAGAGGTTAGGTGTTATTTTTTTGGTTTCTTTTTATCATCTGGAATATTGATTGTTTAAGTCTTGATAGTTTCGAATCTAGTACTTGGTTGGCTGGAGGTGGGTGGAGTGGGTTATCTAATGTGTATGTGGAGAGTTGGTCATTTTTATTAGGTGTTCGCTGTGTAACCAATGAGTGCTAGGCATTTCAGTTGGTATGCGGTTCTACAAAAGTTTGTTTCAAGGTCCAGTAGTTGTTTGTCATTGATTTTTTTCGTGAGTATAAACTTGGATCCTAGACTAAGTAGCTCTTTTTCTTCGTTAGTTAGGGAGTGTGACAAGTCTGTAACACGTGGTTGAGTTTGTAGTGTAGTGTTGTGGGGCTCATCTATGAAGTCATTCGTTTCCTTTGTATGGTTGTGGTGTGCATTGTATTGCAGTTGTTTGTTCTGCATCCATTGGAATTTCCGTTTTAGGCGTTTCTTTTCGTGGTCTATGCTTCGTGGTAGCTTTGGTTAATACTTATCATAATTTGTGGCATGGGTGTTGGTGCTGTTGTTGGTAGTGTTGTTAGCGCCTCGTTGTATGTGTTTATATGTTTGTGTAGTGTGAGGTGTAGGTGTCGTATCATTTTTTTGATGAGGAACTCGTGTAGGTAGTGCAGTGTCCGCACGAATTTTGGTAGTTGGAAGCATGTTGGTAGGTGGATGTTTCTGATTGTGCTGGGAATTATTTTGTTTATCATGCAGCGTTTGAGGAAGTTGATTTGGCAGCCGATCCTAGCGCGTTTCTCCGATAATTTCATCAGTTCTTTGATTTTGGCAAATTCAGCCTGGCTCAGGCATAATGATAAAAGGGTTTTGTAATTTTTTTGGAGCATTGTGTTTATATTGGTTTGTTGGTTGGTTTTGAAGGCTGTCACAATGCAAGTTTTGAAGGCTGTCACAATGCAAGTGTAACTTGCATTGTGACAGCCTTCAAAACCAACCAACAAGCCAATATAAGCACAATGCTCCAAGCAAATTACAAAACCCTTTTATATATATATATATATATATATATATATATATATCATCATCATCATCATCATGTCGCGCTATTAGCACGGATATCCATGACAATCTCTCGCCAACCTTTCCTATAATTCATTTTCCCAGGGAGGTCCTCTGTGCAGCAACCTGCGTCTTTGCTTAGTTGGTCAATGTAGGTCCTTGCTGGGCGACCCACACTAGCATGTCCGTGTGTTGGCTTCCACAGGAGAACGTCACTTATGAGCTCATCCTTGCTTCTCCAGCAGTGCCCGGCATGTCTTGTCCGTCTCACTCGAATGGTTTGTGAGATGGGGGGCAAGTGGCCATATAGCTGTTTCGTCGTGGGGTGCTGCTTCCACGATTTATTCAGGACTGCACGCAGCATTCTTGTGCAGCTCCCATCCAGCTTATTCTCAAGGCGCCTCGTTAGGGTCCATGTGGTGCATCCGTACAGCAACACTGATACAACCACCGCCTGGAAGAATTGTCGCTTTAGCTTGTCAGTGAGATCGGATTTCCATATTACTGATAATTTGTTTGTGGCCGACCACGCTTTTCCTATTCGTGTATTTACATCGCTTTCTGTGGATAGGATATTACCACCTAGGTATGTGAATTGTTCTACTGGCTTAAGGGGCTTACCGTTGAGTGTGGTTATGTCTCCTTTCCTTTTGAAACATATGTACTCTGTTTTATCGGAGTTTACATGAAGGCCAATATTATTTGCAGCCTTCTCTAGGCTATGCAGTAGTGACTCGGCCTGTGGTGGTGTATCTGCAAGGAGTGCAAGGTCATCAGCGTAGTCCGCATCTGTGATTTTCTGTGCGGGATATCGCCTGCTTCTTGCCTTTTTTAGTGTGAAGCCTTCTTCTTTTATGGTATCTAATGATGTTCGGCGTATATAGTCTAAGCATATGATAAATATATATGGTGCTAGTGTATCTCCTTGTAGGACTCCAGTTCCGATGTCGAAGAAATCTGTGTCGCCATCGGGTGAGCGTACCATTGCTTGTGTATCTTTGTAGAGCATCATTATAGCAGCAACAGTTTCTTCTGGTAGCCCGTATGCTAGTAGTATTTGTTCCATTTTTCCTCTGTGTATGGAATCAAATGCCTTGGAAAAATCTACGAATAGTAGCGTTGCCTCTAGATTCTTTGCTCGAATCCCTTCTATGATTCGTCGTATAGTCAGGACCAGTTTCTACGGAATCCGTTTTGGTTTTTCCTAAGAATTTTCTCTATTTCGGGTCGGATGCGATTAAGAAGAAGGGCATTATAGATCTTGGCTGCGATAGCCGTAAGAGTTATGCCTCTGTAGTTTTTAGCTATTCCTAGGTCTCCCTTTTTGGGGAACGGGAGGATGCATCCTTTTGTCCATTTATCTATTCTATTTTGTCTATATACTGCATTGCATAGCCTAAGCAGTATGTCGCTGAACTTGCCCATTTTCCATACCTCCGGGGGTATTTCGTCAAGACCCGCCGCCCTTCTACTTTTTAGTTTATTTAAGAATACGTGGAGTTCTTCTGTTGTAAAATCCCCCAGTTTTATGTCTAGTTGTCTATCTATGATCTTTTGAGTGTTATTTACCATGATTTTAGGTGTGTTCCCCAGAAATTTCTGGAAGTGGTCTTTCCATTTTTGGAGTCTTTCTTTTTGGCTGTTTGCCTTTAGTTTTGATCTAGAGGTACTTTTCCTACCACTAATTTCATTTACTGTTTTCCATGCTAATCGCGACTGTCTGTCTTCTACCGATGATCTAATATTATTTATTTGTGCTTGTATATATTCTGTTTGTTCTTTTTTATATGTTTTGGTTAATTCTATTTGGGCTTTCCTAAGGTTGTGTAAATTGGTGCTAGTTGGGTTTGTTTTATTGAGTTGGGCTGCTTTTTTTATATCGTTTCTTTTTTCCCTAACTGCTTCTGTCTCCCAGGGAACAGAGTGTTCGGCTTTTAATTTGGTTGGTATGCACTCGGCTGCCGCTTCTAAGTGAGCACTAACAAAGTTTTCGTATTCCTCGTTTGGTGTGGAGCTTTCGGATGTCTCCTGGAGGATATCGAATTTATTTCTTACTGTAACAGCGTAGCGATTGCAAATATCGCTGTTGGCAAGTGTCGATTGTTCAGATTTGCTGGTTTGTTTTTTTGTTTCTATTCTGTGATCGGAGGATACTCCTTCAAAGGAAGAATACGCTTCACAGTTCATTGCACTATTTATCCATTTTTTGTTTATTAGGATGTAGTCTAGTTGCGCTTTTGTGCTATTTGGGTACGTGTATGTCCATAGTTTGCCCTTCCGTTTTTGGAATTTAGTGTTCAGGCAGACAAGCCTGTTCTCAAGGAGAAACTCGCTAGGAGATCACCGTTCCTGTTTGGGGTGTTGTGTAGGCCGAATCTATTGTTTTCGTTTCTTCCTATCTGTGCATTCATGTCTCCCCAATTATCAGTACGTTATGTTTGGGGGTGTGTCTGCATAGGGAGGATAGCCCATTGTAAAATGTTTCAATGTCCGTTTCGTCGCTGACGTTTGTTGGGCTGTAACATGAGACTATAGTCATGCAGGGATTGCCATTAAACGTAGTACTCATGATTCTAGGTTGGATTTTTTCTATGCTGTTAAGTGATTTTAGCGATATATATATATATATATATATATATATATATATATATATATATATACCATTAAAAAGGTATAAATCAGTAAAATATTGTGCTTTGTTAAATATAAGAAAATACATTACCAAGAGATCTCATAAAATAACATAAAATAGGGTAAAATCACAGGACTCCTGTTAAATGATAGCCCATCTCATCTAATAGTTGAGATACATCCACACACAGACACACAGACACAGACACACAGACACAGACACACACACACACACACACACACACACACGTATATATATATATATATATATATACATATATATATATATATAAGTTAGGGTACAGAAGAAGTCACCGGCGCTTAGTAACTGACAGTTTCTCGCATATGTGACTTAGTTAGAAACTGTCTGTTACCAACCGCCTTTGATTTCCTGTCTTCGCTACCCCAATTTGGAGATACATATAAATGATTTTCAGCACTTATGAATATAGTAAATTAGACTATACATATAATTACACATATATATATATGGGTATATATATATGCATATTTATGTTTATATATATATATATATATATGTGTGTGTGTGTGTGTGTGTGTGTGTGTGTGTACATATATATATTTATGTGTATATAAATATGTGTGTGTATATAGATATGCGTGTGTGTGTTACGTTTTAGTTTTGAGATTTACCTCGTCTATAATTTTTATAGAAAGATGAAGAAGTTAAACGTAAGAATGAACTAAATTCTTTTGGTTCTTTGCTGAATTTCTTTTCAGTAATTTCTGTTCAGTAAGTTCGTGCAGTGAGATGGCACTGGCAAAATAAGCGCTACAAGAATGGAAAATGCATCAAGTCTATTAGCGAATCGAGATAAAAGTTTGATTTCCAGACACGACAGAGTGCGCGTTTGTGGTTATATTTAAGATATTTAGCATACACCAACTTACGCTAATAATCGAATGTTAACGGGGCAGTTTCTATTGGTTGATGGATTTTGAAAGGCAAACCACAAACTTGGGTCTAAATCACTTGGTGGTGTGCCAAGGGGAGACAACCCTGGTGCGAGAATGAATTAACGATTTTCGGATAAGAATGTCGATGCGTGATCAGAAACGTCGGTTGAGGAAGGCGATTTCGTAATGACATTGATCAAGTTCTTATGGGAAATCAAAAGAAATTGGCTCTCTATACGGACACTATTAAGTTAAGACAAATAGCGTCTTGAAATCGAAACGAGAATGCAAACACGAAGAAATTTCACGAATGGCTCAAGTTAAATGAAATTCCTAATTATGTATGCCCAACACGCAGTCAAAGCGCGGCCAAAGCAGATAATTATAATACGTCTTTGCCGAATACATATTAAGTGTGAATCCTTTTCTGTCTTCTGAAAAGTCCCGATTACTCAATCTCGACACGCTTGTCGTCAATTTTGACTGTTAAAATATATTGGAAGATGAGACATAGTAAACGGTAATACAGAGCTTAAACTTGTGACGAAAGAGGAAAAAACTACAAATCTAAAAATAAGGGTTCGTGCCCTGTGCACGATGAGTCGAAAGAAAAAAAAGGATTGATGATACTTACGAACCACCAGACTTCGTATATAAATATATAAATATTGTTATTTTTGTATCTTCCTCGACTGTCAATTTTAACAGTTGAAATATCTTGGAGGATGAGACATATTAAACATTAATAGAGAGAATAAACTTGTCAAGAAGATGAGAAAGCAACCGACATCAAAATAAGGTTGGTACTTTTTCTCCGGTCACGAGGTAGGCGACGTTCTATTCCAAAATACATTTACCGACCACCATACTTAGACCATAGCTTAAAATATGGTAATTCTTGTATCATCCCCTAAAATCGCAATTTCTGTCTCCTCAATAAAGGATGTTGGTTTTTTAATACATGGGAGGGGAAAGTTTGTCTCGTGAGTGATCGTACTTTGTGAATTAGAATTTTCGACTTTTGACCCCTTTATTCATTTACCTCTCAGAATCTTGACGTTTGATTTGTGACTTAATTTTGTCCCTCTGAATTTGAGAAGCTGAATTTGTTATACAAAATCATTTAATAACTTTATTGTTGGCACACATAATAATCAACACAGATTTGGTTCCAGTTAACTCACAAATAATTGGTATAAAGTTCCGAGTCAATAAACATGATATACTTTTATCCATAAACGGTAAAGTTTCAACTAGGAAAACCTAAATAGTAAATTCAACATTGGTAAGATATTCTTTTCTCTCTCAAGTGTAGATACCAAAGAAGCCATCCCTCTTATATTGATTGCAATACGCATTTGGCCTGATGAAGGAAAAAACAATTATAGTTTGCTTGTGAGCCATTGTATGTATGTGTTTAAAAGAATTTTAGAAGGTCATTGAAATGCAATTAAATAGGGATGATAATGATGTTATTTACTTGTTCCTTAATATTTTCGGGATGAAATCCCCTTTCTTAAAGCGTTTCGAAGGTACGTGTGCCCCTCCAATGCTTATGCGCCGTAGTATAAGTGTTGGAGGGGCACCACGGTAACCTCTGAAGATGGGATTTTATGCCGAAAAATTAGGAACAGGTAAATAAACATCATTTCATCACCTATTCATTGCATTCAATGCTTTCTAATTCCATTTTAATTATATTATATATTTTATTCATTTTTTTCTCACTCTGACAGTATTTAAAAAAATCCCAGACTTTTTGAGTCTTGTAATTACACAATGCAAACTTAGCTTGGAGAAAAACAAATATATAAAAAAGAAAAGATCAAATCATATGCCCTCCTGAATATAATCAGATGTACTATTAATAAATTATATATATATATATATATATATATATATAATATATATATATATAATATATAATACTCTTGTTTTATTAATTTCCCTTTTTTCTCCAAATCATCCTCTGCGTATATAAAATTATAATACAGTATGATCCTTTACTACAAATTTAATTACATTTTCTTTGTACGCAATGATTGACGAACAACGGTATGGTGAAACCCAACATCTATGGTCAAGGGACGAGGTTGAAGGTGGTTGACTCATTTTGTTCTATCTCGCAGTGCAATCTCGCAGATGTGGTCGCTTGACTCTGAAATCACCTAAGGATCGGAAGGGCAAGCAGGGCCTTTCGGGTGAACTCGAGAGAAAACGTGTATGTCGGAACAGAGGTATCACCATCAGGTCGAAGCTCAGTGGTATATTGAATCGTGGTCTTGTCTGTATTCCTGTATTTCTTCGGAAACCGGGACCTAATGTAGCGTCGAACGCGTCAAAGCCTTAGAGAGATTTGATCAGACATGTCTCAGAAAGATTTAAAGTTAGGTGCCCAATCCTCACCATCAGAAGCCGATGTCCTGCAACACGCCAATGCTTCCAGGCATAGAAATGCGTATTATTACGAAACCAGCTGTGGTGGGCTGGACATCTTGCCCTAGAATGGGAGACGGTAGACTCCGCGAAGGCAAACTATTCTATGGAGAACTGCAATATGGGGAACGTCCGAGGCTCAAGCCCAAAAAAGCGTTAGGATGTCATCAAAAACAACCTTAAAAGTTCTCGATATAAACGTACGATGAGTGGAACAGGATAGGCTACGAATCGTGTGATTAGGAGAAAAATTGTTCATGGCGGCCTGTAAGGGTTTCGAGTGTAAGGGCAGCTCGAGCACCTCACCCTGAGCGGGCTCTACGGGACGGCACATGACGTACGTCCCTGACACATCCCACATATGTGATGTATGTGGTATGGCTTGCCTGTCGAGGACGGACTTCCTAGTCACGTACGGTCCCATACAAGAAAAAGTCGGGGATCTCAAGACGCATTCGTGTGGCCAAGGCCGCGTAAAAGCTGGACTGAGCCATCTGCGTGCTCACAAACCGAACTGTAGGAATGGCCTTTTCCTGTGAAGAAGTGGCAATTATCAATATATATATATATATATATATATATATATATATATATATATATGGGGGTATGTGTATGTGTGAACAATTTTTTCTTCAAAAAATATGTATATATATAATTAGTTTTTCCTTGAATACATATGTTTAACCAGACTAGATTAGTTCGCACAAATTGAACTGAAAACTGTTTCTTAGTCAAAAAAGATAAAATGACCCTCATTTAAATGAAGAAGTCTGTGAGACTAAGAAACCAGTCGTCGTTGTGGTCGAAATATTATAGACAACAATGCCACTTATCTGTGGGTGGGTCAGCCGCCAATTTCATTGAAAGTTACGTTATATACCAACTTGGCCACTCCTGTGTTTGCCAAGTAAACCTCTTGAAAACCCGATGGAACTTAACACACCTGGTTGCGCTTTTGTCCTTCCCACGGACTCATGACCACCCTCGCATTTCAGGCCGTCAATTGGATTGTTTTCCTAATTAATCAAATCAAAGCTTTGATCATCGGAGTGATTAAGCATTGTCCTGAATTGATTGGATTTGTCCCGTTAGATCTCGTTTACAGCGAAGAGGCGAGAGCAATTCTATACTGGATGATCGCCAAACATGGACACCTTTCTTTCGTCGATGTCTTTTATGTGAGAATCTGAATAAAATTTCTCTCGATAGACGGGAACAATATATGCCTGCACATAAGACCCGAAAGAAAAGGTTCAAGCCTATCAGAAATTCGTGGTCCATATGTTTATATCTTTATTATTACAAGGACATATATTTTTCGAAATATTCTTTGGTATCTATCTGTTAAAATATGAGTATGAATTACACGACGATATATTTAATATATTTAGTATTTCGATGTCATTGACTTTTCGAATATGTACTGTATTAAAGTTTCACCCATTGCAATCTTCATGAGACATTATGATAATTATCACAATTAGTAGTATTATCTACTAGTTCGTAAAATGTCTACTTTTTCGAAGTTATTGCCAATCAATGGACCTGGACTTACGAGTTTAATTCTTTCCGCTCGTAAACCAATTTCCTCGTATATCAAATCAATTCTACCATTGAGATAAACTAGATTGATATAATCCGTTCCAGCTCCACAAATCAACCCTAATTTTTTAAAACATTTTTTCCTAAATAAGAAAATAGCACTGTATTGTATAAAAAACATAGAAAATAGAAATAATGACTTATGTGCTGCAAAAATTTTCTTTATAAATAATACTTTTCTTTGCAGTAATAAATTTGGAAACTGAAATGATTTTACTGAAACTTATTAACATAAACGTATCTGTAGCTCAGTCGTACTCATTTGAGTTCACAATACAAGCAAAACATCTATCGAGTGACAGCTCATAACTCGGAAAACTCGTAAGTCAAGTTTCTCCTGTATTTCTTTTAAATTATTTTTCTCTATCACTTTTTGAGTATTTAATTTTGCATGCAATGAATGTATTTACCCAATCCATTCGCTACGAGCAGAATTACACAGAAGGTCAATATCTAAGAGGAGTACTGCTGTTTTTGATTCAGAATTTTTCCATATACTAGAATGGTTGCCGTACTAAGGATAAGAGCTCAGTCTACTACATTATTTACGTTTAGTAATGGGGGTCAGGGAAAGAGGAGACAGATTTGTCTTTCCCACTGGCATAAGCGCGATATGGAAGTGATACGCAAAGTGTTTAGTCCATTTTTTACGACAATAACCGTTACGACACGTGCGCCTCCGTATGGCATGCAATGAATTTATAAATTACAAAAGCAATTTGAATGCTGGTTTTTATGTTGCCTTTTCTCCAAATAAATTTGCCTTAGGTCTTCTTTTAAAGGAATCCATATTAAGAAAAAGCCAGTTATTTATTGTGCGCGCGAGGATAAAAGAGAAAAGTTGCTGCATATGGTAGATAATTTCAACAGTGGGCAATCAATCGCCTAAAACGATTAGCTCCTACGTCCTGGAGATGCAAGTCTTCGGGTTTTAGAAACTAGTTTTCAAGTGAATGTGATTGTGCTGGGATGCGCCGTAGAGGTGAGGGGGCTCGGAAAAAAAGTTTGTTATTTTAGTCAAGCAAACAGGGAAGAATCACGACTCAATCCCAAAGAGACAATTAGGAAGATGATTGTGGTTAGGTCTTTAATGAGATGTCAAAACTCAGCAAGCAAACGCTAAGCATCTTAACAGGCCAGATAAGCGCCATTACGTGAACCTCTCTGCAAATCATTCACCTAACACGAATTCCAATTAATTTGAAAGAATTTAAAAAATACAATAAAATCTATGATATCAAAAGAGGGTGTTAATGGGGTGGGGGAATTACTAGAATACTAGATTATCAATCCTGTATCAGGAGGAATAATCACTAGAAAAGAAAGTTTAGGAGAACAAATGTCGTTAGTTGGTTGCGTGTTGGTTGGTTGATGGGTTGGTTGATGGGTTGGTTTGACAGCATGAAAAACCTGCAGCCAAAAAGTATCAAGATGCGTTGTAATATGGTTATCATATAAGGACATGGACTCGGTGACATGAGTTCAAATCCTAGACGAGACTATTTTCATTCCATATAGATTTAATACCGTTGAAAAGGTATGCATCCTATATTCTCCCATCCAGCTATGGTTACAATAATAGGACGAGCTGGCTCTAACCTTGGTTAGTGTTGTAAACTCGAGTATCAGCGTTAACAGAGAAATAATAGGAAGAAAAACAACCAGTATTAAGGATAGGGAAAAGGTTTACTAAGCAAAGATACAAGATGAACAAAGTAATTAGCTATTGCCCCGTGGGTTCTCATTGTTTTTCTCAAGAGATTTCGTCAGAATTATTCATGGGGAACAACCGATCATATTGTCATTATTTAGGTACTATATGGCTGTTAGTCAACCAGTTTAGGAAAAGAAAACTGAATTATAACCTGTTAAACCCAGCTTAAGAAATTGAGACCATGTGTCGTATCCTGCTCATGCGGAGGGTTGATAAAAGCATACACCCTACAATTATATATGATACAAAATATTTTCACAATCATTTTAAACAGGTATAACACTTTAAATGTAGTTATAATATCACTTTTTAAAAAACAAATGATTGAAAGCATTATCTCAGGAAGAACTATGTGAACCATAGAGAGGATACTAACATGTACTGTCACGTAGAGTGGGGAGTCTCCGTAGTATAGTGGATTGCGACAACATAGTAATCGGGATTGAACTCCAGTCGCGTTAATTTCGGACTAATACCCTTGGGAAATGTATTAATCTCCTCATCCCACAGTTATGGGTTAAATAGTACCACTACTGTTCTTTTAGAACGATGACTCTGGCATTTAATAACACATGAAGGTTGATATACAAAGAAACCATACAAAACCAATCTTACTCACAGTGGATTTAGGAGTAATGGCAATGAAGGGGGATTCAAAACTCCCAAGAGATGGAACCTCCACCATGGTCTGGACAAACATGCTCTTTATGAGGAGGGGAGTTCTAATGCAGTTGGTTATTCTATGCCCCGTCGACAGCCCAGCACATGAATATACTCAGGCTCACCTATATACTCCCTACATATTTATACCTATTCTGGTTCAGATAAATTTCGGGTTAATATTATAGATATTATTAGCAAAATTTATGTTAAGTTTTTACCTAACCCGATCGTACGAGTAGATGCGACACAGGATTATAGCTTTTAATTTTGTTTATCCATTTGTTTTTGTAACGTTGCGGCATCTGTTGTATTCACGATACCCAAAGCGATATATTCACCGTACTAAAATGTATTCGGCACGTGTCGGTCATCTTGTTGATAAAATTACAACGCGAGATTATGTAGTCACAACTGCTAGCCTTTATTATCGTGCTCGTCTCGTGGGTTCATATCAGAGAGGAGGAAAGCAGAGAGAAAGAGAGACAGGACACTGTTAAATTACTGTGACCCCATACTAGGCAACAGAGGCCCGATCCGTACCCTACGACGGCGGAAAGCAAAAAGAGACCGGTACTTTTCTCGTTGTTCAACATCACCACGTGACTTCCGGTTCCGGTCAACACCCGAAACTTCCGGTGGCATTCAATTCTCCATTCGGGAGGTCACGCTCCGGTCAAACTGTTTTGTGTTCATTACTCTTTTTTAAAACCTTTACTCTCTCACTTATGTCTTTCTTCCTCTACCTTCAATTAGTAGTCCTTGCCAAATTCAATCTTGCTACATTTTCCTGCGTTTTGTCTTTTTCAATTATTGCAATCATTATAAACTCAAAAGTCTTGAATACATGACCATTGGAACATAACTCTTAATTTGCTGTGATCCATAGATTTGACTTTGAGCCTATAGTTGTTTAGTCAAAAATAAAATGTGAATTCTGACTTTCCGACATTATGTTTGGCAGCGTGTGCAGTCCAGTAAATATATCATATTTTTTGCTTCTGCAATTTTATTCGTAATATATATTAACATTCTTTTTAGTCATGAAGCTAGAGAATGAGTTGGCTGATTTTAGCTATTTGCCGCATAGGTCATATATATATATATTTATATATATATATATATATATATGTGTGTGTGTGTGTGTGTATGTGTTTGTGTATTACTCACGCACACGTATATGTGCGCGTGTATAAATGCGTGTGTTTTGTCATGTAAATTACGTTGTTTTATTGGAATATATATATATATATATAGTAGTTAAATATTTTCTGAGATGAACAAAGAAATCACAGTGCTCAATCACAAGTTGTAGAAGCTTTATATATATATATATATATATATATATATATATATATATATATATATATAAGTTGTAGGACCACTTATATATATATATATATAATATATATATATATATATAATATATATATATATATTATTACATACATATATACATACATATTTATATATATATATATATATATATATATATATATATGTTTATCTATATATATGGGTGGGTGCGTGTTTGTGCCTATATATATATATATATATATATATATATATATATATATATATTATACCTGTTATTTGCCCACCTCCGTATATATTCGGGATGATAAAACTTACAGTCGCAGATCTCCTAACACGAATACATACGCAAATAATATGCACATACGTATGCGCACTATCACGCAGGGAAGATATTATCACATCCGCAGAAGTCAATCCAGAATATTGCACGGTATTCCCGGTCATCCTCTAAGATAGTGACTCAATCAGTGACGAACAAAGATTTCTATATTCCATTGCCCGGAGTGACGAATTTTCGGGAGCAGACAGGATTCAGCAACAATCGTGGACGTCTCAATCTTCTCCGATAACCAAACAATCACACAGAGACAGATAGTCATATTATTGACTGATAGCTAGACAGCCCACCGCACAGGCATCAAATTACATTGCTGCATTAATGTAACAGCCTAATTGTGTTCACCATTTTCGGCATCTTCTTATTGACTGAAATAACAATGAAGATTCAGAGAACATAAAGGTGCCTTTCAAAATGGCGCTTACAAAATGGCGGTCTGTTTGGAGAGAGAGAGAGAGAGAGAGAGAGAGAGAGAGAGAGAAAGAGAGAGAGAGAGAGAGAAGAGAGAGAGAGAGAGAGAGAGAGAGAGAGAGAGAGAGAGAGAGAGAACTAAGACGGATTTTCACTGATAAGATCTATCACGCGACAAAGTCAGACAAAAATGACCAGCAATCAGATTTTCAACGCAAATAGAATATCTAAAATGAAGAGATCGATTTCTGTACTCTGCATCTATACTCAGGTACAAACCAAGATAAATAGATCACTATCACCGTCATCTTCATCATCAAGTCGTGCTTATAGCACGGATTCCCCTGACTCGATCTCACCCTCCGTTCCTATCGACATACACCCCTGGTAGAGCATCTAAATTAAGTCTGCGGTGTGGCTTATTGTCAGTATAGACGAAACAGCGAGGGAGTCTATCCCTTTGTCGCTAGCGCTAGACTAGGAAGATATTTTGTTGAGCTGGAGCACACACATGTCATCTCCCAGATGCTTTACCGCACATATCAGATTACCCAAGCTGTGCTACTCATCGCGCTGAGTTGGAGACCTTTATCAAGCCCAGAATCATGCGATTCATAGGCGAATGCTCTACCGACTGTGCTAAACCGACCCCTAAGTAATTCAGACCGGCAGTAGTCAGATAGTTAAAAAATGTCACTTGGGTTGCAAGAACCCCAACACACAGGCAAGGTCAGGTAGACCTGAAACTGAATTCCAAGGCACATCTGCGAGTATCGTCCGGGAGTATCAGGCGAGCTCGGTTTATCACAGTCAGTGTGATCCCTTACCTTTCATAACTCGGAAAATCATCCAGAGTTGCGGAATTGTGCGTGATGTAACCAAATATTACAAAATTGTTGACTCACTATAATAGAGGTTATTATAGTGAGTCAAAAATTTTGTATTATTTTTTAATAATTCATAAAAATACAAAACTTGCACATCCACATCCTCAAGGCATATCGACAGCACGTATTCCTTTGACTCTATCTTGCCATCCATCCCTGTCTGTCATCCTTCGTTTTAGGTCTTCTAGACGGCATTCAATGTCACAACTGAGTGGATAGTTTTTGCTGGTTGGCCAAAATTCGTGAATCCGTGTGTGAATGTCTACAGGAGAACATCACTTTGAGTTCGTACCGGCTTCTTCAGCAGTGCCGTCAATTCTTGTTCGTCTTACTTTATACTGGTTTAGTTTGTTGGGATTAATAAGCACACGAACAAATTACTTCTACCTGATACCAGGTCCCGTATTCTCCATCAGACTGAACTGGTGATGTTTCCTTGCAGCATTTGGTTAAATTCTCTGTTTTTGTGACAAATTTGAAAGATTGGACTAATCTCTGGTGTTACCGAGAACTTGGCAAACAATTTCTGAGAGAAAAAAGACATTCTTCGAAGAACAATTCCATTTGAATTAAATGCGGTTGGGAAAATGCCCCTAAAGATATAGGGTCACGTGACGGTAAATATTGCTTCTAGGTCGAATTCTCACGAAGATTAAAGAACACAATATGTACAATAAATCACACATATTGAAGGGAGAAGAGATGGATTCATGTCTTCTCAGGGCATTAGCGCGTATTGAAACGCAAAAAACTAGTCTAGGATTAAATCAAGTCACCGTTTCCCATTCCGCTAAGTGCCCGTCCATAAAAACCAACCTCGCCTACACCGAATAGGATGTGACCCATAGCCAGTTTCCACGGAACAACTTGTTGAATTCAGAGTTGTCCTCCTCGCCCGGTTGTTGAACCAAAGCTAAAAAACAAAGTATATCCTAACTATGTACCCATAGCTGGAAGTGTAACAAGATTAGCCTGTTCCAGAAAAAAGTACGCTAGTGGGGGAGAGTACTGGCTGACCTTTAGAAAGCAGCGTAACCTAATAATCTAGAAGAGAGGTTTCTGAAAGATTCTAGAAAGCTAGACATAATAACCTGAGCATTTACTAGCACAACGGAGAAGTGGGGAGCACTTTGTAGAATTAGAGATAATTAAGAATGGATAAATGGGAACCACCAAGCATGCGATTCTATGGAGAGAATTTTACTGGAAGATCTTTTTTAAGAAAGCCAAACCTAGTCACCGAGCAATTACTGACACTGCTGAGAGGCGGAGTAGAGGGCGTTTTGTGGAAGTAGGGATAATTAAAGATAGATAAATAATAACGCTCACAGTAAAATCCTGGATGATTCTAGAATTGTGCAGAGATAGATAAATAAGACCCTTGTTTAGGAGGGGATAGATAGACGCTGGACGACAGACACAACAGAGAGGTTCTGACCGTCAGAGGGCATATATATATACCGGAGAGACAGATAGTTTCTGAAGACAAGAGGGGACATATAGGTTTTGACGAAAAGAGTTTCAGACCAGAGAAGGCAGATAAGTTTTGACCGCCAGAAATTAGCCTGGCGACAGAGCTAACGAAGAAGTGAAGTTTACTACTGAAGATATTAATTAAAGGTCATTTGAATTAGGTGTTATGTGATTTTGTACCCGGAAATTTTAGATTGCTATAGTTTTTTCACCCATACGTTATCATATCTTTATTTATACTGTGACTTTAATAAAAGAAAAACAAAGTAGTTGGTGGGCTAGTATGACTGGAGAGATCGATGAAAACATTTTTATAAGACGAAAATGTAATTAACGTAGATTGGCCAAACAGTAATGGACTTTCGGAAAGGATATACCACAAGACAAGACATACATTTCTTTATGAAGTTTCAAACAGAACAGCAGCCATTTTACTTCCTATAACGTATGTATGTATGTTTATGCACATCTCTACATATTATGTACCCTGTTTATCCATGTGCTGTATACCTATTAAATGTTATGTCATCAACCCTTGTCGGAGTTGTATCTGCAAGTATATTATCACGTTTAACCTTACAGTTATAACTCTTTGTTGGAATTTATTTTATATAAATATGTAAATGTCCTGCATTCAGTAACCTTCTGAGGTCACCTAGCGTATTATAAGAAATTTGTGTTAGCTTAGAAGTTAACACCACTTTTAATTCTTCTAGCATCAATGATGTATATCTAAGTGATTTATTAAATGAGAAAAGGACATCTAATGCAACTTAATCATTTTATACAATGTATGACTCCTTGACAATATAAGCTCTTCTACCTATGGGTGCACATATTGGTATGAGCTTGTCTATATAAATATGTATAGGCATAGCGTATAAGAGTCTATCCGTCAAGTACCACGATAATATCCGACGAGAGTCTGCCGACAAAATAAAGATAACCGTGGAGGTAACTTCCTGATATGTGTGTTAAGTATTAGCGTGATAAAACCGCAACAGCGTTACAGAAAGAAGGCGGTTTGCTTTTCGGGAAAAGCAAAACCAAAAGTAAAACCAAATATGCTTTGAGAGTTTCAACGTCCCTATGTTCCAAACCTAGGAGCCCGCAAATTCAGCACGCCTGCCTGATGCTGAAAGGAGGAAGGAAGCATTCGCACGAGTGTTGCATTAACTGAATAATGACTGTCATAAGATGTGATGATTTGCTGTGAAGTGCAACAAAGAAAATTTCCAAACAAGGCACAGAGTTTGAACTAATACTTCTAACAAGAAGGTAACCTTAATTCTATGGTTGTTTTTTGTTTTGTTTTTATGTTTAATTTGGAGTAGCTCATGTTCCGAATTTCAAAATTTAAATTTACCTCTGATAATCTTTTTTCTGGTAAATAATATTCTGACATTTTCCTTTGTATGTGTCATGTATGCTAGACCTATTATTGAACGCATGCAAATTTTGAAATGTCAGGTTCCCATTGAAGGGAGGAACTAATTAAAAGACCAGATGGAGAAAACAGAACCAAAAGCAGTTTCCAGCTGAGACCTATTGACAAAGATGCTGTCAAAAATTCAAAACAAAACAACAAATCTGCTGAAGCAGAGAGGTTAGACATTGAGGTGGATTGCAAAGTGAATAAGGACACTTTGCTATACAAGGGGATTACAGAGGAAATTGTGACAAAACGATTTTTTAAAAAAAGCAGGGACCAGAGCGGCAGTTGATAGTCACTAGGGAGACGGGCATTTCAAGTAAATATCTCACCCACGAGTCACAACCAATATTTGAGCAACTGTTTTAATACTAGCAGATTTTTTTTCTAGAAGAGTACCGCAGTGTAAATACTGTTAGGCAGTTCTGGTGGACAATACCAGTACAGTGAAGCAGCGATGGTGACAGCTCTGGAGAAAAGAAGACTAAAAGGAAGGTGCACACCATTGGCTGTTCAATTCTTCAGAACAACTTCCATTTAGAGGCATCTTTAAAACAATTGAGGGAACAACAAGAAGTCCTACTTTTTCATAGAAGATATACAGAATATATATATATTATATATATATATATATATATAATATATATATATATATATATGGAAAGATTCTGATCAATCTTTTCTTATTCCTATCACAAGTTGATACGTTTTTACTTTTCTGCTTATATTAGTTAGAAAATGTAGGATAAATTATTAAATATTCCTTTCCTTGGCAGGGAAAGAAAAGTAGATTTCCACATATAATACGATATTTCCTTTCCTAAGCAAAATTATTATGTCAATCGACGGTTCACTCTCCGTTATATTGGCCTGTCAATGGTCTCAGAATGCATTGACTGTATCCTTCTGCTAAGGTATATAACCCCTCTAAAAAGAAGTGTCCTGGTATGAAACTGAACTGCATCTGGTGGTGAGGATACAGTTTACAACCCCTGGAGAGTGTGGACCCCCCTCTTTGCCATTACTCCTGGGTTCACTCTGTTGGGATCCCATATATATGTCAAACTGATCTGTTTGATAATTATTTTCATTTGAACGAACACAATTGAAAAAAAAACACTACACAATATTTTACGGTATTTAGTCGAGTAATGAACGACTTGATGTAATGAACGGCTTCTAATATTTTGCCACAAAAATGGACAAGAATTACAGGCCGGAGTGGGGTATTAATAGATTAGGGCTGGAGTGTGGAAGATGTTATTAAATATATACATTTTGCTTTATAACAACTCGTTTTTAAATTTAACCATCTGCGATTGTTGTGTTTTATATATAAAAGGTCGCTCCTTACACGAATATATACGTCAAGCAAAAACAACGCACCATATTTCTTTGGCGGGAACTTCACAAACTGTATTTAAAACATAGATTGAAATAATCTTTAAAATATTTTTCCTCCTTTACTAAAAGAAACAATCTCAAATTTCTGTCTAAATCGTAAAAGCTTACTTTCATATTTTAACGTAAAATTTTGGCCAGATTCTGTGTTTTGTTTACATTACTTTGACAATCTCTGGTTCATACATACACCACAACACACACAACCACCACACACACACACCACATATATATATATATATATATATATAATTTATATATATATACCAACCTATCTGGACGAGCACAATGTGACAAAAGATAAGTTTTTAACCGGAGTTTAACAGGTTCGAATCAGTTTTCCTTCTCCTAGACTGGTTACTAGCCAAGGTTAAATAGCTCAGTCTTCCCTACTATTTACCCATAGCTGGAGGGACTGTAGTTGGGTGCTTACTTTTCTCAAGGGTATTAGGGCTATGCGAACTGCAAACAGTCTCGTCCAGGATTTGAACTCACGTCGACGAGTCAGTTTTCTACGACTCTAACCATTACACCATGCGCCTCCATATTTCTGGGTTCATATATGGCGACCAAAACATACTAATTATTTGTGACTTTTGATTCTTATCTTTGTAATGTATACTGCCTAAACAGTATATATTCTGAATTAATAAAGAAACAAGGAAAGTATTTCACGCCAAAAAAGAAAAAGAAGAATAAAGAGCTAGTGACGAGTAACAAAGAAATGTAAAAACGCAATTGTTTTCAATAAGTGGAGAAAAAATGTCAATCATTTAATTATCGAAAGGATCATTCCCCTAAACTTTATATCTATATTTACATACATCAATACGAAAAATATCGCAGAGACGCCAAAAAAAAAAAAAAAAAAAAATAAAATGAGAAATACAAGTGGCTAATTTTTTTCACCAAATCAGTCATATTTATACATTTGTACATTTTTAAATTAAATAATCAAGATCCCAGTCAGTGATAAAACAATAATTTAATCTACGATTGTCAAATATATGAATATCTCAAAAGTAAAAACAAAACAAAGCAAAATAAGAAAAATAGTTTGAGACAGCATTTCTAATAAGATAAAGTAAACAATAAAACATATTTTGTCTCCAGAATTTCGAATAAATATGCCTTTTTTGTTGTTTAAGTACAGAAAGTTTCTAAAACCCTTCTTGGCTTGGAAAAATACGCCATTAATTAGAATACTGTATTCGACGTCTTATAAGATCCACGGGCCTATATGATACGTATCAATTTGAGAAGGCATTTAAAAATAGATGAATGAATAAAAAGATGATTAAACTTAGAATGCCAAGAGATGGGGTTTTGCCTGATATTTGTAGCCCTCCCAACAATCACTTCATTTTAAAAGTTTTTATGCATTCAGATTTTTATTAAAAAAACTTCATAGGTTATATCCGTTGCATCCTGTATCCAACTGTTTCGGAGTTCGAGGAGATGGTTCCCGAGTTTGAGAAGGTTCCCTAGTCCGACAAGAAACACCTGAAAAGGCCGGAGGGGGCCACATCGACCGAAACGTTGTGTAGATAACAATAAAGATGAGGAAAATAGTCCGAACAATCCAAATAATACAAATTATCAAGCCTCACTCAAAAATTCAGAAAAATTATGTTGTACTTTACATTTTATATGTTGAATTTTAATTTCGAAATAATTTCCAAATATGACAATTTATTAAGAAACATTAGTGTTATTCCTTTTGATAAACCGCCCTGTCGGTTGAGGCTGTAGAATCTCCCGACTACACCTCTTTAGAAGTGTGACCCCCCTCCAATGGGACCACCAGTTGGCTGTTGGTGGCGACTCGTAATGCTTAAGTATTATAAACACGGTTAAGCGTCGTCACATAATTTCCTCCCTGAGTGGTGCTATTTTTTTATATGAAGTACAACTGTTATATATTGTTACCTCAGAAAAGAGTTACCTTTGTTAGTATAGTAGCGAGCGTCACCTTGTTTACATTTGCGGAGATGTTTGTGGTTTAATTCAAGGGCCACAGCTGAGTTCCACAAGCCAGTTAGCAAAAGTTAGTCCTTGACCTTATAAGACGAAGGTTTTTTTTTTTTAAGTAAAAAGGTGTATCTTATAAGTAATCGTATGGTAATTTTATCTAGTTTGTTTAGGGAATTTTTTTATGAAGCCAGAATGTTAAACCATTAAAGAAAATGAGTTTTCATCTTATCATTTATTAGTTTATTTACTGATAAATAGAAAAAAAACTAAGACGGCAATATCTAAGTGTTTAATTCCAAAATCTTTGCCGGTGGTTTAAAGTAGGTATGAAATAACTCTAGACGGTTTAACATGTCGTTAAAATCAATCAATCAATCCCTAACCACTAAGCATAGCATGGAACAGGTTGACATACAGTTAAAATCAATCAATCAACATAAACTGAACGAAATTTCCTAGATTCTAGGCATAAAATAACCATAGACAAGTTGCCATGCCGTTAAACAATCATCAATTAACGCAATTCCCTAACCTCTAAGCATAAAATAACCCTAGACAGGTTGACATGTAATTAAAAATCAATCAACATAAACTAAAATGGATTCCTTAACCTCCAGGCATAAAATAACCCTTGACAGGTTGACATGTCGTTTAAATCAATCAACCAATGAACGCAATTCCCTAACCACAAAGCATAAAATAACCCTAGACAGCTTTACATGTAGTTTAAAAATCAATCCACATAAACTAAACGCGATTCCTTAACCTACAGGCATGAAATAACCATAGACAAGTCGACATGCCGTTAAATCAATTATTCACTGAACGCATTTCCCTAACCACTAATCATAAAATAACCGTTGACGGGTTAACACGCAATTAAATCGAATCAATCAGTCAAAATAAATTGAATGCGATTCCTAAACAATACGCATAAAATAACCAAGACAGGTTGGCATGCCGTTAAAATTAATCAATCAATCAATCAAACACCTAAGTGGACAGAATAGTTGTTTGACGTGACTCACTGCGAACCATTGCTGACCTGTAATTATGAGAGTCATCTAACTTTATGCGTTTCTAATTCACACGTAATAAGCCTTAAACTATTAACGCTGGCAAGAGATTATGAATTAGTACACTTGATGATGTCCACTTTAGGTTTGATTGATTGATTGATTGATATTTTACGGCATGCCAACCTGTCTTGGGTTATTTTATGCGTAATTGTTTAGGAAATCGCATTTCAATTATTTTGACTGATTGATTCGATTTTAATTGCGTGTTAACCCGTCAACGGTTATTTTATTGATTAGTGGGTTAGGGAAATGCGTTCAGTGATAATTGATTTTAACGGCATGTCCGACTTGTCTAGGTTATTTCATGCCCTGTAGGTTTAAGGAATCGCGTTTAGTTTATGTGGATTGATTTTAAACTACATGTAAAGCTGTCTAGGTGTTTATTTTATGCTTGTGGTTAGGGAATTGCTGTTCATTGGTTGAATTGATTTAAACGACATGTCAACCTGTCAAGGGTTATTTTATCCTGGAGGTTAAGGAATCCATTTAGTTTTGTTTGATTGATTTTTAATTACATGTCAACCTGTCCTAGGGTTATTTTATGCTTACGAGGTTAGGGAATTGGCTTAATTGATTGATTGTTTAAACGGCATGTCAACTGTCTATGGTTATTTATGCCTGAATCTAGGAAATTTCGTTCAGTTTATGGTTGATTGATTGATTTTAACTTTGTAGTCAACCTGTTCTGCTATGCTTAGTGGTTATGGGATTGATTGATTGATTTTAACGACATGTGTAAACCGTCCTAGAGTTATTTCATACCTAACTTTAAACCACCGCAAAGATTTTGGAATTAAACACTTAGATATTGCCGTCTTAGTTTTTTTTCTATTTATCAGTAAATAAACTAATAATAATAAGCTGAACTCATTTTCTTTAATGGTTTAACATTCTGGCTTCATAAAAAAAAATTCCCTAACAAACTA
>CM042139.1:134744894-134763120 GCA_023376005.1 Doryteuthis pealeii | reverse complement strand
GTTGTCTTTGTTTTTTTGCTTTGCTTATCAACAACAATGTAAGCATATTTTGAAAAAATTATTCATTTTGATATTCACTCTTCTTCCATCTGTACGATATTGATTTGTAACACAATGGTGTGAGTGAATATACAAACAGAAAAAAGAAAAGAAATAGAATACATTTGGTACACATACACACATACACACATATATATATTTGGTACACATACATACATATATATATATACACACACATATATATATATACACACACCGCGCGCACAGACACACACACACACACATACGCTTCTGGTGCTAGCTCACTAAGTTTCCATTCACACCTGTATATATATATATATATATATATATATATATATATATATATATATATACAGGTGTGAATGGAAACTTAGTGAGCTAGCACCAGAAGCGTATGTGTGTGTGTGTGTGTCTGTGCGCGCGTGTGTGTGTATGTGTCCGTAAAAGAATAAAGGACAACGCGTGTCAGGCAAGGGAAGTTATTAAAAAATCGAAAGGATGATATGACTGAAAAATGCCCACATACTAAATCGTTCACATGGACCCTTAAGTGTAAGAGCACCTTGATTCAAGGCCACTTAAAGATAAATATTTTTACTGAATAGTCTTAAGAGAATTGGGTCCCAGAAATTAATAGTTAGAAAATCGATACCCAGCAGACTAGAAATAATTTAATGGTTGCAGGTTTAGGAGAAACTGGAGTCTTAGGTCTACCAGAAAAAATTATGGCCATTTTATGGGTGCTCAAACCATAGGGTATGCTGTAGTGGTGAATTCTGCATATATATGACCTGGCACTGAACCCGAGTCAGATCCAGAGACGGAAACAGAGTGAGAGTGTCGTTCCAGTGGGCAGTTGATAGATATCAAATAAGCAAGAACCACATCATATGAAGTCAATTAGACTTTTAAATTCTAGCACTTGGCATTTAGTTAAGAGAACTCTTGTCAGCTTACGACATCAAATTATGTGCCCTCTTCTATACCACAAACTGCACGAAGTTTCACACCTTTCCCCACCATTAGCGAACTATCACATGGCCATAGTTGTTTTTTTCCTTTTCTTGTGAACCTGTCTCTAACTCGTTCTGAACTGGTCAGCACATAATATTACAACGTGGGATCAACACTAGTGTGCAGAGTGGATATTCTCACTGATTATACAAGTGGTTTTGATCAATTAATCATTAATGACATAAAAATTGTACAGCGTTTCAACAAATCTACAGGAAAATGGTGTACTGTAGTCATTAGTCAGCAGCGCTGTTTGGGAGCAAAATTCCTGTATATCAATTTAAAAGGCTTTATGAAAAAAAAGCGAACAGGTGGAGGGTGGTCATACGAAACGTCGCATTAAATGACTTACATAAGTAAGTTTAGAAGATACATTTTCCGGAATGCAACGTCAAATGCTTATTCATTTAAGACAGGAACTTGTTTATGGCTTATACAAGATAACTCATCAATATATTTGTTTGTGGTTAATGAAACTATATGATTTTTCTTTGTCAACAATTCACAATAATTATCGTATTAATAAGTCTAATACGATTGACAAGACGCACCTCAATTTGGACAGGCTTATTAATAATAACT
The DNA here is from genome assembly GCA_023376005.1 of Doryteuthis pealeii. Classification (NCBI taxonomy): domain Eukaryota; kingdom Metazoa; phylum Mollusca; class Cephalopoda; order Myopsida; family Loliginidae; genus Doryteuthis; species Doryteuthis pealeii. The sequence continues at coordinate 134,761,503 of CM042139.1, read as the reverse complement.
AAATAGAGAGGTTTTAAATAATAATGTCAGGTGAAGTGTCTTCGCCCGACATTTGGATCCCTGCCCAATATCGAGCTATTTTTAAAGTTATTAATATAATATTCACAGCCTTATTCAATAGGACAGACTGTGCTCTTTAACATTGGTAGGGCGAGTGGTCTAGGAGAAGGAAAAATCTGAATTCAAACCTGTTAAACTCGAGTTGATTTGAACTCAGGTAGCTGATCCATTTCTAAAACGATACCCGTTACGCAACGTTTGAATACATAAAAATACGGATTACTTCCCGAATGTGTGTGTTATCCTTACGCAGAGGTAATCGTAATCTTCTCTTTGCCATTCCAATTTTATCATATGTACCGCTGAAGCAAGTACGCTCAATAATTCCATAGCTCCTATACAGCAAATTATACGTTTAAAAAAAACTTGCTACAGTGATAAAAGGCGGTTACTAATTATATCATGTTATATACTTCTAATTCGTCTGCATTTTTTAGACGAACCTTGATAATTTGTATTATTTATATTTTTGGACAATTTTCCTCAACTTCATAGTTATATACATAACGTTCGGCCGATGTGCCCTCCAGCCTTCCTTGGGTGTGTTTTATTTCGACCTCGTGAACCTTTTCGTTGAACTCTGGGACCATCTTGTCGGAATCGGGAGCCTTCTTCTTACATTGACCGAAACGTTGTGTTTATAACAATAAATGTGAGTACAAGAGTCTGGAAAATCTAAATATTACATATATTTTTCTATTTTCTCTAGTTATTAATTACTGTTAATGACAGTAAAATTTTATAATAAGAATGAAGGAACAGACAATTGACATAGTTAATTAAATCAGTCAAGTATTATTAAACATGCTTACTCTACTGCACGGAAAGGGATTGTTTGACCCTGCCTTTTTGGCGCCCACATATTACCGCCTTTTGTCACTGAACTGTTTTGGTGGGCTTTTTTCGCGCTGAGCTGTTTGGACGCCAATTAAGAATGTTAAAAATGTGTTAAAATGCGACGCGAACAACAGCAACCAATGGTCAGTGCAATTAACCAAATTCTGGGAAACGAACAGCAGCAACCGACGGACAGCGCAACAGACAAAGTAACGGGAATCAACAGCAACAAAGACGGACAGTGGAACAGACCAACTAACGGAAAACGAACAGCAGCAACCGACGAATAGTGGAACAGACCCAGAATTTGGAAAGGGACATCAGTAACCGCCGAGTAACATACGCTAGTTGTTTTAAGGCTAAGCTTAGCGTTTTTCTCGTGACTGCTTCAAATCAAAAGCGTTTGAAATACATTAGGGCCGACGACTATATTTTAAATATCGGAAAAAATGTGATTCACTTGTTTTACTGGAATATTTTGTGTGGGTCTTTTTTAATTATAAATATTTGGCCATTTCTTGCCATCATATCAATCTATTAAAGGCGCCAAAACAATTGAATGCCAAAACAGCGGCGCCAAACGGTACCGGATCCCTAAAGTAAACTTCATATATTTGAGAACACTCATCTAGGCAATCGTAGATGAAAAGTGTCCAAAGGAGCTATTACAAGACGTGAGCCAAATTTTAAAATTATAATTAGTCTTTCAGATACATCGAGAGCATTACAATGGCAGCTCTTATCTCACATGAGAAATGAAAAGGCATAAGATAAGAACTAGAAGGTGAATAGGCGGGAACAACTTTGTATTCTGCGCAGAACCCACCGAAGCGTTTACCTTGATGAACACCAAGTTTACGTCGTCCATGATGGATAGCTTGTTGATCAGTATTTAAAATTGTTACTGATTAGGTATTTAGCAGTTACAATAAGTAGGTCATGATAGAAAGTCCATATATCAGAACTTGCCTCATTTTAACGGCTTCAGTAGCGTAATAGTTTAACGCATCATTCATGAAAGCCATATTCCAGAGACATGAAATCAAGTAGAGTAGTATAATGCTATTTATTCCAAATTGCTCTAGCTTCATTTTACTAAGATTGGGTCGTCGAGAAAAATTTGTTCAGATGGGCAATAAATATTTGAAGCAAATTAGAAATTATTTACTGATTCGTGTTGCGTGGTCACTTCAATCATATTATTTCTATCGTTTTGTATCGGGTTGGAGGTTCTTCTCTGAATCAGGTTGGACATCTGCTTTCTTCAACTGGGAGCTCTCTCTCTCTCTCTCTCTCTCTCTCTTCTCTCTCTCTCTCTCTCTCTTCTCTCTCTCTCTCTTCTATCTTCTATCTCTCTCTCTCTCTCTCTCTCTCTCTCTCTCTCTCTTCTCTCTCTCTCTCTCTCTCCTCTCTCTGCTTCCATGCTTGTATTCTTTTATATGGAGACAATACGGAGCATTTAGTGTACACATTTTTATTCCATCGAAACATTCTTAACCTGCAAGCATGCAGGGTAAGCAGTGACAGAAAACACGTCTGCCCTAATTGGGCCGCTGGCCTATTGATTACGTAAGAATTTGGAATGTAATATTTGCAAGACAAAATTAAAATGTTATAAAAGGTTAAAGAGATAAAATTACCATACGATTACTTATAAGATACACCTTTTTACTTAAAAAAAAAAAACCTTCGTCTTATAAGGTCAAGGACTAACTTTTGCTAACTGGCTTGTGGAACTCAGCTGTGGCCCTTGAATTAAACCACAAACATCTCCGCAAATGTAAACAAGGTGACGCTCGCTACTATACTAACAAAGGTAACTCTTTTCTGAGGTAACAATATATAACAGTTGTACTTCATATAAAAAAATAGCACCACTCAGGGAGGAAATTATGTGACGACGCTTAACCGTGTTTATAATACTTAAGCATTACGAGTCGCCACCAACAGCCAACTGGTGGTCCCATTGGAGGGGGGTCACACTTCTAAAGAGGTGTAGTTCCTGGGAGATTCTACAGCCTCAACCGACAGGGCGGTTTATCAAAAGGAATAACACTAATGTTTCTTAATAAATTGTCATATTTGGAAATTATTTCGAAATTAAAATTCAACATATAAAATGTAAAGTACAACATAATTTTTCTGAATTTTTTGAGATGAGAGCTTGATAATTTGTATTATTTTGGATATTGTTTCGGACTATTTTTCATTTTATTGTTATCTACACAGTTTCGGTCGATGTGGGCCTCGCGGCTTTTCAGGTGTTTTCTTGTCGGATAGGGAATTTAAACCGGAACCTTCCTCGAACTCCGGAAACAGTTGGATACAGGATGCAACGGATATAAGCTAGTGATTTTTTAATAAATCTGAATGCATAAAACTTTTAAAATGAAGTGGATTGTTGGGAGGCTAAAATATAGGCAAACCCTCTCTTGGCATTCTAAGTTTAATCATCTTTATTTATTCATTCATCTATTTTTAAATGCCTTCTCAAATTGATACGTATCATATAGGCCCGTGGATCTTATAAGACGTCGAATACAGTATTCTAATTAATGGCGTATTTTTCCAAGCCAAGAAGGGTTTTAAGAACTTTCTGTACTTAAACAACAAAAAAGGCATATTTATTCGAAATTCTGGAGACAATATGTTTTATTGTTTTACTTTATTCTTAGAAATGCTGTCTCAAACTTATTTTTCTTATTTTGCTTTGTTTTGTTTTTACTTTTGAGATATTCATATATTTGACAATCGTAGATTATTAAATTATTGTTTTTATCACTGACTGGGATCTTGATTATTTAATTTAAAAATGTACAAATGTATAAATATGACTGATTTGGTGAAAAAAATTAGCCACTTGTATTTCTCATTTTATTTTATTCTTTTTTTTTTTGGCGTCTCTGCGATATTTTTCGTATTGATGTATGTAAATATAGATATAAAGTTTAGGGGAATGATCCTTTCGATAATTAAATGATTGACATTTTTTCTCCACTTATTGAAAACAATTGCGTTTTTACATTTCTTTGTTACTCGTCAACTAGCTCTTTATTCTTCTTTTTCTTTTTTGGCGTGAAATACTTTCCTTTGTTTCTTTATTAATTCAGAATATATACTGTTTAGGCAGTATACATTACAAAGATAAGAATCAAAAGTCACAAATAATTAGTATGTTTTTGGTCGCCATATATGAACCCAGAAATATGGAGGCGCATGGTGTAATGGTTAGAGTCGTAGAAAACTGCTCGTCGACGTGAGTTAAATCCTGGACGAGACTGTTTGCGAAGTTCGCATAGCCTAATTTCCCTTGGAGAAAAGTAGCACCCAACTACAGTCTCAGTATGGGTAAATAGTAAGGGAGACTGAGCTATTTAACTGGGTAGGTACAGTCTAGAAGAGGAAACTGATTGAACCTGTTAACTCGGTTAAAATTATCTTTGTCACTTGGTGCTCGTCCAGATCGTTTGGATATATATATAATATATATAGTATTATATATTATATGTGTGTGTTGTGTGTGTGTGTGTGTGTGTGTGTGTATGTATGAACACAGAGATTTTGTAAGTAATGTACAAAACAAGAATCTGGCCAAAATTTTACGTTAAAAATATGAAGTAAGCTTTTACGATTTAGACCAGAAATTTGAGATGTTTTTTTAGTAAGGAGGAAATATTTTAAGATATTTAATCTAGTTTTCAATCAGTTTTTGTGAAGTTCCGCAAGAAAATATGGTGCGGTTGTTTCTGCTTGACGTATATATTTCGTGTAAGGAGCGCGCTTTTATATATAAAACAACATCGCAGATGGTTAAATGTAAAAGAGATTGTATAAGAAATGTATATATTTAATAAATTTCCACACTCGCCTATCTATTAATACCACCGCTGTAATTCTTGTCATTTTTGTGGCAAATATTGAGCGTTCATTACATGAAGTGTTCATTACTGACTAATAGTAAAATATTGTTGTAGGTTTTTTTTTTAATTGTGTTCGTTCAAATGAAATAATTTAAACAGATAGTTTGGGAATATATATGGGATCAAGGTGGACCAGGAGTAATGGCAAAGGGGGGGTCACACTCTCCGGGGTTGTAAACTGTATCCTACAAGCTGCAGTTCAGTTTCATACAGGAACTTCTTTTAGAGGGTTATATACTTAAGCAGAAGGATACAGTAATGCTTCTGAGATCCATTGACAGGCCAATATAAAGGGAGAGTGAACGTCGCGTTGACTAATAATTTTGGTTGGAAAGGAATTCGTATTATCTGTTGGAAAATCTACTTTTTCTTTTCCTGACAAGGAAAGGAATAATTTAATATTTATCCTACAATTTTCTAACTAATATAGCAGAAAGTAAAGTATAACTTGTGATAGGAATAGAAAAGAATTGATCAGATTTTTCCATATATTATATATATATATATTATATTATATATATATATATTTATATATATAATTTGTATACTTCTATGAAATAGTAGGATTCTTGTTGTTCTCAATTGTTTTAAAGATGCTTAATGGAGAGTTTGTTTGAGAAAATTGAACAGCAATGGTGTGGCACCTTCTTTTGTCTTCTTTTTCTGCCTAGAGCTGTACCACTCGCTGCTTCCTGTACGGTATTGTCCACGAACTGCCTTAACAGTATTTACACTGCGGTACTCTTCTAGAAAAAAAATCTGCTAGATTAAAACAGTTGCTCAAATATTGGTTGTGACTCGGTGGGTGAGATATTTACTTGAAATGCCCGTCTCCCTAGTGACTATCAACTGCCGCTCTGGTCCCTTGCTTTTTTTAAAAAATCGTTTGTCACATTTTCCTCTGTAATCCCTTGTTAGGCAGTCTTATTCACTTTGCAATCCACTCCAATGTCTAACCTCTCTGCTTCAGCAGATTTGTTGTTTTGTTTTGAATTTTTGACAGCATCTTTGTCAATAGGTCTCAGCTGGAAACTGCTTTTTGGTTTCTGTTTTTCATTGGTCTTTTAATTAGTTTCTCCCTTCAATGGGAACCTGACATTTCAAAATTTGCATGCGTTCAATAATAGGTCTAGCATACATGACACATACAAAGGAAAATGTCAGAATATTATTTACCAGAAAAAAGATTATCAGAGGTAAATTTAAATTTTGAAATTCGGAACATGAGCTACTCCAAATTAAACATAAAAACAAACAAAAAACAACGCATAGATTAAGGTTACCTTCTTGTTAGAAGTATTAGTTCAATCTGGTGATTGTTGGAAATTTTCTTCTTTGTTGCGCATTTTTTTCTTCCAGAAATCATCACATCTTATGACGTATTATTCGTTAATGCAACACGTCGTGCGAATGCTTCTTCTCTTTTGCAGCATCGGGGCAGGCGTTGCTGAATTTGCGGCTCCTAGTTTGGACTAGGGGACGTTGAACTCTCAGAAGATATTTGGTTTTACTTTTGGTTTTGCTTTTCCCAAAAAGCACCGCCTTCTTTTGTAACGCTGTTGATTTCGGTTTTTATCACGCTAATACTTACACACATATCAGGAAGTTTACTCACGGTTTATCTTTTTTGGTCGCAGATTCGTGATATTATCGGGTACTTGGGGACGGATAGACTCTTATCGCTTGCTATACTATTTATATAGACAGCTATAATATGTGGCACCGCTGGTAGAGAGTATATTGTAAGGAGTCATACATTGTATAAAATGATTAGTTGCATTAGATGTCCCTTTCTCGATTAATAATCTTAGATATACATCATTGTGCTAGAAGAATTTAAGTGGTGTTTTCTTCTAGCTAAAACAAATTTCTTATATACGCTAGGTGACCTTCAGAAGGTTACTGATGCAGGAATTTCTATTTATATAAATATTCGCAACAAGAGTTATACTGTCAGTTTAAACGTGATAATATACTTGGAGATACAACTCGACAGGTTTGATAGCATAACATTTAATGGTAATACAGACATGGATAAACAGGGTGATATATGTAGAGATGTGCTAACATACATACATAGTTATAGGAGTAATGGCTGCTGTTCTGTTTGAAACTTCATAAAGAAATGTATGTCTTGTCTTGTGGTATATCCTTTCCGAAAGTCCATTACTGTTTGGCCAATCTACGTTAATTATATTTTCGTCTTATAAAAATGTTTTCATCGATCTCTCCAGTCATACTAGGCCCACCAACTACTTTGTTTTTCTTTTATAAAGTCACAGTATAAATAAAGTATGATAACGTATGGGGTGAAAAACTATAGCAATCTAAAATTTCCGGGTACAAAAATCACATAACACCTAATTCAAATGACCTTTAATTAATATCTTCAGTAGTAAACTTCACTTCTTCGTTAGCTCTGTCGCCAGGCTAATTTCTGGCGGTCAAAACTTATCTGCCTTCTCTGGTCTGAAACTCTTTGTCGTCAAAACCTATATGTCCCCTCTTGTCTTCAGAAACTATCTGTCTCTCCGGTATATATATATGCCCTCTGACGGTCAGAACCTCTCTGTTGTGTCTGTCGTCCAGCGTCTATCTATCCCCTCCTAAACAAGGGTCTTATTTATCTATCTCTGCACAATTCTAGAATCATCCAGTATTTTACTGTGAGCGTTATTATTTATCTATTCTTAATTATCCCTACTTCCACAAAACGCCCTCTACTCCGCCTCTCAGCAGTGTCAGTAATTGCTCGGTGACTAGGTTTGGCTTTCTAAAAAAGATCTTCCAGTAAAATTCTCTCCATAGAATCGCATGCTTGGTGGTTCCCATTTATCCATTCTTAATTATCTCTAATTCTACAAAGTGCTCCCCACTTCTCCGTTGTGCTAGTAAATGCTCAGGTTATTATGTCTAGCTTTCTAGAATCTTTCAGAAACCTTCTCTTCTAGATTATTAGGTTACGCTGCTTTCTAAAGGTCAGCCAGTACTCTCCCCCACTAGCGTACTTTTTTCTGGAAACAGGCTAATCTTGTTACACTTCCAGCTATGGGTACATAGTAGGATATACTTTGTTTTTTAGCTTTGGTTCAACAACCGGGCGAGGAGGACAACTCTGAATTCAAACAAGTTGTTCCCGTGGAAACTGGCTATGGGTCACATCCTATTCGGTGTAGGCGAGGTTGGTTTTTATGGACGGGCACTTAGCGGAATGGGAAACGGTGACTTGATTTAAAATCCTAGACTAGTTTTTTTGCGTTTCAATACGCGCTAATGCCCCTGAGAAAGACATGAATCCATCTCTTCTCCCTTCAAATATGGTGTTTATTGTACATATTGTGTTCTTTAATCTTCGTGAGGAATTCGACCTAGAAGCAATATTTACCGTCACGTGACCCTATATCTTTAGGGGTCATTTTCCCAACCGCATTTAATTCAAATGGAATTGTTCTTCGAAGAATGTCTTTTTTCTCTCAGAAATGTTTGCCAAGTCTTCGGTAACACCAGAGATTAGTCCAATCTTTCAATTTTGTCACAAAAACAGAGAATTTAACCAAATGCTGCAAGGAAACATCACCAGTTCAGTCTGATGGAGAATACGGGACCTGGTATCAGGTAGAAGTAAATTTTTCGTGTGCTTATTAATCCCAACAAACTAAACCAGTATAAAGTAAGACGAACAAGAATTGACTGGCACTGCTGAAGAAGCCGGTACGAACTCAAAAGTGATGTTCTCCTGTAGACATTCACACACGGATTCACGAATTTTGGCCAACCAGCAAAAACTATCCACTCAGTGTTGACATTGAATGCCGTCTAGAAGACCTAAAACGAAGGATGACAGACAGGGATGGATGGCAAGATAGAGTCAAAGGAATACGTGCTGTCGATATGCCTTGAGGATGTGGATGTGCAAGTTTTGTATTTTTATGAATTATTAAAAAATAATACAAAATTTTTGACTCACTATAATAACCTCTATTATAGTGAGTCAACAATTTTGTAATATTTTGGTTACATCACGCACAATTCCGCAACTCTGGATGATTTTTCCGAGTTAGTAAAGGTAAGGGATCACACTGGACTGTGATAAACCGAGCTCGCCTGATACTCCCCGGACGATACTCGCCAGATGTGCCTTGGAATTCAGTTTCAGGTCTACCTGACCTTGCCTGTGTGTTGGGGTTCTTGCAACCCAAGTGACATTTTTTAACTATCTGACTACTGCCGGTCTGAATTACTTAGGGGTCGGTTTAGCACAGTCGGTAGAGCATTCGCCTATGAATCGCATGATTCTGGGCTTGATAAAGGTCCCCAACTCAGCGCATGAGTAGCACAGCTTGGGTAATCTGATATGTGCGGTAAAGCATCTGGGAGATGACATGTGGTGCTCCAGCTCAACAAAATATCTTCCTAGTCTAGCGCTAGCGACAAAGGGATAGACTCCCTCGCTGTTTCGTCTATACTGACAATAAGCCACACCGCAGACTTAATTTAGATGCTCTACCAGGGGGTGATGGTCGATAGGAACGGAGGGTGAGATCGAGTCAGGGGAATCCGTGCTATAAGCACGACTTGATGATGAAGATGACGGTGATAGTAGATCTATTTATCTTGGGTTTGTACCTGGAGTATAGATGCAGAGTACAGAAATCGATCTCTTCATTTTAGATATTCTATTTGCGTTGAAAATCTGATTGCTGGTCATTTTTGTCTGACTTTGTCGCGTGATAGATCTTATCAGTGAAAATCCGTCTTAGTCTCTCGTCTCTCTCTCTCTCTCTCTCTCTCTCTCTCTCTCTCTCTCTCTCTCTCTCTTTCTCTCTCTCTCTCTCTCTCTTCTCTCTCTCTCTCTCCAAACAGACCGCCATTTTGTAAGCGCCATTTTGAAAGGCACCTTTATGTTCTCTGAATCTTCATTGTTATTTCAGTCAATAAGAAGATGCCGAAAATGGTGAACACAATTAGGCTGTTACATTAATGCAGCAATGTAATTTGATGCCTGTGTCGGTGGGCTGTCTAGCTATCAGTCAATAATATGACTATCTGTCTCTGTGTGATTGTTTGGTTATCGGAGAAGATTGAGACGTCCACGATTGTTGCTGAATCCTGTCTGCTCCCGAAAATTCGTCACTCCGGGCAATGGAATAAGAAAATCTTTGTTTCGTCACTGATTGAGTCACTATCTTAGAGGATGACCGGGAATACCGTGCAATATTCTGGATTGACTTCTGCGGATGTGATAATATCTTCCCTGCGTGATAGTGCGCATACGTATGTGCATATATTTGCGTATGTATTCGTGTTAGGAGAATCTGCGACTGTAAGTTTTATCATTCCGAATATTACGGAGGTGGGCAAATAACAGGTATATATATATATATATTATTTATATATATATATATATAAGGCACAAACACGCACCCACCATATATATAGATAAACATTATATATATATATATATATATATATATATATATATATATGTATGTAATATATATAATATGTATTATATTATATTATATTATATTATATTATATATATAAAATATATATATATATATATATATATATATATATATATATATATATATATATAAAGCTTCTAACAACTTGTGATTGAGCACTGTGATTTCTTTGTTTCATCTCAGAAAATATTTAACTATATATATATATATATATATTCCAATAAAACAACGTAATTTACATGACAAAACACACGCATTTATACACGCGCACATATACGTGTGCGTGAGTAATACACAAACACATACACACACACACACACACATATATATATATATATATATATATATATATATATATATATATGACCTATGCGGCAAATAGCTAAAATCAGCCAACTCATTCTCTAGCTTCATGACTAAAAAGAATGTTAATATATATTACGAATAAAATTGCAGAAGCAAAAATATGATATATTTACTGGACTGCACACGCTGCCAAAACATAATGTCGGAAAGTCAGAATTCACATTTTATTTTTGACTAAACAACTATAGGCTCAAAGTCAAATCTATGGATCACAGCAAATTAAGAGTTATGTTCCAATGGTCATGTATTCAAGACTTTTTGAGTTTATAATGATTGCAATAATTGAAAAAGACAAAACGCAGGAAAATGTAGCAAGATTGAATTTGGCAAGGACTACTAATGGAAGGTAGAGGAAGAAAGACATAAGTGAGAGAGTAAAGGTTTTAAAAAGAGTAATGAACACAAAACAGTTTGACCGGAGCGTGACCTCCCGAATGGAGAATTGAATGCCAACCGGAAGTTTCGGGTGTTGACCGGAACCGGAAGTCACGTGGTGATGTTGAACAACGAAGAAAAGTACCGGTCTCTTTTTGCTTTCCGCCGTCGTAGGGTACGGATCGGGCCTCTGTTGCCTAGTATGGGGTCACAGTAATTTAACAGTGTCCTGTCTCTCTTTCTCTCTGCCTTTCCTCCTCTCTGATATGAACCCACGAGACGAGCACGATAATAAAGGCTAGCAGTTGTGACTACATATTTCTCGCGTTGTAATTTTTATCAACAAGATGACCGACACGTGCCGAATACATTTTAGTACGGTGAATATATCGCTTTGGGTATCGTGAATACACAGATGCCGCAACGTTACAAAAACAAATGGATAAACAAAATTAAAAGCTATAATCCTGTGTCGCATCCTACTCGTGACGATCGGGTTAGGTAAAAACTTAACATAAATTTTGCTAATAATATCTATAATATTAACCCGAAATTTATCTGAACCAGAATAGGTATAAATATGTAGGGAGTATATAGGTGAGCCTGAGTATATTCATGTGCTGGGGCTGTCGACGGGGCATAGAATAACCAACTGCATTAGAACTCCCCTCCTCATAAAAGAGCATGTTTGTCCAGACCATGGTGAGGTTCCATCTCTTGGGAGTTTTGAATCCCCCTTCATTGCCATTACTCCTAAATCCACTGTGAGTAGATTGGTTTTGTATGGTTTCTTTGTATATCAACCTTCATGTGTTATTAATGCCAGAGTCATCGTTCTAAAAGAACAGTAGTGGTACTATTTAACCCATAACTGTGGGATGAGGAGATTAATACATTTCCCAAGGGTATTAGTCCGAAATTAACGCGACTGGAGTTCAATCCCGATTACTATGTTGTCGCAATCCACTATACTACGGAGACTCCCCACTCTACGTGACAGTACATGTTAGTATCCTCTCTATGGTTCACATAGTTCTTCCTGAGATAATGCTTTCAATCATTTGTTTTTTAAAAAGTGATATTATAACTACATTTAAAGTGTATACCTGTTTAAAATGATTGTGAAAATATTTTGTATCATATATAATTGTAGGGTGTATGCTTTTATCAACCCCTCCGCATGAGCAGGATACGACACATGGTCAATTTCTTAAGCTGGGTTTAACAGGTTATAATTCAGTTTTCTTTTCCTAAACTGGTTGACTAACAGCCATATAGTACCTAAATAATGACAATATGATCGGTTGTTTTCCCCATGAATAATGTCTGACGAAATCTCTTGAGAAAAACAATGAGAACTCACGGGGCAATAGCTAATTACTTTGTTCATCTTGTATCTTTGCTTAGTAAACCTTTTCCCTATCCTTAATACTGGTTGTTTTTTCTTCCTATTATTTCTCTGTTAACGCTGATACTCGAGTTACAACACTAACCAAGGTTAGAGCCCAGCTCGTCCTATTATTGTAGCCATAGCTGGATGGAGAATAATAGGATGCATACCTTTTCAACGGTATTAAATCTATATGGAATGAAAATAGTCTCGTCTAGGATTTGAACTCATGTCACCGAGTCCATGTCCTTATATGATAACCATTATACAACGCATCTTGATACTTTTTGGCTGCTAGGTTTTTCATGCTGTCAAACCAACCCATCAACCAACCCATCAACCAACCAACCACGCAACCAACTAACGACATTTGTTCTCCTAAACTTTTCTTTCTAGTGATTATTCCTCCTGATACAGGATTGATAATCTAGTATTCTAGTAATTCCCCCACCCCATTAACACCCTCTTTTGATATCATAGATTTTATTGTATTTTTTAAATCTTTCAAATTAATTGGAATTCGTGTTAGGTGAATGATTTGCAGAGAGGTTCACGTAATGGCGCTTATCTGGCCTGTTAAGATGCTTAGCGTTTGCTTGCTTGAGTTTTGACATCTCATTAAAGACCTAACCACAATCATCTTCCTAATTGTCTCTTTGGGATTGAGTCGTGATTCTTTTCCCTGTTTTGCTTGACTAAAATAACAAACTTTTTTTCCGAGCCCCCTCACCTCTACGGCGCATCCCCAGCACAATCACATTCACTTGAAAACTAGTTTCTAAAACCCGAAGACTTGCATCTCCAGGACGTAGGAGCTAATCGTTTTTAGTCGATTGGTATGCCCACTGTTGAAATTATCTACCATATGCAGCAACTTCTCTTTATCCTCGCGCGCACAATAAATAACTGGCTTTTTTCTTAATATGGATTCCTTTAAAAGAAGACCTAAGGCAAATTTATTTGGAGAAAAGGCAACATAAAAACCAGCATTCAAATTGCTTTGTTAATTTATAAATTCATTGCATGCCATACGGAGGCGCACGTGTCGTAACGGTTATTGTCGTAAAAAATGGACTAAACACTTTGCGTATCACTTCCATATCGCGCTTATGCCAGTGGGAAAGACAAATCTGTCTCCTCTTTCCCTGACCCCCATTACTAAACGTAAATAATGTAGTAGACTGAGCTCTTTATCCTTAGTACGGCAACCATTCTAGTATATGGAAAAATTCTGAATCAAAAACAGCAGTACTCCTCTTAGATATTGACCTTCTGTGTAATTCTGCTCGTAGCGAATGGATTGGGTAAATACATTCATTGCATGCAAAATTAAATACTCAAAAAGTGATAGAGAAAAATAATTTAAAAGAAATACAGGAGAAACTTGACTTACGAGTTTTCCGAGTTATGAGCTGTCACTCGATAGATGTTTTGCTTTGTATTGTGAACTCAAATTTGAGGTACGACTGAGCTACAGATACGTTTATGTTAATAAGTTCAGTAAAATCATTTCAGTTTCCAAATTTATTACTGCAAAGAAAAGTATTATTTATAAAGAAAATTTTTTGCAGCACATAAGTCATTATTTTCTATTTTCTATGTTTTTTATACAATACAGTGCTATTTTCTTATTTAGAAAAAAATGTGTTTTAAAAAATTAGGGTTGATTTGGTGGAGCTGGAACGGATTAATATCAATTCAGTTTATCTCAATGGGTAGAATTGATTTGATATACGAGGAAATTGGTTTACGAGCGGAAAGAATTAAACTCGTAAGTCCAGGTCCATTGTATTGGCAATAACTTCGAAAAAGTAGACATTTTACGAACTAGTAGATAATACATACTAATTGTGATAATTATCATAAATGTCTCATGAAGATTGCAATGGGTGAAACTTTAATACAGTACATATTCGAAAAGTCAATGACATCGAAATACTAAATATATTAAATATATCGTCGTGTAATTCATACTCATATTTTAACAGATAGATACAAAGAATATTTCGAAAAATATATGTCCTTGTAATAATAAAGATATAAACAATATGACCACGAATTTCTGATAGGCTTGAACCTTTCTTTCGGGTCTTATGTGCCAGGCATATATTTGTTCCGTCTATCGAGGAGAAATTTTATTCAGATTCTCACATAAAAGCATCGACGAAAGAAAGGTGTCCATGTTTGGCGATCATCCAGTATAGAATTGCTCTCGCCTCTTCGCTGTAAACGAGATCTAACGGGACAAATCCAATCAATCAGAACAGATGCTTAATCACTCCGATGATCAAAGCTTTGATTTGATTAATTAGGAAAACAATCCAATTGACGGCCTGAAATGCGAGGGTGGTCATGAGTCGGTGGGAAGGGACAAAAGCGCAACCAGGTGTGTTAAGTTCCATCGGGTTTTCAAGAGGTTTACTTGGCAAACACAGGAGTGGCCAGATTGGATATAACGTAACTTTCAATGAAATTGGCGGCTGACCCACCCACAGATAAGTGGCATTGTTGTCTATAATATTTCGACCACAACGACGACTGGTTTCTTAGCTCTCACAGACTTCTTCATTTAAATGAGGGTCATTTATCTTTTTTGACTAAGAAACAGTTTTCAGTTCAATTTGGCGAACTATCTAGTGGTAAACATATGTATTCAAGGAAAAACTAATTATATATATACATATTTTTGAAGAAAAAAATTGTTCACACATACACATACCCCCATATATATATATATATATATATATATATATATATGATAATTGCCACTTCTTCACAGGAAAAGGCCATTCCTACAAGTTCGGTTTGTGAGCACGCAGATGGCTCAGTCCAGCTTTTACGCGGCCTGCCACACGAATGCGTCTTGAGATCCCCGACTTTTTCTCGTATGGGACCGTACGTGACTAGGAAGTCCGGTCCTCGACAGGCAAGCCATACCACATACATCACATATGTGGGAATGTGTCCAGGACGTACGTCATGTGCCGTCCCGTAGAGCCCGCTTCAGGGTGAGGTGCTCGAGCTGCCTTACCTCGAACCCCTTACAGCCGCCATGAACAATTTTTCTCCTAATCACACGATTCGTAGCTATCCTTTCCCACTCATGTACGTTTATATCGAGAACTTTAAGGTTGTTTTTGATGACATCCCTAAAACGCTTTTTGGGCTTGAGCCTCGGACGTTCCCCATATTGCAGTTCTCCATAGAATAGTTGCTTCGGGAGTCTACCGTCTCCCATTCTAGCAAGATGTCCAGCCCACCACAGCTGGTTTCGTATAATACGCATTTCTATGCTGGAAGCATTGGCGTGTTGCAGGACATCGGCTTCTGATGTGAGGGATTGGCACCTAACCTTTAAAATCTTTCTGAGACATGTCTGATCAAATCTCTCTAAGGCTTTGACGTGTCGACGATACATAGTCCACGTTTCCGAAGAATACAGGAATACAGACAAGACACACGATTCATATACACTGAGCTTCGACCTGATGGTGATACCTCTGTCCGACCATACACGTTTCTCGAGTCCACCGAAGGCCCTGCTTGCCCTTCCGATCCTTAGGGATATTTCAGAGTCAAGCGATCCACATCTGGAGATTGCACTGCCGAGATAGACAAATGAGTCAACCACCTTCAACCTCGTCCCCTTGACATAGATGTTGGGTTCCACATACCGTTGTTCGTCAATCATTGGTACAAGAAAATGTATATAATATTGTAAGTAAAGGAATCATACGTAATTATCAATTATTTAATACCAAGAGATGATATTGGAGAAAAAAGGGAAATTAATAAAACTAAGAGTAATATATATATATATATATATTATATATATATATATATATATATATATATATATATTTATTTAATAGTACCATCTGATTATATTCAGGAGGTGCATATGATTTGATCTTTTCTTTTTTATATAATTTGTTTTTCTCCAAGCTAAAGTTTGCATTGTGTAATTACAGACTCAAAAGTCGGGATTTTTTAAATACTGTCAGAGTGTAGAAATAAAAATGAAAAAATATATATATAATTAAAATGGAAATTAGAAAGCAATTGACAATGCAATTGAATAGGTGATGAAAATGATGTTTATTTACCTGTTTCCTAAATATTTTCGGGATAAAATCCCATCTTCAGAGGTACGTGTGCCCCTCCAACACTTATACTACGGCGCATAAGCATTGG
>CM042139.1:134682394-134742394 GCA_023376005.1 Doryteuthis pealeii | reverse complement strand
GCGTTATTTAGCGTCAACTTAATGACAAAAACAAAACAATAGTTTAGACAGATAATTAACAGTCTTGATAATGACAGCTTAGACAAATGATAAAATGGTTCAGAAAAGAACTGAAAATACTTGGTTTACTAATGATAACTCTTTCGGACAACTAATTAATGCCTTTCAAGATGATAACGTAAAATGAAATTGTCAGAAAACTTGAAAGAAAAAAAGAAAAAAATTAAAACAAAAAGGATTCTATTATTTTTACCCAAATTTGTTTGAAATTTAAATTTATATACATCTATACATTTCATTTGTGTACACACATATATACATACATATAAACATACAAACTCATTGTATACATACATATATATACATTGTATTTGTATAGATATAACCAGAGATATAAACCATTACATTTATATAGATCAATGCATTTGATTTGTGTACAAACTCACCAACATATATAAAAACAGACCCACGCACATACATAGAAAACCCACACGCGTTGTATGCATGTATATGTAAAGAATGCAGATAATCATACACGTATTTTTACACATCATAACGATATATGTTCTCCAACACAATGATATAGCAGTGTTTGCCGACCAGTCAAAAGAGGATTTACCAAGTTAAATATAGTTGCTAGTTTACAATGTTGTAGTTTAGTACCCATTGTATACGAAACATCAATTTGCATGATATGCTATAATATTTGTACTTTTAAGAGAAATAGTGTTATATACCAACATCAACATAGGGTATATTAACGGTGAATGAGAGAGTTCTCGGATGATAGAGAGACATATCAGAGAGAGACGGAAACAGAATAGAGACTTGCTTGGAGAGGAGTTTGCCTTCTTTATAACTTGTTGATATATTTACTCTTCTAGTTGCCATGTTCCCATCTTCTATTTCCTCTTCTTCTTCTCCGGCCGACATCTCGTTTAATTGGGTTCTTCTAACTGTTTCTACTCAGGGCTTCTTTTTCCTGGGCTGATTTGGTCATTGCAATTAATTGAATTAACAAGAAATTTTGTTGCTTGATCAAGCTTTTATCTTATCTAGCCCATGATTCTTATTCGCCGCGCGGGGAGACCGGCCTCATAGCAGTCTAAACTCTTTGACGGCCGGGCTGAATCTCTAAACTAAAACTAATCACGTGTTCCTCATAGCGCGTGAGATTCGCACCCCTGGGTGTCAGGGTTACCAACAGTCACTGGTAAATTTCCACTGGTTCCCTTGAATTCAAAGTTAACGGCCATTATTCTCACTACAGTGTCTGCCAACAATTTATGACACCAATAAATGGTAAGATCAGGTGTTTATCAATTTACTCTTCCCTGGCAAAAATATGGTATTAATACATTTAGTGGATATCCACGTAATTTTTTAAAAATTGGCAATAAATAAACTAATAACATTCGTAAAACATTTAATAGCTAAACATTCTTGACTCATAAAATATACCTTAAACAAACTAGATTAAATTATCTAAATTAATGGTATAATATAGGGCCGGTTTAGCTCAGTCGTTAGAGCTTTCGGCTAGGAATCACAAGGTTCCTGGTTCGATACCGGCCCTCGCCAACGCAGCGCATGAGTAGCACAGGGGTCTGTGCGGTAAAGTGAGGAGCTGGTAGTAGGCGTGGAGCTCCACCTCAGACGCTAAAATAATCTCCTTAGTCTAGCGCTAGCGAAAAGGGGATAGACTCCCTCGCTGTTTGGTTGATACCGACATTAGGCCGCCCGACGACTTTACTTTTCTTTTAATGGCATAATTATTTCCAAGATATACTATGGAAAATATAATGTAATACCCCAATATGTAGGTAAATATGATAATTCATTGATAAAATTTTAGAATTAATGGTTAATTAGCTTTTCTCGAGATTTATTGACAGTTTTAATTCTTTCATGCTTGGATTTTTACTAATTTAACACAATACTATTTATCAAAGTGATTCCAACTTTCCCAAATTGCACTTAATAGACATTCTCATGTACATTTTTTTTTTACATTTACATTGTAAATTTTCAATTGGATTTAGATCTGAACTGCTCGGTGGCCTGCCATTGATTTTATATACTTTTCTGTGTTTTTTTCTAATCCATTTTACTCTGTGACAAGATACATTAGCATTATGAAAGATGACGTCATCATTGTCAAACCAATCCATAATGTTCGTTATTGCTAACCATCGTGCTAATGAGGACTTATTCAATAGCGCAGCCTAAACATATCAATATAGGATACATATGGATTTTGAATCAATAGAGTCGGCTGGGAAATGTCAATGATAATAGCTAATCTTAACACACACACAGAAAGAGAGGCACACCCACACAATATACCTATATATATATATATATATATATATATATATATATATATATATATTAGTTGGTGCAGCCAGGAGAGGACATAAATCAAAGGCGCTGATAACCGACAGTTTCTCGTCTATGCGATTTTACAACCAAATATGGTTTTAAAAACGCATAGACGAAAAAGTGTCAATTAACAAGTACCATTGACTTTATTTCCTCGCTACTCTAACAGATAAACATGCTCTAGATACGATTATGAGCACTATTTATTTATTAATATAGAAAACTATACTATCAATATATATATATATATATATATATATATATATATATAGAGAGAGAGAGAGAGAGAGAGATTAGGTTTTAAACCTGCTCTGCTATTATAGCATTAAGCAGTCATTCTATGTATACACTTTCCTTATTTGCTGTGTTCACTCTGAAAATTCGTTTTAATCTATGTATCTATGTAACTACAGTTCTCAGTAATATATATATATATGTATGTGTGTGTGTGTGTGTGTGTGTGTGTGCCTCCATGCCTATGTGCGTAAATCTGACCCGATAAAACGGCCACTTTTCTAATGAAATTTCTCATTAATGGACACACACACACACATATATTTATACATACATACATATATACACTCACACACACACACACACATATATATATATATATATATTAATGGGAATTCTAATTAGAAATGTGCCGTTTTTGCTAAGTTACAGTTACACGCGCACACACACGCACGCACACACACACATACATGTTTTAATGAGAATTGTAATTAGATAGATAGATAGATATTGTATAGAATTATTAAGCATATATCACTACCTAATATACATACGTCATATTACTTGCTAAGATAAAAGTCAGTAGATAATTATGAATAGACTTAGATAAATTAAAGCGTGGTTTAGGACAAATAATTCTTTACACAGTCCATTTGCTACCATTTAAATAATGTTAAATCATTACAAAATACAATAAACGCCAGAAGAAAGCCAGACACTACTACGGCTGAAATGTTGCGTAAAAGAGG
The DNA here is from genome assembly GCA_023376005.1 of Doryteuthis pealeii. Taxonomy (NCBI): domain Eukaryota; kingdom Metazoa; phylum Mollusca; class Cephalopoda; order Myopsida; family Loliginidae; genus Doryteuthis; species Doryteuthis pealeii. The sequence goes on along the minus strand of CM042139.1, from coordinate 134,739,029 downwards.
AGATAACTAGTAAGAATGTAGACAATAAACACAAGGATTACATAAGGCGTTGTAAAATCTAGAAAAATAATTATAGTAGAAAATAGGTACCGATGAGCTGATATTCATATATAGAACTTGAAACCGTGTGCAAATTATTTGTATTAGATAGGAGTACTTGATATCATGTAACTATCTGCATTAAGCTCTTAAGTAACATCTACACAAAAATGTAAATAATTACATACAAAGAACTCGATTCCCTAACCTATGTGCAAAAAATAACCCTAGACAGATTGAGTTTCAGCTAAAATCTATCCGTCAATCAATCAAAAAATATGTTTACTAAAGAAAATATATTTATATCTAAAAAAAAATCATTGGTTTATTTAATGTGTAATAGCTGGTTAGACTATTTCTTCTCTCACGATATTTTTTATATTTCAGTCTTTTTCCGTGGATGCTCCATAATTGTGACCTTGTGTCACATCCTACCCACGGGGAACGGTCTAGGTAAATACTTACTTCAGACCTCTTCCTTTTATATATATTTTTCTGTCGGGACTCTCTTTTTTAATTTCTCTTTCGTTCCAACTCATTTTCTTTTTGCTTGTTTCTTCCTATGTTTTATTTCTTTCTTCTGTTTATGATTTAAAATGATTTTCGTTGACCAGTGGTCTAACCATGATACTAAACTGCATCAGATGGGGAGGCTCTAATTTTTATGCTCTACGAAGTGGAGAGTCTTGTTGCCATTTGGTTCTTTTTAACCCAGAGTGACAGTACGTGTTAGAGTCCCATATAAAAGTCAAATTGATATGGCAAAGCGGAAATAAACTTGAAGAGCCGTGTTCAGATCCTCGATTAAGCTATTTACGTTTCAATTTGCTCTAGTGCCCTTAGGAAAGGTATGAATTCACCTCTTTTTCGCCTAGCTATGGGTAAAATATTCTTATTCTTATTTCTCTTATACTAACTATACCTATCCTCTAGCTTTCTTCTTCTTCTTTGATTGACTTTGGTTGAGCTTGAGTTTGTCTCAGTCTCTGTGTCCACTTCTGTTGGTTATCATTGTCAGTTTATTTTTGACGTCTTTATACTCCAAAACACATAACCGCTTGCATGGAAACTCAGAAGAAACGCCAATTATCTCTGACTCCTTCCATCGTCGAGTTTACTCAGAATATGAAGCTAATCCGTTCTTGCAATGGAACCAACCAATTAGTGAACTGCTAAGAATTCCAGCCAAAAATTACTAACAGTCTATAAAACTACATAGATTTGTGTCTGAGTTATTACTTCTACACCGTTACTTCTTAATTGTAAACTTATCTTACATAATACAGAGGCTACCTATTCCTTATGTTACAAATTAGTAGGACAACCAGTCTAGGAGAAGGAAAACAGTGAATTCAAAACCTGAGTAGTGATGTTCAAGAAAAGCTGTGGCATATTGTTCTTCTGATGAATACATATAATGAATACATATAATAAACTATATTTCAAGGTTCTATTTTCATTACAAATAACAATGAAAACTGTCTCGTTGTGCACTAATAATATCTGAAACTACATTGTTCTAACAAATTTAAATACAATGGTACCTTGTCTTACGAGTGTCCAAATTTACTCGGTCGATTTTTTGCTTTGTGGTGAGAGATAAAATTTTAGGTAAGAGCGAGCTTTAGATACGCTTATGTTAAAACTTTTAAGTTACCAAATTTATTACGCCAAAGAAAATATCATTTATGTAAATATAAACATTATAACAAGGTATCCGGTTCGATACCTGCCCCCACCACTTCAGCACATAAGTAACAAAGCTTGGATCTTTGTAGTAAAGTCAAGAGCTCATGGTGGGTGTGGTATTATGCATATGCAAAATAATCTCCCTGATCTAACGCTCATAAAAAAGGGGATACACTCATTCGTTATCCGTCTGCTACCAACGATAGACCACTCCGCCTACTTTACTTTATTTTACCTGCAGCATATAATTCATTAGATTCATTTATTATGTTTTTATACAATACAGAGCTATTTCTCTTATCTTAATAAACGTAACAAAAAATTAGGGTGTTTTGTTGAGAAATAGGAATGGAGTGATAGATTTTCAGTTTATTTCAATGCAGAAATTTTATTTAATATATGATTAAATTGCGCTACGAGTGGAACGAATTAAACTCGTAAGTCAAGATACCACTAGATTATATAGAGAGGAGGAGAGGGAAGGAGAATGTAGTTTTTGACTAACGAGATGAGAGCCCCTTTAGTTTGACCGGTTGCCATACTAATGTTAAAGAACCCTGTGTACCTTATCATTTACCCGTAGCTGGAGGGAGAATAGCTGGAATCGTACCTTTCCCAAAGTTATTCATGCTATGTGAAATGCAAACAGCCGCGTTCCGGATCTGAACTCACCGTGTCCACTTCCTACGACGGTAACCATTAGACCATGCAACTCCAACTGTACTATTAAATCTTATGAATTTCCTCGTTCGTATTTCTTATTGAAACTTCCAAAATGGTATCAACTAAAATATTTCATGTCGTGCTGTAGCAAAAATGTTCAAATGCCATTTTCATTCTTATGCCACGTTCACTTTTCCCATGTGGATTACCCTTTTATCGCCATTACTCCCAGGTCCACGTTGACCCGTATTTCTAGTACCTGTTAAAGTTCCATATATGGGTTAAATAGATTTAAAAAATGATTTTTTTTTAATTTGATTGAAAAAATTTGAGTTTGAAAAAAAAACGAATTCTCAATAAGAATGAATAAAACAAAATGCCTTTGGCATAAAATAATCCAAGGGTTAACATGCCTTAAAATCCAACCAACCAGTCAACCAGTCAATAATTTATCTTTCGCACTGAAACTTCCACAAATGTAACAAAAAATTAGGGTAAATTTTTTTGCGGGGGAGGGGGATAGCTCAACTGGATTAAGGACATTTTAATTTATTTCAATGGGGAAATTTTATTTGATATACGAGGAAATTGAGTTAAAGTCGGAACGAATTAAACTCGTAAATCAAGGTAGCACTGTACTATCACATCCTATACTACTATGAATTTCCCTCATTCAATAATTCATATATTTCATTGAAACTTCCAAAATGGTATCAGTTAAAACATTTCAGGTCGTGTTGTAGCAACCAATTTCAAATGCTATTTTGATTCTTATGCCGCGTTCCCTTTTCTCGACATTTTTTTTCTTTTCTGAATTGCGTTATAATGGTGTATCGTGTACATTCCATTTCGATTATTTAATGGAAGAATGACTGGCTTTTGTAGATGACTTGTTTCTTTAATTTTTGTTTGATTGTCATCCATGAAAGTGTGTATTTTTGGTCAGTTTAATCAAACTAAAAGCTAAAATGTATATTTCAGACAAAAACGTTGCTGAACAATGTCAGTGGGTCTTTTTTTTTTCTTTTTTTTTTGTTGATTTTCTTTTTTTCAGTTTTGCTTGTTTTTGTTTTGTTTTGTTGGGTTTTTTTTTTCTTGAAAATAATATCATATATGCTCATGTGTAAGAGAGAAAAACGAGGTAAAAACTCTCTTTCCTATATTTATTATATGCATGCATCAATAACTACTTATACATATAAATACACACAGACAGAAAGGGTGGATGTGAGGGTGGTCATCTGTAAATGTGGAGGTGTAAAGTAATAAAACAACTAAAAATGGTGAAACAAAACTATTGGAAATTTCGGCTTAGTCACCTTAGTTTAAATGAAAACAATAAGTTGGGACAGGCAAAACAAGTTCGAATTTCAGCAAAGTCACGCTATGTTCCATTAATACGGAAATTGGAGTAAGAAAAAATCATTAGAATTTCGGCTTAGTGAACAAAATTGGGACAGGCAACACGAGTTCGAATCTTAGCACAGTTACACTATGTTCCTTTAAAATAGAAACTGTAATGAGACAGACTTGTTGGAATTTCGACTTAGGTGCCCTATGTTAATTAAGAAAAATGGGACATGAAAAATGAGTTCGGATTTCTTGAGCAGACCACTCCTCTACAACTTACACAGTAATACCTTTGATGTGTTTTAATCCCCATTGTCAACCTCGTCAACCACTATATTGTATCTATCCATCTATATGATGAATATTTTATTTGGCATTTAGTGTATTAGATACACTCTAACCAATACATTATATCCACTAGCAAATATATGCACCCTCCGGGTGCAAGTATTTAAGTTTTGATATAATATAATATCATATTAAATTAGAAAGGCTAATGAAACTGAATAAGAATGCAGATAAAAAGATCTGCAACAGGGGGTAGGTATAATCGAAAAATAGAACAACTTTGAAACTAACTATTCCATCATTTTCCATTACTCCCCTCTTTCATTGGTAAATTTTCCTAATTTAACTATTTAGTTAAAATAGGAAGTAAAGGATAATATTACAGTTATTTCTTCTTGTAAATAAATTTCTTTTAAGATTTATCCACGAGATTTTTGTTTATATTTCTTAAGATAAAACCAAACAATTAGAAATCAATAATACCAAACACATATTTATTAAAATAAAATTTTAAATATCAATATGCAAATTAGCCTTCTCGTTCAAACTGTAAACCGCTATTTTGTTGTATATATAAATACAATTGCATGTTATTTGTACGTAGATATGGTCAACAGTATTAATAATGTAAAACAATTTTTATTAATAACTGAAGGTTTAAAAGAATGAAATCATGGAGAATTTGACGTAAATAATTAAGGGAATTGTGACTTGAGTAGTAATATAGTTTCGGTTACAGACAGAAAACACACAATCTCCATTATAATAAGATATTGTGACGCAGTGCATCGATTCTCATTTCTCCTATTAGTCAATTGGGAATATGATTTTTGCTTAGCTGCATATCAACTCCTCACGGGTTATTCAAACCGAATATAATTAATTTATAAATGCTTAATTGTAATAACTGTATTTTTAATTATACTTTCTTGTGTTTAATTATACTTTCTTGTGTATAATCATTTGTTTGCACACATTTGTATGGTATAGAATATTCCTAACACAAATAATTTTATATACAGTTTTATACACGAGACAATTGTAAATCAAAATAACATTTTCTTAAGCTATTATATTTTTAACTATTTAAGAACGTACTCTTCTTGAGTAAAGACAATAGCGGGATCCATAATAGCTGTAAGGTTTCAAGTATTCCTATCCAATACTAATAATTATATGGCTATATTTCTATTTAATAATAATAATGATTTATTTGTACACAGTTATATGATTTCAAGTAATCGACAATAATCTTTAGTAAACAATATAGCGTCAAGTAAATATTCTTAACACAAATAATTTATAGTTATATGGTATCCAGTATTCCTATAAAATATCAATAATTACATGGCTGTAAGATAATGAGAATGACGAGCTCAGTCATTGGTGGTTTGGCGTATGGCGTACACGAGAAGAGAGAGTGTGTGTGTGTGTGTGTGGAAATTGAAAAGTGTAATAATGGGGGAAAACAGAATTAGACGTGTGAGTGATACGTGGAATTCAATGACCTTAGCTTCTGATAAGCTGATCCGGAGCCAAGAGTACGAAGAGGAAAAAGAGATAGTGAGAAAGTTAGGAGAAGTCAGATGCAAGATGACGGTCTGTCCTCCGAGGTCATTTACTTGGATTGATTTAATAAAGAGTTCAAAGAAAAACAAACATAAAGTATTGTGCTCGTTAGTAAAAACTACTAACGGACCAAAGAGGAAAAGACCCGATATAAAAATCCCAAGTGGTCCCAGTCCAAACAAGAACTTAGAGAAGCCAGCCACTCAACAGCCCAGATACAAATATACAAAGATAGTAGAATATCAAAGGCAACATACCCAGATAGACGTTACACAACCCAACGAGATCCATAGAGGAAGATATTACCAAATAGAGACTGACATATACGAGATAAGTATGAGTATGTAACGTAGTATACATTCAAATTGGTGCCGCTATATCACAGAACTACAAACAATTATTTCTATTCAATAACAATATTGTGTATGCACATAATTATAGGGTAGGGCAAACTGGACTCTTTAAGCTTGGTATAGTAACCAGTCTAGGATAAATATAACCCTGATGACCGATGGATCACCGAACATTAACCTGTTAAACTCCGCTTGTGTCACATGCTGCTCGTGCGAATGGGGTTGATAATTACATATTAACTCTTTCAAAATCTAACTGCTTAGATCAAAAGTCTATAATATGAGAAATCTCATTTGTCATATGATTTAGAGATGTTCAAATCTAGTATCATAAGCATTAGACGGATAGAGAGCACAGCGATTATAAACCAGTCATAATTCATCTTTTTACTCTTTTCTACCTCTTGTACATACGCATTTGCTTAAGTATTGATTTTGATAAAAGATCTTTTATAATTAACATTGCATATTTGAGAAGAATTTATAAGCGCAAACACATTACAATAGTATTATTAAATTTTTAATTGAACCTGAAAAGGATTTATATAACATAAATAATTTTATGTAGTTAGTGCAAACAAAGATCTCGCTACTATTTGCTTTTTTTACTGTTTTATGGTAAGTTACTGTAGGGAGACAATAAATAATTGTCTTCCTTTGAGAATGGGCGTGTCCGTTAGGTACTTTGTAGACGGTCACAGATCAGCCCAGACAACCATTCTCACTCTCCTTTGTCTCTGTTCTTTGACACAGTAAAGATACTGTCTTCTGTTTTGCCATTATAGAGTAAAGATAACATGGCTATTACTATTTTACAGTTCCATCGTCCTCAAGTAAACCTTTTTCTATTTTTGTACATTTTCCCCATATTGCTTGTTCATAGAACGATATATACATATTTCTAATTTTTGGGTCACGATTGTGTAAAAAAAAAGCGCTCACCTCCAAAGTAGTTCACATATGCAAAATAGTACATATTCGCAAAGTAGTTCACCCGCACATATTTACTTGATATTTTAGCTGTCATAGCAACGAGTACATTGTCCCACCTTGTATTATGTATTACTCTGCAGATGAAACATTAAAAAGATTAGAATAATGAATAACATAGAAGAATATTTCAAAACATTCTTTCACATTATTATATATTAAATTCAGATGCCATTAGATTCTACTTACATTTATTCCATTTGAAATCCAGTAAATTACTCGTCATTATATTTTTAAATAATAACGGATGCACTCTGTTGACTACAATGCATTTCGGGCCAGTGTGTTCCATATATGATTTGACTCCATAGGCTAAACCTACATTGTATCATATTGTATAGGTGCACGAAGCGTAATGGTTATCATCGTAGGAAAGGAAATCAGTGACACGAGTTCGAATGCTGAACGAGGCTGTTTCCGTTTCACTTCACATTAATACTCTTTAGAAATGCATGCATTCATATTTTCTCCCTCTAGCTATAGGTAAATATAGGACAGAACGGGTTATTTAACTTTGGTTAGCCAACCAGTCTACGAGAAAGAAAACACTGTATTCAAACCAACCTTACTCCGTTTAATAATTTACTTTGTGTCACATCCCTCCCGTGACGGATTTATTGGGCAAATACAAGGGAGATTAAAAAAATACCGACCCCCTTGTTTTCTGGATACCGTGCTTATTGTCGATTATTTGATAGGCAGAACCATTACTAATCTGAAGAGTACAAGATACAATATCGATGAAAACTCGCCAGTTCGCCTTACCATCTCTTGACGTTGCTGAATCTTTTCAACAATGGTGGAGGTTGACGGGTGCCCTGCCTCTTCTTCGTTCATCACGCTAGTCCGGCCACTTTTATACTTATCTATCTACGCATACACACTTCTACGCCGTGGTACACTGTGTATGACGTTAAACTACATCTAGTCGTGAAGTTCCATTTCTGGTGTTTGAAGGAGGGTGAAATAACCCTTCATCGCTATTACTTTAGTTTTAAAAAATGTGTTAAAAAATAATTTAATTTCAAAAAAATTGAATACCTAACAAGAATGAATAAAACAAAACGTCTTCAGCATAAAATAACTCAAGGGTTGACATGCCGTAAAATCCAACAAACCAAACCTAATAGTAGGTGTGTGTGAAGTGTTGATACTTTATTCAAGTTTTGTTGCGTTGGTTTTTGTTTGTTTTTTGTTATGTTTTTTAATGGGTGGGGCTGTTTTCTTAATTGGTTGGCTTTTGACGAGAACAAAAGCTTATGACACGAAAACATTTTTAAGACTCTAAATTTGACTTTAGAAAAATATTAAATATCTCTTCATCTTTAAATAGGACTACTAAAAAATCAACGCAAAAATAATTAGAATAAATCATAAAAGAGATTTTTGATAAACAATGTTCTTTATAGTCCAAGTGAAGATTATTTGTATACGTTTTGTCGAATCCTATTTTCGTCTAGGTGGTGTTGCTTTTGTCCTGAAGCATTCATCTTGCGACATTTGGGCTTAGTCTTCTTTTATAGATTCTATTTCTCATTAACTAGTGTCCCTTTTTTATTAAGTTGAAACTATAAATTTAACCGATCTTTAAAACACTGAAGCAGAAAAACGAGTTAAAAAGAAAACAAATGTAAATCTTAAAGTTACATAATGAGAGGGTAGCTAATTCCCTTTGTAATGTAGTGTATAGTGAAATTCAAAAGGTAACTTTTAATTCTGGAGAAGTGTCATGGGAAGTTACATTAGATTCAAATAGATACGATAGATAGATACTGGCCCCTGATTGACATGTAAGGTGTCTTTCTGATTGGTAAAATGTCCCGTGACTGAAACTGGCGGGAAAGTAGTTGAGTTGGATCAAGATGCTCATCGGTGTTGGACGCTAGTAATATCTGAATTAAAGCCTGTTAAACTCCGCTTAGAAACTGACCTTGTGTCGCATCCCGCTTGTGTTGGAGGAGTTGGGTAAATAGATATATAATGAATTTGGTTTCTAAGTATATCCTATTTATTTTTGCTCTAATCAACCTTTCTCTTTTGATGAAACTACTCCAAGAGGCATAACGGGGTGCTGAATGGCATTAGACATTTTCCTGTCATACGCTAACCCAGTAAGCATTCATCCCAAAAATAGAAATGTTAATTTCAAAACTTGGAGAGAAGTTACCAATGCGACGCCATTTATATATCTAATAACCACAACAGATATTTATAAATAAAATAAAACATTAAAAAATGAAACCTACTAAGAATTCATGAAATAAAGTGAAAAAAATTGGTATTCAATAAGAAGATTTATTTGATCGATTTTTCTGAGTTTTAGACAAAAGATTAATAATTTATTTTCAGAAACTTTCAGAGAAATCGCTCTTAAAATGTCTACACATCTTTTCTAACTCTTTCTCGGCCATAGAATATTGGTATAGAACAAAAAAACAATGGATCCTTCAAGGGTCTTGGTTTTATGGATACTGATCCTCGACTTTGGTCAATAAAATAATTATTCTATACGAGCAGACCTACCCGGCGTTGCCCAGGATATAAAAGGTTACAAATAAATCTCATATATATATATATATCTTTATTGTTATGTAGATTACTGTTATGATTATTGACGAAAACAGACACACGATCCGTTATTTTTTATTATCGATATATGTATATGCACAGGCATATACATACACACATGCTCTCTCTCTCTCTCTCTCTCTCTCTCTCTCTCTCTCTCTCTCTCTCTCTCTCTCTCTCTCTCTCTCTCTCTCTCTCTCTCTCTCTCTCTTCCGCAAGCACACAAATAAACACTCACTCAATATATATATTATATATATATATATATATATATATATAGGGTAAACTATAGACACGTGTTTCGAGGTATCACCTCTCATCAGTATAGTTATATGATTTTAGCAGCTGCCTCTGGCCGGGTTCGAGACCGACATGTTGATGGGTCTTAGAATAAGCTGGTTGTGTTTCCTGCAGAGGGATAACAGGGCCCAAGTCAAAAGGAGTGTGTTGGGTATTACAGTAAACTGCATTTGATTGTGAGGTTCGTCGTGAATATCTGGGGAATGTGGATTACCCCTCACGGATACTATCAAAGTACACCTGGAAGAAATGGCAATGTAGATCTAACTTCATACTCCCCAAACCTCCAGAATTGGAGACCCACCAATTCATGACACTGACAAAAATAGGTTTATTTGAATGAGCAATCTAATTATAAAATCTATCAGTAAACAATTATAGATTTATTTTGGTGGTCAGAAACCCTTTGTTACTGTAGCGAGACAATAAATAGTTGTCTTTCTTGGATTTGGTGGGCATGTCTATTGAATAGAAGAAGAAGAAGAAGAAGAAGAAGAAGAGAAGAAGAAGAAGAAGAAGAAGAAGAAGAAGAAGAAGATGGTTTATTTTCGCACATTACACAATATAAACAATGTCACACAAAACAAAACAAACTAATGTTGGTTGTTGTATTAATGTGTGGAGGATGCTTACCAATTAGGACTGAGCGTATTCTAATAGTGACCACCTCACTTGATTTTTTTGTTTTCCTTTTTTTTTTTTTTTGGTTTTATTTTTTTAGGGAGTCGGGGTTACATAGTTTGAAAGTTGACTATAGGGATATAACAACCCAATACTCCATATCGAGTCTCTTTCGTCTTCGTTCTCTGAACGAATAAGACTTGCCTTTTTGTCTCTGTTCGTTGAACAGAAGGGCGACTTTGTCTCCACTTCTACTTATCGACTTTGTCTCACATCAGTATTGAAAGGAAAAGCCCACGTGACTCTGAATACCAATGGAACCAAGTATGAATGTTTACTTCTTTTGTAATTCTTTCATATACAGCTTCTTCATAGAGCAACACGTGAACATTTTATCTTTTGGAAAATGTTCATGTATTCTTGTTAATACTTCTTCTGTGTTTATCATGCATGTATGAAACTTCCTATATCATAAGCTACCTCATCGATGATAACTCGCCCTCCAGCTATGGGCGAGATAGTACTACTACTGTTCTTCTACAAGGATAGCTTTGACATTAAATAACTAACAAAGGTTGATATGCCATTAAACCCAAAAGCCAAAGCTTCATAATGAGAGAGAGAGAGAGAGAGAGAGAGAGAGAGAGAGATGGGGAGAGAAAGAGAGAGGGAGTGAGAGAGAGTTTATACACAGTACAAGTATCGTAGTACCTTGACTTAAGAGTTCGCCAGTTTTGAACTGTCACTCGGTCGATTTTTTGCTTTGTGTTGAGATCTAAAATTTGAGATACGAGTGAGCTTCAGACATGCTTATGTTAATAAGTTCACTGAAAACACTTAAGTTTCCAAATTTATTATACCAAAGACAAATATAATTTATGAAAAATAAATATTAAGATATATTACAGCATATAGTCCATTATCTTACACAATACAGAGCTATTCTTCTTATTTAAAAATACTTATAAAAAAACATCGGGCGTTTTTGACGGGGGCGACAACGAGTTAATGGCATTTACGTTTATTTCAATGGGGAAAACTGATTTGATATACAAAGAAATTGAGTAACAAAATTAACGAATTAAACTCGTAAGCCAAGTATACTTATTTTAATATAATCAATTTTCTATGCAATCTACCTTTAATACTATGTTTGAACTCTCCGAAATTGCGAATCAGATACGGGATTGTCGTATCAGTTTGTAGCAAGCTGTAATGCACAGAACGGATTAAACTCATAAGTCAAGGTACTACTATATACTTATGTGAATATATTATGATATATTTTTGTTATGAAATAATGTTTGTTTTGTTTTGTTTACTATACGCATGCGTATAGAATTGTTGGCAGAAGCCTAATAAGAAACCTGTAATTAATAACTAAATTGCCAAACTAACTTATATGTCTACTTTTCCTTGTAAACTTTTGTTTGATACAAGACTGAAATTGATTTTACATTAATGCCCGGCAGGAAATATGTATAGGCAGCAGAATGGATGCTTTCCCGCCATTTTGAAATTGATGTTTACACACAAAACGAAACAAAAACACTTTGGAGATAAAAGCTGAACAAAGAAACTTCAAAAACACAAACAGCAAATTAATTGTGTATATCTGTTTTGTGATTCCCAAGTTATAGGCAAAAACCATATTACGCATAAATGCATTTTCTCTGCTTTCGTCTGAGCCGTATTGTCTCTGAGGTAGAAATGCTTCACAGATTGATTTCAATCTGATGTTGTTGCAGATTAACCCTTTTACAACAGAGATAAACAATCCTCACATTACTATGCAAAACAAGAGGTGTGGGTCAAAGTTTTGGTAATATATGCCGAAAAGGAGCGGATCTCATTACGGATACATTTTTATTACCTGATTAAAAAACATTCAACATTTTTATGCGTTCTATCCGTGGGGCTTAGAATATGCCGACTGCGTCACACAGAAAGTGTCAAGTCTCGTTCCCAATAATTTTTTGGGTATGACACTGTTCATCCGCTTGTAAGGCTCTTGTTTTGGATCTGTGGAGGTGTAGACTCACCCTTTCGTTATCATGAATCACACGTTCATTTTGACCTGAGCGCGAGTTGCGTTGTAAAAGTCTAGGTACCAGACATGTATGACACACAGAAACATTTGTGATGTAGTAAAAAGTACATCGTACCTCTTAAGGAGATGGCATTCCTAAAATGAGGTAACCAGTCGAGTACGCGGTACTATTTGTATTTTTGTAATTCAACCATTGTAATTCTTTTAAACAATAACAAAATAAATAAAATTATTCTAATTACTTATCTTTCCGATAACTCCATTGCAATCAATTCTATTTCCTTATACCACAGTTTAATGAGCTGTCTATCTTTATTAAATCCTAAAATGATTTGATTATTTAAGTTAAAAGTTAAAGTTAATAGAAAAATAACTTTATGACATGCATTTTTAAAAAATTAAAATAATTTAAAATAAATTATTGTAATTTATTATCTAGTATATAAATAGATTATTTATACCATATCTACATCTTCTTATTATAATGGAGATTGTATGTTTTTCTGTCTGTAACCGAAACTATATTACTATACAAATCACAATTCCCTTTGTTATCTGTATCCCATTCTCCATGATTTTATTTTTATTTAAACCTCAATTATTAATAAAATTGTTTTACATCATTAAGACTGTTGACCATATCCACATACAAATAACATGCAGTTGTATTTATATATACAACAAAACAGCGGTTTACAGTGTGAATGGGAAGGCTAATTTGCATATTGATCTTTAAAAAATTGATTTTAATAAATTTAATATTATTGATTTCTAATTGTTTAGTTTTATCTTATTGAATATGAGCAAAATTCTCTTCAATAAATCTTAAAAGAAATCCCTTAACAAAAAGAAATAACTGTAATATTATTCTTTACTTCCTATTTTAATTAAATAGTTAAATTAAGAATAGGAGTAATTGAAAATGATGGAAGAGTTAGTTTCAAAGTTGTTCTATTTTTCAATCATACCCACCTCTGTTCCAAATCAAGTTATCTGCATTTTTATTCAGTTTCATTGGCATTTCTAATTTAATATGATATTTTATTATATTAAAACTTAAATACTTGCACCCGGAGGGTGCATATATTTGCTAGTCTAGATAATAAACGTTATGCTTAGATAATCATTACCAGGTACATTTTACAACATCGCAGTGTTTTCGTAACTGTTTGCCCACTTTAATCCGCTCACAGCAGGTCTCTCACCACTGCGATCCAACCGTAAACAGGTGACAGCAGCTCTCGCACGTGTCACGTGTTTACACTGAAAAATCAGTACGTGAACACTCCTGCCATCTTCTGATTTGTTTGTGAACCAGCCCTGAAATTGGTACTTTTATCCTTTTGCAATAAGGAACCACTTGAATGAATAATAAGAAAATTTGGTACAGCCGTGGGGGAAATTTGGTAAGCAAAGAGTTAAGGGACCCTTACCCTTTTCGGCATACATGTCTGGTACATAAGCTTTGACTCCCCACGGGTAAAATTGTCGTCGTATTCCTAACACCGTGCGTGTACAGTGTAATTCCGTATATACGTTATATTTGCTGATCCTTCTTTTTTTCTAGACGAAACATCTATGAAAAATTAGATTAGACAACGAATTCGATTATTTTAGTCATATTTTTCATTCTAACTACTATATCTATTTGTTAAATACTTGCTCCTTGTTTTATTGTCTCGGCATGTTTTATTGTTGCGGAGTTTTATCCCTCCGGTATGACCGGATTTCCGTCGTTTTATTGTCACGGAGTTATCGCGGTGTAATGATTATCGTCTTGGGAAATGGACTCAGCAACCAGAGTTCAAATTGTGGCTGAGACTGTTTGCATTTCACATAGCGCTAATATCCTTCGAAAAAGTATAAATCCATATATTCTTCTTCCAGCTATGAATAAATAGGAATGCAAGTATGGTCTTTTTAACCATGGTATGGCAACATGTCTAGACGAAGGAAAACTATGAATTCAAACCAGTTAAACTCAGATAAAAAGATTGAACGTAGGAATTAAGAAATTCATATACATCTCTGGTACTACACTTATAGGATCATGCGAACTTTACTTCTGAACATATCAAATATCACATTTTATGCTAAAATTTATTTATTCCTTAACTTGTATAATTGACGTTATTCTGATTCATTGGCAGTCTGGGATGGAAGAATTTTGGCAAAACTATACAAAATACTGCATTATCTATGGAATACATTTCTTTTTTGCATAAGTATAAAAATCACAAAAACACAGAGAAAAATACTTGTGAACATAAAGAAAATACTGATTAGTTTCTGAGAGCCATTTGTACGCAATATCTCGTTTTCAAGAGGAAAAAGTCATTGTTTTACTCTTGAATATCCAACATATACGGACCTCGTCAGTCCCATCATTTATGAGGTCAAGGATCAATGTTTACTTTATACAAAAGCACCACCTCCCACCATCTCTCTACCTTTCTCTCTCTCTCTCTCTCTCTCTCTCTCTCTCTCTCTCTCTCTCTCTCTCTCTCTCTCTCTCCTTCTCACTTTCTCATATACACACTAAATCTAGAGTTCAAGCACCAGTTACACTGTCATGTGGTTTCGACGACTTGTGCTCAACCACTGATGTCCCTTTTTATAAAGGGTTCCCCCGAGGGGAAAATACTGAGATTGATTCTTATTTCCTTGCATATAATTTTCCTTATCCGAGATCGATTGAGGTATCAAGACTAAATGACAGTCTTCTCTTGTAGTGTTAGTCACTGACTACTGCTACGTCGGTAATTGTTCATCATCAGGCGGTAGAGGAGAAACACACAAAACCATAATTCGCCTCAAGTGTTAACACCTTTGTTGTTTTAGTCTATCCATTCCTTTTCTGAGGCCGTGGATTTTGAGGGAAATGGATAACAGATACAATAGTCGTAGGAACCGACTCTATCTTTAAATGAATCACTTATTTTCTGTATACGCTAATGCATCTCCTCGTACTCAAGCCACACAATGACAGTGAATTGAGAAATCTATTTTCTTTTATTTGAATTCACTGAACAACGAACCCCCACTTGATCGACATCGTCAGGCAAGCACCTGCCATCACTTAGATGGGCGGTCTGGTCTTTTGACCTGGGCAAGTCTTGATTAATAACTGTTTCCAGTGTGAAGTTGCTCGATCAACCATATCTTGTTAAATATAACCTACCAGACGGGAAGTTGAACTTTGTCAATTCAACTTTCTCCCGGCTGCTGCCTTTTTCTTAATGAATGTTTACTCGATACTATTCGCATACAATGTTACCCTCTGCTATTTACTCATAGGTTGTGGGGGAAGAAATAAGAGAGGGGTTAATATTTTACCCAAGGGCATGAAGGCGAAGTGAAACGCAAACAGTTTCGCCTAGAATTTAAATCTGACTTGTTTAATACATTTCTTATGACGATAACCATTACGCTACAAAAAGGTAAAATATGAAAACAAAAATTAAAAGAGATGAATTTCTAGACAGGACGGGTTTTGCCATTTAGAGGAGACTACCAATCCAGTTCTCCTTTTTCTTCTTATCTCTATTTGGCCTTTTGCTGTATTTAACCTAAGCGTCGTAAATAACTTTTGCCCTGCACTTAAAATGATCCGGTGTTTAAAATCTATAAAAGTGTTTGCTGTAATCCTTTAAGATCACTCAATAAGGTTTATTCGCGGTTTCTCTACGAAAGTGATTTGTGTCAATTTGTTTTTGTCTACCAAATAATCTATTTCCCTAATAGTGTTATAACTACACACTTACCCTCGTCTTTGTGATAAGATGTGCGTCACGGTAAGGTGGGAGGAGAGGATGGATTAACTAACATGACCCCATACCCACACACGGATGCCTTTGCTACACGGTTCAGAAAGGGAACCGACTTATAGACATTCTATTTTGCCTTCTCAAGAGCACACTAATGGTACTATACGAGACAAATTCAATTTTCAAGCTTTTTTTTTCTTTAATGTTTACACTCTCCTAGACTGGCTGCCATACTCTTGCTAAAGATCCTAGCCTGTCCAACTATTTGCCCATATCTGGGGTGATAAGAGATAGATCCATTCCTTTGCCAAGGACATTAGCGTGAAGTAAAAGGTAAATATCCTCGTTTAGACACAGGTCACCAAATCAATTTTTTACGATGATAATAAAAGGAATGTTTATTAGGAACGTTTTAAATGAATAATATATTTTTGCTAGTATAGTTTGTTCAAGCCACTCACGGTCTCATTTCCCAATTTTGGAAACTCCCAGTAATTCATCATCACTATCATGATCAGGTCGTGCTAAATGATTATTTCTCACCACCCATTTCTATCGGCCATTGCTCCAGGCATTTTTTCCGCAGAGCATTCAATATCCACTCAAAGCTGATTGATGCATGCTTTTGTTGGTCGGCCTACTCTGATGTGTCCATGTGTAGGTGTCCACAAGAGAACATTACTTACGTGTTAATCTTTGCTTCTCCAGCAGTTTCATTAAAGTCCAAGTGGGACAGCCATACAGTAGCACTGACCCGGCTACACCCTGAAAAATTCTCGCTTTATCTATCTATTATCTACTTATAGCAGCCCATATGTGTATATTGACATATCTTTATGTAGAGGAGTTTTTGCTACATAGATATGTGAACTGGTCTAATTTCAGAGGCTGGCTATCTAATGTCGTGATGTCTTCATCTTATTTAAAACACATGAACTCCTTTTTATCTGAGTTCGCATAGAGGCCAATGCCTCTTGTTGCCTTCTCTCGGCTATGCAGCTATAAAAAGCAAATACATATAGATAAGACATTTATTTTTAACTTTTTAAATCAAGGCAACGCTGGATAGCATTACTAGTTACATATGGAAAAGAAAATTACTGTGGTGAACTGGATTCTTACTTCGTGTTAGGTTTAGATGAATATGGATAGGATGCGATGACTAGCAAGTACGTCAATTATTATCAATCATCTAGTGTACTGATTTACCCTATTACAATAGTTTTATGGCACTTTATTCTAAGCTGAGTGCGTGGTGTGATCAAAAAGTATAAAATGTATCTTATTTAATAAAGTGTTGATGTCTGAACGTCTGTTGATGTTTGCCGTTTCGATGTCTAGACAAAGTGTTGATTAGTTAAATATTAATTGGAAAAAATATTATTGTTTTGGGTGAAACACAGGATTGTGCAAGTGCAGCACAATCACCAAAACTATGTGTGACAATTTTCTTGTTTCTTAAACTGAAATTCCAGTTCAACGATAAGATTTTGGAAGTTCGAATTATTGCAGATATTTTGTTTAATAGCATTTCAACCTATGTGGCCTAATCTTTTTTATTATATACTAGAAGTGGCTACCCGGCGTCGCCTGGGTAGAAAGGGGATTTTTAAAAAGTTATTCTCGCAGATCCATTATAACTTATCCTCGCTGGTTGCCCCATAAAAATCTCCGCGGTAATATATAACAATATAGTAAGAAATTCCATTCAAAGATTTACAATTTTTAAAGAAAAATAAGATATGAATTATGCAATTAATTCAATCACTCAATATTATATTTCAAAGAGAAAGAAAAACATACAAAAAAAAGATAAACAAAATAACATGCAAATAACTTTCCATCTGTTACTTTTGAGTTTTTCAAAATCTTCCGAAATATAAATCTATATTACTTTTGCTCAAAAACCAAGCCCTGGTGCTTTTTTAATGCGTATATATATTTACTTTGTCGTTAATTGTTTTATTTTCGAAGTTTCCTCTGGACATACAGATACACACAACTGCCCTTTATATATGTATAGATATATTATTAAGCAAATATTTTGTAGGTAAATATTTTGTTAGATTTGATTATATGAACTGGGAGTAATATTTTTCATTAACTTTATGTATATTATCAAATTGATAGAATTAATAAACTGGCGGTTGGGTCAACCGCCAGTTTACTCTATTAAGATACGACACGGGGTCAATTTTTAAGCGGATTTTAACAGGTCTGAATTCAGCGCTTTGCTACAAAACCTGTTTCCATGTAAAGGTTAAAGAGCTCAGTCTGCCCTGCTATTGATCCGTATCTGGGGGAAATTAGTTGGATTTATACCGTTCCCAAGTGTATAAGCTCTTTGATAAATGCAAACATCCTCATCCAGGATTTGAACTCAAGTCACGGTGACAATTTCATAAAACGATAAACGATACATATCGAACGCATCTATATCATTTGAGATGTACAAGGTGTTTGAAAAAAATTATATCATTTTGTAATCTAATAACTTGACTCATTCCCATTCAAATTATCTCAACCTTTAACAGTATCTGTAAAGATAATGGACTATTCTACGTTTAATGTTTTATTTTCTTTGCTTTCTCGTATAGAAATACCATTCACGGAAAAAGAAACGCCGTTTAAACATTAAACATTGATTTTGAGTTGTTTCTACAAATGCGCTATATGATTATATTGTCTCTTAATGTAAATCGATACAGCATCTTCTTATCGCTCTTATAAACTGATATATATATATATATATATATATATATATATATATATATATATATATATATATATATATAATAACAAATTTTTTGAAAGCGAAGTAATGCAAAATATATGTTGAGAAAAGATATTTATTAAATTCTTTGGTGTCAAATACTAAATATTTTCAGCGTTAAACGCCATCTTCAGAGTATCTAATGTTTTGAAAGTTTATATCCTTGCTTGTTGAAATAGACCGTGGTGTTATAATCCAGTGAATGCGATTTTCTGATGTAAATATAGGACTCGACTGATTCCGTCATATTCCGTTAATTCCCGTGTTGTGGCGTTCTGTGGGAACTTTTGAAATTTCAGATATATTTCTTTTCTTCTCTTCTTTTTTTTTTTTTTTTTTTGTTGCTATAAATAAAGCCTCGCTTAGGCATATTGAATCAAAGATTTCTGTTTGTTCTTATAGCAATAGAAGCGTTAATCTTAAACGTAATAACAAATTTTTTGAAAGTGAAGTAATGCAAAATATATGTTGAGAAAACAAGGAAGAAGAAAAAAAAGAAGAGAAGAAAAGAAATATATCTGAAATTTCAAAAGTTCCCACAGAACGCCACAACACGGGAATTAACGGAATATGACGGAATCAGTCGAGTCCTATATTTACATCAGAAAAGCGCATTCACTGGATTATAACACCACGGTCTATTTCAACAAGCAAGGATATAAACTTTCAAAACATTAGATACTCTGAAGATGGCGTTTAACGCTGAAAATATTTAGTATTTGACACCAAAGAATTTAATAAATATGTTTTCTCAACATATATTTTGCATTACTTCGCTTTCAAAAAATTTGTTATTACGTTTAAGATTAATGCTTCTATTACTATAAGAACAAACAGAAATCTTATATATATATATATATATATATATATATATATATAAAGAGAGAGAGAGAGAAAGAGACAGACAGACAGGCAGACAGGGACAGAGACAGAGAAAGAAAGATAGAGGGGGACAGAGGGTGTTTAAAAAAATATATATCGATCGAGATGTACAGAATATTTCAGAAAATACCTTAACCAATTCGCATTCAAATGATGTCAAATTTTAATAGCAGATGTAGAAATTCTATGTGTAATATCTAAATGCCTTTTTTTCCCAGTGAATATAATTTCCATATCTAGTAAAAAAAAATGGAATAAAAAAACATGAAACATAAAATTCTGAGTTGTTTCTATAAACGCTGTTAAAATTGGTTATGTTATTATTTATATATCAATACATTTTCTTTTAATCTAATCAAACTTCAAGAGTATAAAGCTCGCTCTATAATTGAGTTTAGGCAATAGGGTTTGCTTAGCGGTACTCAAGTAAAACATATCACTTTTTCTATACTATATGATATTAATGATATGCAACTCAAACGTTTATAGACTTTAGTTTTTTCATAATTATCTATTTCTCTCTACTCTTTTGCAGTGATTTATCTGGTCATCAATGTATTTACAAACACGAACAGAATGTGACACATGCTCAGTTTTTAATGGAGTTCAGTTCGTGTGAATTCAGAGTTTTCTTTTTCCTATACTGGTTGCCTTACCAAGGCTAAAGAACCCAGTCTACCCTATTGTTTACCATTTGCCAGGTTTTAACTTGATTAATGTTGTGACTTGGTTTCTTTGTTTAATGACATATCAACCTTCGTTGGGTGTTTAATGCCAAAGCCATCCTTGTAGAAGAACAGTAGTAAAAAGTCAGCGGAATGGCCTATTGTCAGTATCAGCTGAACAGCGAGGAAGTCGATCCTCTTTGCGTAAGAGCTAGACCAGGGAATTTTTTTTTGCTCAAATAGTGCGCTACACCTGCCGTCAGCTCCCTACCTTACCGCACATATCAAATTACCCAAACCGTGCTATTGATGCAATAAGTTGGCAAGGACCGGTATCGAACCCGATATCTTGTGATTCTTAGGCGAATGTTCTACCGAGTACTGGTATCATTTAACCCATAGATATAGGGATGGGGGTTTTCATACCTTTCTGGGAGGTATTAGTCTGAAAGTGAACATAATAGCACGACTGAAGTTCGAACGCGCTTACTATGATGTCTTAGTCCAGCACATTAGCCATTACGTCATGAGGACTAACCCGACCCAATTGAACAGGGTTTTAACACGGGGATTAGATTCCATTTCGTTCCCCATGACGATCACCGTTTAACAGGGTGCCCCTCCGTGGGTCATATATACACAAAATCATTAAGAATACTTCTTTTAAAATTGCAGATGCCCCCGCTAGAGCACCGAAGTTAAACAGCAATGGGCCTGTTTAACATGTAATTAGTTGACCACTAAAGCAATAGCAGGCACTGTAAGCAACACGAGTCCTTTCCTTAACCAAATTACTTGATTTGACATTAAATGACCCGGAAAGGGTTGATGACCGTAAAATAAAACAACCAAATAACCAACCAAACGGTAAATGCAAAATTCCGTTCGACGTTGTTCAAATTCGAATTTTCAATCGTAACCTTTTTGTAATTTTCAATAATATATTCATGTATATGATTAAACGTAAAATTAGTCGACTTCATGCTTCTAGTATTTTACTTTTTTATAAACATAGTCAATATTTCTATGTGAAAACACAAAGTCATGTTAGTTTCTTTCCTTTTACTTATTCTTTTTTATTATGTCAGATTTTGTCTCACCGGACTCCAATCACTTCACGTTTTCTGACAACCTCGTGTCCAAACCTTGTTTTATCTTTTAACATATCACATTTCAAAATACTAATTTGTGTATATACTTCCTCTTCCTCCCTTCTGTATAAACGTGTGTAAACATGTGTGTGTATCTATGTGTGTGTGTGTATCTATGTGTGTCTGTTTGTGTGTATGTGTGTATGTGTGTGCGTGTGACATTCAATGCATGAGTCTTTTATTTTTTTAATGTTTCTTTATTTGTCGCGAGTTTTTTTTAAAATGTTTTTGGTTAATTAAGATCAAACTAATTGTCATGTCTACGCATGTGTGTTCACCACAGGAATAGTCTGAGACTAAAATTTGAAAGATAACCAAATAAAAATAAAATTACAAATAACAAAAATAGGAGTGTATTTTTTAGATTCGGGAATGGCCTTTAATAAAAAAAATTAAAAAATCGTAGTTCTAGAAAAAAATAAATAATGAATATTTTAAGCTCATTTCTAATGGTGAATACAAAAATACTAAAATAAAAATCTTTATAAAAAAAATATTTTGTAGGTGAAAATATGTTTATTTCTAAAATATTTTGTTTGAATTTTTTTATCTTTGAATCATGTTTCTATTTCTGACATATGACCAAAATTCATTGAAGTTTTTTCTATGTTTAAATATTTTTTAAGAAATTAAGCTTCAAAATGTTTTGTTCTTTCTTGTTGCTTGTGTAGCATTGTAAACTACAGAGTTATATCTCTCTGGTAACTTCATACATTAGACTTAGTGTTACTTAAAGCATCGACATAACCTATCATTTTTAGCAAGTAGAGTTACGATTCTGGTCGCCAATTTAGGCGTTTAGTTATCCTATTGGCAAATCAAATGGTCTCAGAAGTAGAAAATCTGTTATATTCATTGAAATCCTAGTTAGGACAAGTTTAACTCCTTGTAGCAGAGATCCAGTTGTATTCCTTGAAATCCTAAGTAGGAAAGGGTGTAGTTCTTTGTTGCGGATTACCTTGCCTGCATTGTTCCTTCAATCAGAAAACCCCGTTAGCAACTGATTCGAGTTTGATTGCAAAAGATCTTAAAAGCTCAAATTCTTTTCTGGGTTTCGTTTCTGATTGGCCCATTCCACCGGAAATGCATGCTGCTGATGTTGGGAAAGTCCATAAATATGAGTGTCAGTTTTATACCAACAGATAGTCCATCAAGTAATTTTAATAGATATTTTCTTACACCTTATCTTGTTTTCTCTGGTCTAAAACTAGGTATCTTCTCGGTTTGTCGCTGGCCTGACTGGGGTACATATTCTCGTTTGAGAGACCTTCAGGTTATCGGATGTTGTATCTATCTCCGTATTCATCTTAGTTTGTTCTTATTAATGAACACAGGGTCTGAAATAGGTTTTACATTTCTTTATTCGCCCGAATATCCAACTTCAATCGTGCGGTGGAGAATAGCCATTATACCTTGGGTGTATAAGGACCTACCTGACTAAACTGAATAACCAACAAAATCTTTCCCACGGATTGGGTAGTCACATGACCAAACCAACCGACAGAACTACTAATCGGCCAAGCAGAGTTAAAAGACTGTCTCTCAAACTTATATGAACTTCTGTATGAGGTCTTACATTTAACCGTTATTTTTTTAATTATACACTGCATTATAAAAGGAATAGTCTAACCAATCCATATGTAATAGGTTAAAGTTACGGTAAACAGTGGAAAATAATAAATAGTTTGATTTACTGGTCTTGAAATCAAATTCACCTGAAGTTGAGATTTCATTAGATTAAAGAGATACATAACCAGGCAATTATGGGAAAGTAAAATTATGTTAGTAGAGTTGATGCCAGCGCCCCATTAGGGTCGGACGTTTCTTTCAGTAGGTGCAGGTTAAGAGTGTATCAGGGTAATAAATAAAAGTGTGTACACAAGAAAATGTATCCGTGCTGTCTACATTATTTTTTTAAAAAAACACAAAGATAGGTATGTAAACTGGTATACTAATTTCAGAGGCTTATCACCCAGTGTGGTGATGTTTCCTTCTTGTTTAAAATACACTGACTTCACATAAAGGGCAATGCCTCTCCCTACCTTTGCGAGGCTTTACATCAGTATTTGGCTTATGCAGGTGTATTTACGAGAAGCGCTAGATCATCTGCGTATCATTTAATGACTCACTTTCCAATAGATCGGCTGTTTTAAAAAATACTTTTACATCCTGATATTGTTAAAGCATATATATATATATATATATATATATATATATATATATATATATATATATATATATATATATATATATATATATATATATATATATATATATATATATATATATATATATATATATATATATATATATATATATATATATATATATATATATAATATACCAAGCGTGTTGGTAGATCCTTGCGGAAAGAAAAAACCCGGCAGAGAGTTTGATTGTAAAAATATACTACCAAACATCAACCAGGAAGAAAAAAATTTTGGAAAAGAAGAAAAGACCAAGATATTCGTACCAACAAAAAATAATCTATTGGTATAGTATTTGGCCAAAAGAAAAAACAATTTATATATATATATGTATATAAGATATATATATATTCATATAACCGCTAGGAGAAGCTAATTTGTAAAAAGTGCTCGATATATATATATATATATATATATATATATATATATATATATGGCTTTCTGTAGACTATAGAAGGCTCTTCTATAGTCATGCATTATTCTCATTCTGTGAACAAGAATACTCTTTCGCACATGGTGAGATTTACAAACTAATAGACAACATGTAAACGTTTGAATTCACCAAATTACATACTTGTATCTCACATGAACTAAATACATGAAATGAACAAAGTTAAACGACTAGTCTCTTGTGTCATCCAACCGACAAAGGCAGACGGAACTTGGTTTTATTCTTAACGTTGAAATCTGGTTCATTCGAAGACAATATTCCTTTCATCAATTTCACACACAAAGGTGCACCCTATATGCTTCAACCAAGTGTTACTCTTGTTCTGGTTCCCTTCCAACGGTTGTTGACTAATGACTACCCTATCGACTGGGCATGAAGAATACTCCAAATGTGCCTCTGCAGAGGAGTAAGATCCCCCAATGGGGTCACCTGTAAGCCGTGGGTTGCGAACTCTAATTCATAGGATTGTGTTCGCTGAGCGGTCTCTGACCTTAGTAATAAGTGGTCTAGTGACATTCACCACTTCGGCCCTTACTTGGGCTAGACGGTCATTTCAAACAATTATATGATTTTCTCAACCATATTTTTTAAATTCCTCATATGGCCAATATCATCCTTATATCATACATATGCTAAATAGCGATGGCTGAGGGTCCACCATCAATATTTATCAATACACATAAGGTTAATGAAAAATATTGGCCTTAAATAACAGACAACGTCGGTTCCTTTGAAGTCCTTATGTACATGAAAACGAAACTTATGTTAACTTGCCGCAAATTACTTAAAACTCTTTGGATACTGATGTCCTAGGTCAGAAGTAAAAGCAAAAAATGCAGCACTATAAATTATCATTAGTCTTTTTGTTTAGCATGTCAAGACTTGTCGAGTAATTCAATGGCGCTGCAGTCAGTCTTTTCTTCTTCTTTTTTTTTTTTTTTTTTTGGCAAGCAATATATGGTTTCAAGTATCTAAGGGAGATAATCATTTGTAAAGAGTTATAACTTCAAGTAACTATTCTTAATACATTTGTACACAGTTATATGGTTCCAGTCATTCCTATCTAATAGTACCTTATAAATAAGTGACTGTAACAAAAGGACTCGAATCTTCGCATACACGCGGCTCACAGTACAAATAGCCAGGGTACGTTTTTAGTGTAAGGATTATCGCCGTAGAAAATGGAATCGGTGAACCTAGTCCAAATCCTGGAAGAGATTGATTGTGTTTCACCTCGTGCTAAAGGCATCGGGAATTGCATGAATCCATCGCGTCTTCAACTATGCGTAAATAGTAGGGAATAATGGGTACTTTAGCCTTGATTAGGCAACCATTCTAGGAGAAGGGTAACTCGGAATTCAAACCAAACCAATTAAAATTTTCCTTGTATCACATCCAGCCCGTGACGGAGAAGTTGGGAAAAATACGGATAACAAATGACCACTTCCACAAAAGACAATTGTACCATTGTGTTCTTTTTCTGAAATGGGATATTTAAAAAAATGTTTAAATATACACAAATACACACACACACACACACACACACATTTATATATATATATATATATATATATATATATATATATATATATAGTCATCCACAGAAACCGCGTTTCACGTCTCATCAGTGTGGCTAGACTCGGCAACTACTTTTACCCGGAAGCAAAATCCGACTGACTTTTCATCAGTCCGATCCCTTAACCATTCAGCCGTCTTTAGCTGCCAGTAAGTCCTATAAGTATATGTATATATATATATATAGAGAGAGAGAGAGATAGACAGACAGACAGACAGACAGATTAAAATCGTATGGTCTATATATCTATGTTATTTATTGTTTAAAGCCGTAGACGCATTCGTGGAATCCATATATATGTATACATACATACATACATACATATATATATATATATATATATATATATATATATATAAGAATGGAGAATAAAACCGACAATATGAGAAAAAAATGAGTAAAGAAAAGAAATGTAGATGGATAAAAATGAATTTTATTGATATCACTTTTAATCGATATCACTTACACATGTGTTTCAGTCTGTTTATCAAAATGTATACGGGTTTACGTTATTATTATTATTAAAATAATCAGATGGAGTTGAAATGATGATGATGATGTTGGGTCAGTAAAATGGTTATTCCTGTATATAGAGTGAATGAGGGAGAGGCTCTGTGATTGGATTTACCAATCACGTGATAGCCCAGAGAGTTTTGGCGCAATATCCAAAAAGAGTCAGACAGAATCCGCCAGCGGTGCCACGAGGCAACGAATTCAGGGGCTCCAGGAAACCACCCTAATAACTCTTCTCCAACGCGCCGGTAAGTCCCTTAAACTCAACTTTATATACAGGAAGGACTTTATATTGTTGTTTGTGTTTTATGCCTGGCAAATATATTGTTTGAATTAAAGGAAATATTAATTCCATTCTTGTTGTTGTTAGTCTTAGAATTGAGCATTATACTAACACAATAATTGGTGACTCCCGACTGAACAAAGAATTTCTTTTGTAAATTTTCATAGATACTAGGCTAGTACATATATATTTCTTTCGTTGCCTCAAAAAAAATTATTTCAGAAGATTCTTTGATATAAAAAAAAAAAGAAAGAAAGAAAAACTCAAACGCACCGCGTGCTCCCTCGCCTCCTAAAAAAAATAGATTTCGTGTCTGCAACATTTTAGGGCCTGCCCGTACACACTTAGTTTACTACTAAGTCGTTACAGTACCGGACATTGCTACCCCGAAATAAATAGATAAGATGGATTTCTCGTCTATTTCCCTCGACCCAGAATTGTTCTTGGCTCAGTTGGAATGTTCACTGGAGGCAAAAGGCATTACGTCGCAGAAAGAAAAATTTTCGCATGCAGTCTCATTATTACCGGCAGAAATATCCAAACCGGTCAGGGATATTATTATAAACCCACCATCCACGAACCCTTTTCAGGAATTAAAAAGGGAAATATTAAATAGAACTGCGGCGTCTGACGAAACTAAAATAGCCCATCTTTTATCTGAGGAAAGACTGGGTGATAAAAAGCCTTCACAATTCCTAAGGAGGCTAAAAGAATTAGCAGGGACTAGCAAAGATAATCCCATATTGAGGCACATTTTTTTAAGCCGACTACCAGAGAAATGGCAGCAAGTTTTGGTGGCCGTTAGTGATGGTCAGTCTTTAGAAAAGCTAGCACAAGCCGCAGACAAAATGGCGGACGTGACTACGAGAGACGTCCACGTAGCTAGTGTTCAACCTAAGGACAGTCGCAACGACACAGAGTCCCTGGCAGATGTAATGCGATGTTGCTTGAACATTTCCGAGAAGTTGGATACCCTAATAGACATCTTTAAGGATGGCTATGCCCCAGCTTCTCCGGTTCGTGAGCGTAATCATTCTACAACCAGGGATAGTCGGAGATACTTCGCACCGAGGGACAAGGGCCGTCAAAAGAGCCCGCAAAAAAATAAAAATTCTATGTGCGATATGCATAAAAAATATGGTGACAGAGCACAGATATGTTACCCACCCTGTAATTTTACTAATTCGGGAAACTTTTAAGCCAGCAACATTCTGCGACTATGTATGCTGGTGGGGTAACAAAAAGTCGCCTTCTACATATACAGAACCGTTCTACGGGCCTAAAATTTTTGGTGGATAGCGGGGCACAAATATCATTACTGCCTGCTACTAATTCAGACAGGCTTAGGGGTAGTGACAAATTAACCCTGCAAGCAGTCAATAAATCTGTCATTAAGACGTACGGCCAGAAATGGATGACGTTGGACTTGGGGCTAAAACGAGAATTTGGCTGGTGCTTTGTTATTGCAGATATAGACAAACCGATTTTAGGTGTTGATTTCATCGACCACTACGGTTTGCTAATAGATGTAAAAAGACGTTGCCTGAGAGATCCTCTCACAAATTTAAGCAGCACTGGGGTAATTCATAACATTGTTGCTCCATGCCCCACTGTAGCAAACGCTTCGTGTGACTCACGTTTCACAGAACTTCTCAGGGATTTCCCGGATATTGTGAAACCTAATTTTCAAAACAAATGTCATAGTCACAATGTGACTCATCACATAGTTACAAATGGTCCCCCTGTACATGTAAAACCCAGGCGGTTGCCGCTTGAAAAATTTAAATACGCGAAAGAGGAGTTCAGCCAGATGATGCAGCTAGGTATCATTCGCCCCTCTAGCAGTAATTGGGCCTCAGCATTACATTTAGTATCGAAAGGCAACGGTGCATGGCGCGCTTGCGGTGATTACCGTGCGCTTAATGCTATCACTAGACCCGATAGGTACCCAATTCCGCATATTCATGACGTCACCGCCATTATACAGGGAAAATCAATTTTCTCAAAAATAGATTTAATTAGGGCGTACAACCAGTTACCTGTAGAACCAGCAGACATCCCTAAAACTGCTATAACCACCCCGTTTGGACTTTTTGAATTTGTAAGGTTACCATTCGGCCTTCGCTATGCCGGTCAAACCTTCCAAAGGTTTATTGATCATGTTTTACATGGTTTAGATTTTGTATGTGCCTACATAGACGACGTTCTGGTGGCGAGTCATTCGGTGGAAGAACACATGAACCACCTTAACATAATCTTTGAAAGATTTAAAAAATATGGGATTATAATAAATCCAATTAAGTGTGCCTTCGGCAAGACCGAAGTGGAATTTTTGGGCCACCATTTAGATGTTGTTGGTATTTCTCCGTCCCCTACTAAGACTGAAGCTATAATGCAATTCCCAGTCCCCACTAATATGAAAAGTTTGCGACAATTCTTAGGTATGGTGAATTTTTATCGCCGCTTTATACCTAACTGTGCAAGTATCCTCCAACCCCTTACTAACCTGTTGACGAACATCAAAAAATGTGATATAGTAGTGTCAGGTGATGCACTATCTGCATTTAATAAGATCAAAGCAGCTCTAGCAAAAACTACTGAATTATCTCATGTCCTTCCTGATGTAGAGTTGTGTTTGGCAGTGGATGCCAGTGCGGTTGGAGTTGGGGCAGTTTTACAACAAAAAGTTTCCGAGTCTTGGAAACCTATTTCGTTTTTTTCCAAACAGCTGACTAGTACCCAGAAGAGATACAGCACCTTTGGAAGAGAACTGTATGCCGCTTATGCAGCCGTTCGTTACTTCAGGCATTTTCTGGAGGGGAGACGATTTTACATTTTCACCGACCATAAACCACTGGTTGGCGCATTCCAGTCAAATTCGGAGAAATATTCCCCAAGAGAGGTGAGACATCTGGATTACCTGTTGCAGTTCACCTCTGACATCAGACATCTGAAAGGAGTCGAAAATATACCAGCAGATACTATGTCCAGAACAATTAACGCAATTTTTTTTTATCCATGCACAGACATGACAGAATTTGTGAAGGAGCAGCTCAAAGACCAGATCCTTCAGAACCTACTTCGAGACAATTCGACTTCCCTGAAGTTGTCCAAAATACGTGTTCCAAACAGCGACCTGGACATCGTGTGCGACACCAGTACGGGGAAAATACGCCCGTTCGTTCCCGAGTCATTTCGACGTGTTTTCTTCTCCAGTCTACACAATCTATCTCACCCTGGTGCGAATGCTTCCATCAAACTGATGACAGAGAGATATGTATGGCCTCGAATGAAGTCGGATATTCGACTATGGGCGAAAACCTGTGAACAGTGCCAAAAGGCTAAAGTTGGAAGACACACGCGGACACCTGTTGATCCTTTCCCGTCTCCAGATGAACGTTTCGAACATGTACACATAGACATTACTGGTCCTTTACCTCCTTGCGAGGGGTATACATACTTGTTAACATGCGTTGATCGTTTTTCTCGTTGGTGCGAAGTCCTTCCCATGGCTAATATTGAGGCCCATACTACAGCGAAAACGTTCATGGCAGGTTGGGTGTCCCGTTTCGGTATTCCAGCTATAATTACCACGGATAGAGGTCGGCAATTCGAATCGAATTTATTCGGCGAATTGATGAAACTTTTGGGGAGCAAACGAATCCGTACGACCGCCTATCACCCCGAATCTAATGGCTTGGTGGAAAGATTTCATCGTAGTCTGAAGTCAGCTTTGAGAGCTATGCTAAACCAATCAAATTGGCTGGAAAACGTACCCTTGGTACTCCTGGGACTACGTACTGCAGTAAAGGAGGGCATCCAATGTTCATCTGCTGAGGTGGTATATGGCACCACACTCAGATTGCCAGGACAATTTTTCTGCAAGTCTCCACAGACACCCCTGGATGTTACTTCCTTTGTAGATCGCCTGACAGCTAAGATGGCAAACATAGCGTACAACCCTCCTGCACAATGTAAGAAGCCAATATATGTTTCAAAACTATTTGAAACATGTACACATGTTTTTGTGCGGGACCTTGCCAGAACACATTCATTACAACCACCATATAGAGGACCCTTTAAGATCTTAAAGAGGCATAAGAAATATTTTACAATATCCATTAAGAATTGTGCACAGAACATTTCTCTGGATAGATTGAAACCAGCCTTTTTAGACACTGCATGGCTCAATGTGAGCCCACAAATAACATTTCAACAGCCAGTAGTAACAAATAGACCAAAGCAGACAGTGTCAAGATCTGGCCGACATGTTCGGTATCCCAGACATTTATATTGTTAAAAAAAAAAAATCTAAATTCTCTTTGCCACTGTCAGTTTCCATGTATATTTGATGTATTTTTCCTCTAAACATGCTCCACATCTTGGGGGGAGTATCTGTTGGGTCAGTAAAATGGTTATTCCTGTATATAGAGTGAATGAGGGAGAGGCTCTGTGATTGGATTTACCAATCACGTGATAGCCCAGAGAGTTTTGGCGCAATATCCAAAAAGAGTCAGACAGAATCCGCCAGCGGTGCCACGAGGCAACGAATTCAGGGGCTCCAGGAAACCACCCTAATAACTCTTCTCCAACGCGCCGGTAAGTCCCTTAAACTCAACTTTATATACAGGAAGGACTTTATATTGTTGTTTGTGTTTTATGCCTGGCAAATATATTGTTTGAATTAAAGGAAATATTAATTCCATTCTTGTTGTTGTTAGTCTTAGAATTGAGCATTATACTAACACAATAATAATAATAATAATAATAATAATAATAATAATAATAATAATAATAATAAAAAAGAATATCTCAGGAGAACTAGAAAACTTCTAGAAACTTCTAGAAACGAAACTTAACAGCAGTAGCAGAAATCTGATCAAAGGAATTAATACCTGGGCTGTCCCCATTATAAGATACTCAGGACCATTCTTAAAATGGACAAAAGAAGAACTCAGACAGATAGACCAAAGGACGAGAAAATTAATGACCATGCACAAGGCTCTCCACCCTAGAGATGATAGAGATAGATTGTATGTGTCAAGAAAGGAAGGGGGAAGAGGACTTGCCAACATAGAGGAATGCGTAGAAACCACAATCCAACAACTTGAAGATTACACAATGAAGAGCAAAGACAAATTACTTATGGCGGCCAACAATAGTAGAAACGGCAGATGGACAAACAGAAAAACGACAAAGACTAGAAAACAAAAATGGGAAGAAAAACAATTATATGGACGCTTCAAACGACAAATAGATGAGGTTGCACATGGAAAGACTTGGACATGGTTAAGAAAGGGAAACCTCAAAAGAGAAACAGAATCACTTATAATTGCTGCACAAAATAATGCCATAAGGACAACTACATCAAAGCGAAAATTGATAAGACCCAACAAAATAGTAAATGTAGACTTTGCGGTAATAGAGATGAGACTGTTAACCATATACTCTGCGAATGTAGCAAACTAGCACAACGAGAATACAAAACTAGACACGACTGGGTTGGGAAGGTGATCCACTGGGAATTATGCAAGAAATTAAATTTTGACCACACAACAAAATGGTATATGCATAAACCAGAATCTGTTCTTGAGAACGAAACGCACAAAATTCTCTGGGACTTTGAAATTAAAACGGATCACCTATCCCAGCAAGAAGACCAGACCTAGTGTTGATTAACAAAAAAGAAAGAACTTGTCAACTGGTGGATTTTGCAGTGCCAGGATCACAGGGTAAAGTTAAAGGAAAATGAAAAAATGACAAATATCTGGACCTTGCCAGAGAACTGAAAAAGTTATGGAATATGAAAGTGAAAGTTATACCAATTGTAGTTGGTGCACTTGGAACAGTCCCAAAAGGATTAGAAAAGGGTTTGGAAAGTTTGGATATCAGAGGAAGGATTGAAACCATTCAGAACACTGCACTGCTGCAATCTGCCAGAATACTCAGAAGAGTCCTGGAGACCTGAGGAGACTTGCTGTCACTCAGACTCCAGTGAAAGACCATCAGCTAACACTGATGTGAAAACTAACGGTAATTATAGGCCAATTCTAATGGAAGAACAGAAAGGATGTACTTACTCTATATAGACCAATACATTCTTAAAGAAAAAAATAAACGGAAAAATATTGCAATGGCCTGGATCGATTACAGAAAAGCCTATGACATGGTCCCACATACCTGGATTTTAGAATGCCTACAAATGTATAAATTTCCAACAACATTATAAACTTCATTAAAAAAGCCATGGAAAACTGGCGAGTTCAATTAAAAGCTGGAAAACAATCCCTGCAGAAGTAAAAATCCAAAGAGGTATCTTCCAAGGAGACTCATTATCACCACTACTCTTTATTATTGCAATGATGCCGCTAAACCATATACTGAAAAAATGTACCGGGGGATACAAATTTAGTAATTCACAAGAAAAGATCAACCACCTTATGTACATGGATGACATTAAAATTTTTGCAAAAAATGAAAAAGAATTGGAGAGCCTAGTACAAACTATTAGGATATATAGCCAGGATATAGGATGGAATTTGGAATCGAAAAATGTGCTATGCTTGTAATAAAAAGGGTGAAAGAAAACTATTAAATGGAATACAACTACCAAATCAGGAAACTATAAAATCTCTTGATGAAAATGAAAGCTACAAATACTTAGGAATTTTGGAAGCGGACAATATCATGCAAGCAGAAATGAAAGGAAAAGTTAAAAAGGAATATCTCAGGAGAACTAGAAAACTTCTAGAAACGAAACTTAACAGCAGAAATCTGATCAAAGGAATTAATACCTGGGCTGTCCCCATTATAAGATACTCAGGACCATTCTTAAAATGGACAAAAGAAGAACTCAGACAGATAGACCAAAGGACGAGAAAATTAATGACCATGCACAAGGCTCTCCACCCTAGAGATGATAGAGATAGATTGTATGTGTCAAGAAAGGAAGGGGGAAGAGGTCTTGCCAACATAGAGGAATGCGTAGAAACCACAATCCAACAACTTGAAGATTACACAAGGAAGAGCAAAGACAAATTACTTATGGCGACCAACAATAGTAGAAACGGCAGATGGACAAACAGAAGAACGACAAAGACTAGAAAACAAAAATGGGAAGAAAAACAATTATATGGACGCTTCAAACGACAAATAGATGAGGTTGCACATGGAAAGACTTGGACATGGTTAAGAAAGGGAAACCTCAAAAGAGAAACAGAATCACTTATAATTGCTGCACAAAATAATGCCATAAGGACAAACTACATCAAAGCGAAAATTGATAAGACCCAACAAAATAGTAAATGTAGACTTTGCGGTAATAGAGATGAGACTGTTAACCATATACTCTGCGAATGTAGCAAACTAGCACAACGAGAATACAAAACTAGACACGACTGGGTTGGGAAGGTGATCCACTGGGAATTATGCAAAAATTAAATTTTGACCACACAACAAAATGGTATATGCATAAACCAGAATCTGTTCTTGAGAACGAAACGCACAAAATTCTCTGGGACTTTGAAATTAAAACGGATCACCTTATCCCAGCAAGAAGACCAGACCTAGTGTTGATTAACAAAAAAGAAAGAACTTGTCAACTGGTGGATTTTGCAGTGCCAGCGGATCACAGGGTGAAGTTAAAGGAAAATGAAAAAATTGACAAATATCTGGACCTTGCCAGAGAACTGAAAAAGTTATGGAATATGAAAGTGAAAGTTATACCAATTGTAGTTGGTGCACTTGGAACAGTCCCAAAAGCATTAGAAAAGGGTTTGGAAAGTTTGGATATCAGAGGAAGGATTGAAACCATTCAGAACACTGCACTGCTGCAATCTGCCAGAATACTCAGAAGAGTCCTGGAGACCTGAGGAGACTTGCTGTCACTCAGACTCCAGTGAAAGACCATCAGCTAACACTGATGTGAAAACTCAAATAATAATAATAATAATAATAATAATAATAGGAAAAATGTATAAAATATTCCGTACACAGAGAGATTTTTACGACCTTCATCAGAGTGATTTTTTTTATTTTTTGAGTAGATATAAGAATTAAAATTTTTATTGAATTTTTATTAAATTTTTATACATTTTTTTTATAAAATTTTAAAATTTAAAATTTTTTTATAAAATTTTTATAACATTTTTTAAAAAAATTTTCGCAACTATTTTATACACAAACTCTTTTTTCATAATCTTTTCCCTACTTTTATCTTATTAACTTCTACCTTAAATAATCTAAAAATCCTATCATTATGCTGTTTCTTTCCAAACATTTATTAAATACTATCACCACATCACTTTATTTAACATTTCATTAATTAATTTCAATTCATTATATAACACAATATTCCATAAACATTATACCATACTTGGCCCATTCGCTCATTTTGAGGGGTTAACTCTTTTCGGTTTTCACCGTTTCTTTCTTCTTTCCTTTTTCCCCCAAACAATAACAATGAAAACACATTTCATTCAAACATCAACACGTTTAAGATTATTAATAACATTTTATACCCATCCACCAAAACTTTCAAAAATGTTTAACGGTCTCTAACGGAAAAATAATTTTTTTTAATCATTAGGAACGCAGAGTTCCTAATGATTAAAAAAATATTCTTTTTTTTTTCGAACATTTAAAATTCAGTTCTTGTCTCCAACAATTTTCATATCTACTCAAAAAATTTTAAAAATCACTCTGATGAAGGTCGTAAAAAATCTCTCTGTGTACGGAATATTTTATACATTTTTCCTATTATTATTATTATTATCATCATTTCAACTCCATCTGATTTCCGTATACATTTTGATAAACAGACTGAAACACATGTGTAAGTGATATCGATTAAAAGTGATATCGATAAAATTCATTTTTATCCATCTACATTTCTTTTCTTTACTCATTTTTTCCTCATATATATATATATATATATAACCACTTATGCAATTTGGTTAAAAAAACACCAATACACCTATACTGATATTAAGTTTTGCTCATTATGTCCAGTACTAACACTCACTTTAGGGTACGTGAAGCCACAGTTTCTATTCACCATTCGCTGAGTCAAAATAATAAACTTAATTATGCAATTGTAACAAGTGAAGCCATGTTTGTTATGAATTTATCTCACTCTTGCATTCACCAAGTGAAAACCAAATAGCGGATGTCTATCTTACTTTTTTATCTTTTTCACCGAACATGTCTGTAATGTCTTGCGTACATATAAGATGTTAAATATATGTTATTTGTGGCATATACATTAATTAATTCTTGCTTTTCAGTTATTAAACATTGTAAGGTTATTGTTACTCGACTTGCGCAAGATATCTATGTTCCAATATCTTTGCTTGGTAAGTTTTTATACATTGTCATGAATTCAGTATTCTCTTTCTCTACGTTTAACAAGTTCGTTTCTAATTCAGACATACACGTGAGAATTAAAAAGAATTTAAACAAAGGTTGGTTGGTTTCTTTGTTTAATGGCATATAAACCTTTGTGGGTTATTGAATGCCAAATCCATCCTTTAAACGAACGGTAGTGGTGTTATACAATCCTTTATTTCTTTTCACCATCTTATATTGTACTTATCGCACGTGGTGTAATGGTTAGCAAGCTAGACTTGCAGATCATTGTTAATGAGTTCGATTCTCATAGGGCGCCCCATATTTCTAGCTTAGCTTAGTAAATAACTATATTGTACTTATCTGCTACTATTCTGGATTCGGTCCCCTATTCTCTCTCTGGACTCAATTATTCTGGTCTACTCACTTAGGACTTCATCTGCTTTCGTTGTTCTTTTTTAATAACAGACAAAATTTGGGTATTTTTCAGACGTCTTTTATTTAGCCCAAGTTAATCATAACGCCCAGAAAAAAAATAGTCGTTTTGCAGACATGTTGAAAACCTTCTGCCTTCTTGGAAACCTAATCTAGAACTGTTCAAATTCCAAGTTCACCTTCCGCTTCCACGAACTAAACTGACCAATCAGCGGACAGCCATAAACGTCAGTGAAATATCAAAACCATGTAAATTCAGAATGACTTTTATTTTGAAATTTCTACTCTACCCTACTGTAACAGTGTTACAATTAAACCCATAGCCGGAAGATTTATGGAGACATACCTTTTCTAATTGTATTAGTCCGAAAGTGAACGTAATAGCGTGACTGAAGTTCGGAGTCTGTTACTACGACGCCACAGTCCAGAACGTTAGCCATTGGGCCACGAGGACTCTCCCTTTAAAAATTGGATTGCATTCAGACTTAACCCTACCACTCCCTCCACCCGTTCACTGGCCCCCTCCTAAAGAAACTGACACTTTAAATCTTTGCCATGTAAATTATTTCGTAGAAATGTAGGAATTTGGTGAATAATGGTTATCATCATTAACAATGGTCCCGGAAATCCGAATTCAAACCCTGGGTGAGGTTGGCTTCAATTTACATAGCAGTACTCCCCTTGAGAAAAGTATAAATTCAACTATACTCCACCCGTCAGTTATGGATAAATAGTAGGACATATTGGACTATTTAATCTTGATATGGCAATCGCTCAAGGAGAAAGAAAACTCGGAATTCAAAACAGTTTTACTTCGCTTAAAAATGACCTTGTGTTACATTCTACTCGTTACGGAGGCGTTTGTTAAATACAAAGGTAAAAAAGTAATGTTTAGGACAGTTATAATTACCAACACAGGAACATATATCATATATCAAAATGAATCTGGTCTTCTGTGGAACACATCTCTACTTATAAACATAGTCACCGTTTCTCTCAATTGCAATGTTCCACCTTCGAATGATATCATGTATCCCTGCCTCGTAAAATTCTGTTGACTGTTCTATGAGCCAATTCTTCACTACAGACTTCACTTCCTCGTCACTGGAATAATGTTTTTATTGAAAATAAACAATGAAAGAGGCATGAGAGGCAAACATTTTTGCTAACAAAGGGGCTCCAGTTTTATTTGTGGTTACAAATCTGATGTAATTTTTGTTTTTTTGTTTTTTGTTACAGAAGTGATCCAGTTTTATCTACGTTTACTGAGTTGATGGATTTTTTAGTTACAGGGGTGTTGAAATTTTACTTTTGGTCACAGGGCAGTTACAATTTTTGGGTACAAAGGTTTTGCGAATTTATTTTCGGTTACATATGTGTTGCAATTTTGTTTTTTTTATTTCAGAGCTGTAACAATTTTATTTTTGGTCACGGAGCTTTTGCAATTTTATTTTTGGTTACAGAGATTGTTCTATTTCATTTTTTGTTATACAGGTATTATACTTTTAGATTTAGTTACAGAGGTGTTGCAATTTTAGTTCTGGTTACGGAGGTGTTACAATCAGTTTTAGTTTCGGTTACAGAGGTTTTGCTATTTTATTTTGTGTTATACAGGTGTTACAATTAAAGTTTGTGTTGCAGAGGTGTTACAATTTTAGTTTTAATCCCAGAGGCGCTGCAATTTTAGTTTTTGTTACAGAGATGTATTTATATCATCGCAACGATAAATATATAGAGTTGCTACCCTTGATAAGTAGTGCACAGTTGCCTCCCGGGACACATGTATTGTGGGAGTTCAGAACGCAACAATGAAACACATGGTTTGGGCTATACGAGATATTCTGGTCGCACACAAGTTGAGCCCTTAAGTAACTATTTGTGGGTATAAACATTTCTCCACAATGCGTTAAATAAAACCTTGTTTATTTCCAACACTCGGGTCTGTTTTTATTATTTAGTGGTCCGTATTTATTTGGAAGTGAAACAAAATATTTATTTTAAAAAATAGTTATATCTATGGTAAGAGAGTTTTAATATTGAAGTGGGTGGTTATAACACTATCTAATATTTGTTTTGATTGTATCATATTCCACTATAAATAATAAAGTCTTGATATCTTAGTTTTAGATAAAAAAAATTTTTAAAAAACATTATAAAAATGTGTTAGTGTGCATGTACAAGATTACCAACCCCTCTACACGCACAGGATATGACACAAGTTAAATTTTTAGGCAGAATTTAACGGGTTTGAATTCAATTTTTTCCTTCTCCTAGACGGGTGGCTTAACCAGGGTTAAAGATCCCAGTCTGTCCTGATATTTACCCATATATATAGAGAGAGGAGGTGGATGCATACCTTTCTCAAGGGTATTAAGCGCTATGTGAAATGTAGACAGCCTCGTCTAGGATTTGAACTCGGGTCGACGAATCTATTTCCCACGACTCTAGCCATTACATCATACGCCTTAGTGTGCATGTATTTATCCAATTCCTCAACCTCAGACATAATATGAAACAAGATCATACTTAAGTGGGGTAAAACTGGTTTTCATTCAGTTTTCTTTCTACAAGAACGGTTACCTTACGAGCCAAGGCAAAATAACCAAGTCTGCCCTACTATTTTCCCATAACTAGCGAAAGAACAAAGGGAATCATGTTTTTATCAAGAGTATTAGCGCGAAGTGAAAGTCAAACAGCCCCGTCTAGTAATTGAACTCAGGTCACCGACTCCATTTCGATATACGTTACGCTAAGCTCGCCAAATGTGTTCGGCGTGTACTTATTATGGGTGATACTGTATTAAAATGATGTTTTCTTTTCTGTTTAAGGATAATAATAATGTAATAGCAATATGTCTAAATTGGATGGCATATCAAATTTTGCTTCATTTCATCTCGTCATGCACTCCGCATACAAGCATACACACATATTCAGAACATTTCTTCTATTATTTTTAAGGGATGTATTTACTTAAGGGTAACTTAAAGTTAGGCCGGTGGGATTTGTTTGAAAAGTTCTATATTGACTATTAATACCCACTCATGAATATCCGCCAATGTCAGTTACTGTCTTTAAATGTACAAAAATGAGAAATCTTTCTGCCCTGTTGATCTAAAAGGCTGTAGTCATTTAAAAAATGTCTTCTTGACAGCTACTCCTGGGACGCAAAAACTCGGGAAAAAAACGGAGCTGTGCGAACCGATACGACAGACTGGATCTGTATTAACAAATTCGCTTGACGAGTGGAAAATTTTAAATCGAGTCAGTCATGTATTTATAGAAAAAGCTATATGTAAAAGTTGTGGAAATATCTTCACCTGTCAGCTCGGTACAATAATAGATAAAGGTAATGTACATTGTACATTTTTTGTCGATATACATACAATAAAAACAGTATATTCAGTTGCTACGTACACTTCAATAAGTTTAAGTAATGCATCTCGTTCATTACATTATTCAAGGCTGCTAGTTATCGTTCGAACTCAATTGCAATTTTAATAGACGTAAATGAAAAATAATAAAGAACGTAGTAAAAAAAAGAAATAAGATATTTATATATTAATTTTTATAAATAGTATTATGTAGTATTACTCCTACCGCTATTTGGCTTAATACCTTGCCTGTTAAAAAAGAACCAGGACCCAACTTGACTGCATCTACACCAATAGTTTACAACCTTGTGTCATATCCTACTCGTGGCGAACAGATTGGGTAAATACCTACAATGTTACAGTCCACCATGTTAATTACTACGCCACGGGGACCCCTCACACTCGAAAAAAAAGATAGAGGGAGGACATTGGGATTAAGGTGAAAATTAATGAAAGAAAAAATAGAAAGATCAAAACAATTTCTGTTAGAAAGAAAAAAAATGATTTTAAAGAGTAAGAAGATAGTTAAGCTGGAAGTTAAAAATGTAATGATAAAAAAGATAAGATGGAAGGAAAAAATGAAAAAAATAAAAGAGATAAAAATAGCAGAAGATTTAGAGGATAGGACGCAAACAAAGAAAGAAAAAGGAATGTTTAAAAGCAGGAAAGAAAAATGTTTTCCTGGCCTCCCACTACGCCGAATTAACACAAGGTCTATTTTAACGCGGGGATCTTTTGTTTTATGGAGCATCCAGCGAGGATGGAACTCGCTATTCAGTAGTAACGTATCTGCGAGACTACCTTGCTAACCATTAAACAATAACGATGGGACAGCTTAAAAATAGGAAAGAGAGACAGAAAGAAAGAAAAGAAGAATAGAAAGAAAGAAAGAAAGAAAGAAAGAAAGAAAGAAACGAATTAATAGCTGAACAAATAATCAAACAAAATGATAAGCACTACATTGCTGTTGTACCAATTCAAAAACACCTTGAATAATTTCAACTCGGAAAATATCAATATTTTTTTTATTAGAGAAAATACAGTAATTATATTATTTTGTAAGGAAATATATAATTAAAATCAAAAAAGATAATCTCTCATTTCTTGCGTGAATGTGTGATTAAATGACTTTTCTAAGCATTTTCATTTCGCTCAGAGTTTAATTAGAAATAGCAGTATTGATATATGGAAAAATGGGTTATTATTCTGTATCTTTATAAAATAAGGTATCATTAACTGATAATCCGCCTTTTGGTCATTCATATTCAAACAATAAAATCATTTCGAAAAGAAAGATATCGTCTTTCGGAGAAAATGTTCAAGGATTAAAGAAAACAATTAATTTTTCCCGGAAGTGACATCGAATATGTCAGTAGCAAATTATTCAAGGCAAACCCACGACGCACAAAACAATTATATATTCTTCTTTCTATTCTTCTTATTATTATTATTATTATTATTATTAATTATTATTATTATTATTATTATTATTATTATTATTATTATTATTATTCCTCTTTATGTATAATGACAATGCAAATCTAGAAGAATCAATGTTTTAATTGTTGTTAAACGTGACAGTGGATATCTCCTAAATCTTAAGATCATATA
This sequence comes from Doryteuthis pealeii, assembly GCA_023376005.1. Taxonomy (NCBI): domain Eukaryota; kingdom Metazoa; phylum Mollusca; class Cephalopoda; order Myopsida; family Loliginidae; genus Doryteuthis; species Doryteuthis pealeii. The sequence goes on along the minus strand of CM042139.1, from coordinate 134,697,519 downwards.
TATATATATATATATATATATATATATATATATATATGGGGGGGGGCGTTGAAGATTCTAATTATATTTTTGTTGATAATGGTTCCGTAAAGATATTTAATCATAAAAAAGTGTGAAGTCAATATTCTGAAGTGTATATTAAATTCTTAATGGCACATTATATGTAGTTTAATTATATGAATAGAACTATTTAGGAGAAATCTAATATTCTAGATATGATTCTGATTAGAAATTAGATAAAACTTTGAGGGTTTTCGCTTTCAAATCTCCGCCAACCACACTGAATATTGGTAATTAAATTTTCTTGTGTTTTTCTTTATATGAGTGAAGGCCTTTTGTAACGATGTGCACAAACCTGATGTTACAGATAAAAATATAAGTTCCGATCAATTTAGTGATGGATTTTAACAGCATGAAACACAGTCTGGTGTTATTTTATACATTTACTTTAGATAACGCAAGTTTCATACTTGTAGAAAAACTGTAGTGGTAGTATTTACTCCATAGATGGGGGATGAGGGGTTCATATTTTTCTAAGCGTAAAAATTAGAACAATAATGTAAATGGATTTCGAACTTGCTCACAATGATATCCCAATCAAGCACGTTAGCAACTACGCTACGCTTATAATTACATTTTTTGTGTAATTGTTACATAAGAGATTTATAAACAGATATATGTATATATATATATATATATATATATATATATATATATATATATATATATATATATATATATATTGCTTGGAGGCAATTATAATGCATGTATCGCATAAAATTCGAAAACTATAGAAAATAATCTTGACAAGTGAATCCCGGCAAAGGATGGCTCGCCATGTAGAACACCGTACAGACTGTTTCGACTTTATATATATATATATATATATATATATATATATATATTGGGGAAAATAAGTAATCGTACACATGCACATTTTTAATTCATTGTATTTCCAAATAACGATTAAAGATACTTTTTTTGTAATTAACTGTATGCAGATGCATAATAACTAAATATGAATAGAAAACAACAAAATAATTCAATAGAAATGAATTCTATTTATATATTTTAATGGGTAAAAAAAGTATTCGTGTAATACAAAAAAGAATTTATAATCTTCATTTAATTCTCTGTAGAAAAGCCATTATTCACTTCTACAGCAACCAACCTCTTCTTAGCATATGGTCTTCATATCCGGGATCTTTGTTGGAGCTTTCAATTCGATTTGAATTTTCAAATACCGCCACAGATTCAAGATTGGGTTTATATCTGGGCACTGAGTTGTCCATTTCTGGATATTAAAATTGTTTTCAGCAAGCCATTCCTTCGTGCAGTGTGCTTAGGATCATCATCTTGTTGGAAGATGCAATCAGGAGGAAGTTCAAGATTTTCAACCGGGATTTGTTTCCAAGATATTTTGACATGCTGCAGTATTCATTCTACCACTTACTGATATCTTACTGATATCTTGCCTGTACCTTTTGTAGAAAAACATCACCGAACCATAATGCTGCCACCTCCAAATTTCACTATTGGAACTGTGGTCTTTGGTTTAAAGGCATCTTTCTTCCATACATGATTTCTAGAATTTTCCCAATACGTCTTTTCCTTATTGCAAACAAATATCAACCTGGCATCGCTGTGTCTTTTCAATAACAGTGGAGTTTTCCGAGAGGAGCGTGACTTTAGATTGTTCCTTAGAATTTCATTACTTTTCCCTTTAGTGAGACAGATTCCTGATGAAAGCATCTAATCCTGTAACTCTTAACGGGTAACCATTGGATTTTGTTAAAGTTAAATTCCCTCGAGGATCTTGAAGGAATCTTCTGTGGAGCAGCTGTTCTTCTTTGGTTTTCAACACTTTTGCGTTTTTATACCTTTTAATTAATGAACTAATAGTAGTAAATTGAATATTTCGCTTTTCTGAGATTTTTCTGTTACATCTATCTTCCTTACAGAGCTTACCAATCAGTTCTTTTTGCAATTTGTAAATTCTTTACCTCTTGCCATGATGATAAACTTCGTACACAAATATCAATTACAGAATGTTCTTTTTTATTTATAAGCTAAAAATAATAACTGATTACGTTATTGGACAATTCTGAAATATTTTACTTGAATAATCTAGAGTATTAAAGTTTTAACCCACTAGAATACATATTATCATATTAAATCATGTTTTATGTTTTCCATACATATTTAGTTAGTATGCATCTGTGTACAGTTAATAATACTCAAAGTATGTTTATTCATTAGTTGGAAATACAATGAATTTACATGTATCCGTTTTTGCACGTGTACGAATATTTGTTTTACATCGATATATATATATATATATATATATATATATATAAAAGTAAAGTCGTCGAGGCTGCCTAAAGTCGGTATCAGCCAGTCGGCGAGGAAGTCTATCCCCTTTTCAATAACGCTAGACCAAAGAGATTGTTTTTGGCGTCTGAGGTGGAGCGCCACACCTACCATCAGCTCATTACTTTACCGCACAGATCCCTGTGCTACTCGTGGCGAGGACCGGTATCGAACTAGGAACCTTGTGGTTTCTAGCCGAAATATATATATATATATATATATATATATATGATAAGTAGATACACAAGAGATGTATTTATGATATGGCTTTTTTTAGCCGACAATTCTATATATATATATATATATATATATATATATATATATATATATATATATAAGATCATTAAAAATAGGGAAAACCTCACGGCCCAGTGTTTCACATTGTAGGTTATTGAATGAACTCGTATTTGAGACTATAGCTCACCTAAGGATAGACAAGGTGAGTTGTGAGTTGTTATTGCTTTATTGTTATTTTAATTTATACTTGAAAAATAGTATGATAATACTCTGCATTTTGGGACATAAATCACCTTTTTACGATTTAAAACATTTTAAGCGTTAAACTTAATCATGGTTTTATATATATATATATATTATATATATATATATGTGTGTGTGTGTGTGTGTGTGTGTGTGTGTGTATATATATATATATATATATATATATATATATATATATATATATATATATTTACAGCCCGTTTAAAAAGGAATGTGACCGTTTTTTTAACAATGTGTATTTAAACTATTTCAACTTCTTTGGCGCTGTGAAAATACAAGTTGTAAACAGCTATATACGAACTTTTCCTTTCGAGCATATTTTCTGAGTGAGTGAGTTAAATGTTGGAGCAATTAATCAGGAACTTTGGCACCCAACAAAGATGGCCGACCTCAGCTATTTCAATCTTTTATTCTCCCAGTTTCAGGAAATTTATCAACGAAACCCAATATTGTCGACTCGCTCGAAAATGTAAACTGAGAAAGATTTTCTATTAACTTCGTTTTGAACACGTAAGATTTATACGCAAAATAAGGAATGGAAAACGACATAATTGACATGGCATCGAGGAATCGATGCTCAAATGAAGCTAGCGCACAAGGCGGTGATTTTGACTATTGTTGACAAAGATAAAGAGGGAGAATGAGGATGGATAGATAGAGAAGAGAGGATATATATAAAGCAAGGGGAAAATATAGAGAGACGGGGAAGGATAAAGATAGAGAGGAGGAAGATAGAGAAGGGAAAAGAAAGAGTGCGGTCGAGAGAATGGGAGAGAGAGGGGGCTTGAGATAATGCTAAGCCATCATATCGTCTACTTCATATATATATATATATATATATATATATATATATATATATATAAAGATGAACAAAAGTAATTGGACAAATAGGAATATTTATTTTATGTTATTTACGTTTTGATTGTTTTCAATTAGATTCGACCTTATATCCTTATTAGGAGTAAGAGTTTTTGTGAATTAAATGTTAAAAAAACACAGTTGGGCAATTGCCAGGTGCACACATGCGCGACAGATATAAAGGATGAGTTGAAACAATTCTAAATGACAATATTGTTCCTCCACATTTGAAGGATTCTGTCTTCTTATTTCATTCAAATGCTCCATAAATTGTTAATGGGATTTAGGTCAGGACATTGTGCGAGGGAACACCCTAATTTAACTGCCATCAACGTATTTCATAACAATGTGACGTCCTCAAAGACATCTTTTGCATTATCTTTAATAATATTCAAATACTGCTCCTTATCCATGATACCCTGTACTTTAACTAGTCCTGATCTAGAAGTAACGACACATAGCCAAAGTATGATAATCTTATCATCGTGCTTAATTATAGGGAGAGCATTTTCTGGTATATATATATATATATATATATATATATATATATATGTGTGTGTGTGTGTGTGTGTGTGTGTGTGTGTGTGTGTGTGTGTGTGCTTCCATTTACTTCAAACATACCTGAAGTTTATGGGACTAATTATAGTTTTGTATTAAAAATATTCCAATACCCACTCCGATATCCAAGATTTCTAGCATAAGGTGCTTTTTGTGTGTTTAGTATTAAGAAAATGAACCAAAAACTCGAGATCTGTTTGATTCAGTTATTGAGTGACTGCCTTGTGTGTGACTTTATGTTAATTCTACCTGGTGTAAGGGATGGAAAATAAAACCTAATGACTGAATCCGTCAATATATTGATCCAATAAATATAATAGATTAATGAGATAAATTAACGATTTATTAAAAAATAAATACGGATTAAACAATCTATGGCAAATTCAATAATTGCTCGAAAATATTCGCATTTCCTTCGAAAATATACAGATATTCAATAGGGGCCAATAATTCTCACATCAACATATATATATATATATATATATATATATATATATATATATATATATATATATATATATATATATATATATATATATTCTCTCCGCTATATATTATATATATATATATATATATATATATATATACATATATATGTTTGATAAGAGATAAATACCAGGTGCAAAATGTAAGGTAAAAACCGAATACAATATTATTAAGGATCAACGCCTGCATTTATTGGCAGACTGCTGACAGATGGATCCGTTTGTAAATCAAACTCTATGAACGGGGGATTATTACGAACGATGAACACAGAAATGTTCTCTGCCAAAGCCGTCGGCAAGTGTCAGTTTTCATGCTTACTAAATCATAAGTGAACAGAATGCATTTGCTGTCAAAGGTCTTACAAGAATCGCATACAGAGAAAAGAAATCATGAGCCCTGGGTTTATAAGGCTTTCGGAAATGTTATTTGGACCCATCAATATTTATTAAACGTAGTTAGAAAAGCAAAGTTCCCAAAATGAATAATTCAATATTGGGATTATATGTGTCAGCCATCCAAATATCAAAGGCCAACTTTCCTTAAAAATCAGGATCACAAATCCTAGCATTTTAGCTGGCTTTGAAAATAGGATATGAGAAGTTCTTGATTTACATTGCCAGAAGAAATATCAAGTTCTGTTTTTCTTACTATTTATATACCAGTCAGGGTTCGTGCTGAATTTATTAGTTAGTCGCGCAGATCCATTACTAATACATAATGAATTCGATTCGCACTGGATGCCCCATACTTGTGAACTTGTGTCACATCCTGTCATATATAAATAAGGTGTCGCAGTCGACACTTAAGTTGGAACACTGATCGCCAGAGAATGAAAATAGTCGACCTTTAATTGATATAAATAGGTACCGTGCTGCTGGGATCATAGTTTACAATCATAGATTGGATCTCTACACAATGTATGTTTCAAGCGACTCCGTATTTTTCTTAGAAGTTCGTGTATTACCGATACGTAATAATCTTTCATTTATTTTCATTTCTGTTTCCTTAATGTATCTAATTTCGGTTTGTAATTGAATACATATGACATAGTTAAGTTGTTATTCTGTTATTTATATTATGTACACTTAATGTTACAAAACATCCTACCCGTAGCAAACGGGTTGATATCTACAGTTGGGGTTTTGGTGTATGTGGTTAAAACAAACTTTGCAAAATATAGAACCAAAGTAGATAATGTGAAAACTTAGTATGAGGGTAAATCCAAAGATATGTTTTCCAAAATATTCAGAATTTACAGAAACGTTTACTGTTTATTGTCAATGTGGTTAACATCATTTTAAAGTTTGAGCATGAATCTATTTTTCTACATAATGGTCATGTCGTTGCGGAAGCGTTTAATCTAGTTGTCGTTGCAAATTCCCTGTACCGCTTATGGAGGTTTTTGACATCCATACACCACTCGCTATACATTTTTGTTAATTTGTGATGAATTTGTATTGGTTAAATGTATTTTCCGTTCAAAACCTGAATGACTGCGCAAACTTCATACTTGGTGGTAGCATTAATCGGAGGTTTCATCAGAAACGACTGCCAAGCCAAGACTGTGTTGCTCCAGCGCTTTGAAGACCTTACTTTTGGGATCATTTTTGGGATCACTTTTGGGATTTGTCGTGAATAGAGTTTTTGATCCTCAATGGGTGTCCCATATTTGGGGCCTCACGCAAACTAATGAAAGATTAATAAATCAAAGGCACCGTCTTGATGTAATGGTTAACAAGCTAGTTTTGCAGATCTTTTGCTACTGAATAATGTGTTCGATCCTCAATGGGTACCTCATATTTGCCGCCGTATGCCAAATCTAAAATATGCTAAAAGGAACAATTCCTGCTAGATTATCGACGCTAAGCAGTGATGAGCCTGTTCATTACTTGGATGGGAGTACGATAGGTACACTAAGTATGCTAGTAAGTCGTGCTGATAGGACGGATTCCCATGAATCTCACTCACCAACCGTCTCGGAATTAAGGTTGAAGATACGAAACACTCAAAAATCAAAACCATTGACTTATTTCCAAGGTAGTTCCCAAATGATGACCACGGAGCTGTATTTTGAGTTTATGAATAACGAAATAGTCATGTAGATTCCTAGCAGGAGAGTTGTCGTAACTCAGAGTTATTCTTTGTAGTTAAAGGCGCGTTCAGTCGGGGAATTTCAGCAATGTTTCAAGGAGTGGGAATAACGACATCGTCAGCGTGGAGATTCGCAAGGAAAACTAAAATGTAAAATTAATGATGATATTATTTTCATACAATCTGCCTCGTTACTTAATAGACTGACTTTTTATCGTACTTGACAGATTATAAAAGTAAAAAGTAAAGTCAGTGGAGTGGCCTGTTGTCGGTATCAACCGGACAGTGAGGGAGCCTATCCTATTTTCACTATTGCTAGACCAGAGAGATTGTTTTTGCGTGTGGTGGAGTGTCTCACTTACCATCAACTCCCTACTACACAGATTCAAGCAATGTTACTCATGTGCTAAGTTGGTGGGGGCCGGTATCGTACCCGGAATCTTGTGGTTCCTAGGAAGTTACTCTACTAACTGAGCTAGACCGGCCCTTTCTTTTTGTCTATTTTTTTAAAATCACGTGCCTTATTTAATTATTTTCTGAGAATATATAGTTCAATATATAAACACAAAAGGGTCGGGTTAGCTCAGTCGGCTAGAAACCACAAGGTTCCTAGTTCGATACCGGTCCTCACCGACTCAGCGTATGAGTAGCACAGAGATATGTGCGGTAAAGTAAGGAGCTGATGGTAGGTGTGGTGCTCCACCTCAGATGCTAAGATAATCTCCTTGGTCTAGAGCTAGTGAAAAGGGGATAGACTCCCTCGCTGATTGGCTGATACCGACATTAGGCCGCCCCGACGATTTTACTTTACTTTTTTTTCATATCAACACAAAACTCCTATCGACAAATTATTGATCATATGGAAATCTGGTCTCTCTGAATAAAGCGAGAATTCTTCCAAACTGTAGTTGTTTTAGTGCTACTGTATGGCTGGACCACTTGGTTTCTTAACAAATCACTTGGAGAAAAAGCTATATGGGAACTACACAAGGCTACTGCGAGTTTTCTTGAACAATTCCTAGAAGCAGCACTCTACAAAAAAGCAGCTGTACGTCCATTAGACATCAAACTGGGGGACTTCACAACAGAAGAACTCAATGAATTCTTAAAGAATCTAAAAAGTAGAAAAGCTGCAGGTCTTGACAAAATACCCCCCGAGGTATGGAAGATGGGAAAGTTCAATGACATACTGCTTAGGCTATGTAATGCAGTACATAGACAAAATAGAATAGATAAATGGACGAAAGGCTGCATCCTCCCATTCCCTTAAAAGGGGGACCTCGGAATAACTAAAAACTACAGAGGCATAACTCTTACTGTTATTACAGCCAAGATATATAATGCCCTTCTTCTTAATCGCATCCGAGCCGAAATAGAGAAAATCCTTAGGAAAAACCAAAACGGATTCCGCAGAAATCGATCCACAACCTCTCAGATCCTGACTATTCGATGGATCATAGAAGGGGTTCGAGCAAAGAACCCAGAGGCAACGTTGCTATTCGTATATTTCTCCAAGGCATTTGATTCCATACATAGAGAGAAAATGGAACAAATACTACTAGCATATGGTCTCCCCAAAGAAACGGTTACCGCTATAATGATGCTCTACAAAGACACTAAAGCAATGGTACTCTAACCTGATGGCGACACAGATTTCTTTGACATCACCGCTGGAGTCCTACAACGAGATACATGAGCACCATATATATTCAAAATGTGCTTAGATTGCGTGCTCCGAACATCATTATATACCATAAAAGAAAAAGGTTTCACACTAAGAAAGGTAAGACGCATGCGATATCCCGCACAAACAGTCACAGATAGTAGATACACCGGCACAGGCTGAGTCACTACTACATAGCTTTGGATGAGACAGCAAAGAATATCGGCCTCTATGTGAACTCCGATAAAACTGAGTTCATGAATTTAAAAAAGAAAGGAGGCATCTCCACACTCGACGGTAAGCCTCTTAAGCTAGTAGAACAATTCACATAACTAGATAGTAATATCTCATCCCCAGAAAGCGATGTTAATACACGAATAGGAAAGGCATGGTCGGCCACAAACAAATTATCTGTTATATGGAAATCCGATCTCATTGACAAGTTAAAGCGACAATTCTTCCAGGTTGTGGTTATATCAGTATGGCTGTATGGCTGCACCACTTGGACCCTAACGTAGCGCCTTAAGAATAAGCTAGATGGGAGCTGCACAAGTTGTGGAAACAAGAAGCAGATGTATGGCCACCTGCCTCCCATCTCACAAACCATCCGAGTGAGACGGGCTAGGCATGCAGGACACTGTTGGAGAAGCAAGGACAAGCTCATAAGTGACGTTCTCATGTGGAAGCCAACACATGGACATGTTAATGTGGGCCGCTCAGCAAGGACATACATTGACCAACTATGCGAGGATGCTGGGTGCTGCATAGAAGACCTCCCAGGGGCAGTGAATGATAGGGAAAGTTAGCGAGAGATTGTCATGGATATCCATGCTGCTTGCGCGACATGATGATGATGATACAAATCATTCAAGTAAGTCGAACAACACATGCACATGAACAAACCAGAATAGGCTGACCAGCAGAAACTTACATGGATCAGCTCTGTGTGTATACTAGATGCCGTGACGAGGACTTGCCACAAGTGATGACCGATTATTATGTGCTTACAAAATGAAAATTAAGAAAAGAAACGTACTATTAGTCCCTATTGTCAGTAAATACTAGTGGCTTCAGGTAATATAAGCTTCATTATGACTTGAAGAACAGATCCGTCGTTCAAGGGGGTAAGATGTTATTATAAGATCATTCATTTGTGGAAATTATTTATTGAGTTTCTAGGATTAGTTTGGTAGTGTGAAATATTACGGAGATGACTGACATGAAACAGCACGACTTTAGGCTGCCCTGTCTGTGGGGCTTAGAATACGCTAACTGTATCCCCTGCATAGGATCAAGTCCCCCTTCCACCGCAACAAAACGATGTGCTGGTATGACACTTCGCTTCATCGGATAGTGAATCTCCAGTTCTGGAGATCTGGATCGGAGTGGTAGTACATGTTACCGTCTAATCTATGGCTCAAATAGTTTTATTTAAAAATCATCCTCATTCGATAGCACCGGGCACAAGAAGAACCTCTCGTATGTAAATATAAATGTAAAATGAATGCGGTTCCGTAACTTTTACGAATACAAACTCTAGAGTGGTTAACATGCCGTTAAAATCAATTAATCAATATAGCAACGACTTTTGTCTCTGGTAAAAAAAAAATACTGCTGAAATATTTGTCATCTACATGTTCTTCAGTATTTTCCTTACAAGGAAATGATTCTCTATTAACAGTGTCTTCGGATAAGTCCAAAAATGAAGGGTGGGCCACCCTTAGTGGATGGTGTGCTGAACTGCGACATTGTAGTACGCAAGTTCGAACTCCAGTCACGCTATTACGTTCATTTTCGGGTGAATACTGTTGGGAAAGTATGAATCAGCTCATCCTTCAACTATGGGTTAAATAATGTCACTACTGTTCTTCTATATGAATGGGTTCGGAATTAAATAACCCACCAAGTTTTAATGCCATTGAACAAAGAAACCAAACCATTATGATTTCAATTCTGCTTCTCTAATCTTATTCATAATCTTCAACAGGTGTGGTATCTGGCTAGAGACGTTTTTTAAGCGAGCAACGTACGATGACAAGAATAGTATATATATTTTAGCTACCTTTATACCTTTATACTTTGCTTTTCTGCAAACATCAAGGATTGAAACTGATACGGCTAGGTGCAAGGTTATATTGCAGTCCGGGCTCAGTCGTCTCCCAGGAGGTGAGGCTTAGATTTATTTTGACTCCAGCTACAACTTAGATCGGTATGCTGTAAGTAGTCCCCTGAGAATTATTTTATTCTTGGCATCATAGCGATATGATTCTAAAGTTATCGTTGGCTGGTTGACTGATTGGTTGGATTTTACGGCATGTCAGCCCTTGGGTTATTTTATGCCGAAGAGCGTTTTTATTCATTCTTGTTGAGTGTTAAAATTTTTAAACTCATTTTTAACTTATTCTTTATCAATTTCATTCATAGATGGGACCCTAACAGGCACTTCCACTCTGAGTCAGAGTGCACATGGGAGTGATGACAATGAAAGGATACTCCCCACTCCCCAGAGCTCCAGAATTGGAACCTCAACAACAGATGCAGTTTAACGTCCTACAGAGGACACGACTGTTATGGTGGGTGGAGATTTGCCTCATCTTATTTCGCGTACAGGTAGATTATTGAGTATATTCTAGTAACCTTCGGATATAGTCTTGCGATAGTAGGTATTACACAGAATTTTTTGCATATATCTTATGCTAATATTAATGTTAAAAGGATTTTAATCATGAAGTTAGTCATATGCTTTCAATTATTCTTGCCTAATGTGCACACAGTTATATGGTTTCAATTAAGTAATCCTCTTTAATGATAATAATTTGTTTGAATATAGTTATATGGTTTCAAGTATTTCTATCTAAAACCCATAATGCGTGCACATACGACTCTCTCACAATCCAGAGTTTCGCCACAAATTACTGATAGACAAAAGGATATAAAATGCTGATAAATAAGAATCGAACATTATCTCTAGACACCAGAAATCAGTCTAGACATCTAGACATCATCCTTTTAGCATGCAAGTAGTTTAACTGATCATGCGATGGTGATCCCAAAAGTAAGGTATCCAAAGCGCCGGGGTCTCAGGGAAACTATATATATATATATATATATATATATATATATAGTAAATGAAGAAAAACTCTAAACTTGCTTCATTACAATAATTTATTTCAACCGTATTAATACGGCATCTTCAGGTAATCACAAGAACATGACTCTTACTGAGAATTTCCCAAAGTAACATCCCTTTTATATCTATCAATTTAGGGGAGGAGGGTTGGTGTCGTATTTTGGAATGGGTGGGGTTATTTTCTTTGGATGAGGCAGGGAGGTCTATGTTTTGGATGAGGTGTGGCTTAGCTTGGGGCATAATACTTGGAGAAATAGTTGTAAGAGTGTATATACAAAATGAGCAGAAATTCAAGGCCAAAAGTATTTAAAAAATATTTTTAAAAAATTATTTTAAAAAAATTAAAACAATTAAAAAAACCAAAAACTTAACAAAATTAAAAAAGGAAAGATGAAGAGAAGAAGAAAGAGAAAGATACAGATAACAAAATGATATAGAAATAAACAATAATATAAAAATTAGATGAAAATTAAAAATTAAAAAATTAAACAATTAAAATCAAATAAAGATAAAAATAAAAATAAAAATAATAATAATAATAATAAATTTAAAAAATTAACAAGTAATAATGGTAATGATAATAAGGTAAAGGAATAAAGCATAATTATTAAGATTAATAAAATCTTGTAAAATAAAATAATATAAATTAAATTAAAATAAGACAAGAATTAGAATTAGAATAAAGAATTAGAGTCTACTGAAACAGAATGACATAAAAATAAAATAAAAATAAAATAAAATTAAAATAAAATTATAGAATAAAATTATAGAATAAAAAATAATAAAATAAAAAATTAATAAAAAATTAAAAATTAAAAATAGAACATAAACAATAAAAATTAGAAATCAAATAAAAATTAACATAATATAAAATTAGAATTAAACTAAGAAGCAAATTAGGGGTGGGAGTAGCTTGTGAAGGTAAAGAGTTAGAGAATAGACTGAGGATAAAGAATAAACTTAAGATTAATCTAGGATAAGAATTTAGTTTTGGATGATATAGGGTAGACTAGAACAAATTGAATACAGTAAGAGGTAGTGGTATATTACTCCATAAATAATATTAAAAATATATAAAAAATTAAAATATAGAATAATAAAACAATATAGTGACGTTACAGATTAAAAATTAACATTTAACAAGTGGGGACTAAAGGTGAAAGATAACATATAAAGCATAAAGTATAAGAAGTGAAAGACCGGATTTAATAATTAAAGGTTGTAGAGACTCACTATAGAAGTAATGTTATAATTAAATCAAAGGCAGAAAGTCTAAGTGACAATAATTAATATTAGTAAACTCAATAATGATGATAATGCTAATAATGATAATAATAATCATAACAATAATAATCATATTAATAATCACAATTATCATGATGAGAATGATAGTTGTAAGACAATAGTAAAGAACCCTGGTAATCAAATTAATAATACTATATCATAACTTTATTAATGGTGGTACTAATCATAATAATAGTAGTATGATAATAATAATAATAATAATAATAATAATAATAATAATAATAAATAATAATAATAATAACGCTCCACTGCTGTAATCTGCCAGAATACTCAGAAGATTCCTGGAGACCTGAGGACATCTGCTGTCACTCAAAATCCAGTGAAATACCATCAGCTAATGCTGATGTGAAAGCTCATAATAACTATAATAATAATAATCATAGTAATAATTATAACATCCAGCTTAAGATAAATGGATATTGTCAGTGATAATAATAATACTAATATTAATAATAATAATAATAATAATAATAATAATAATAATAATAGTAATCATCGGTTGATGTATAAGTTATGATAATGGCAATATAAAAAATCAAAATCAAAATAAATAGAAACTAGAAAGTAGAAAGTAAAAAAAGAATAAACCTTAATCGTTGTATAAACCTATAAAACCTATGAAGCCTGTAAGGAGTAAGTAATAACTAAAATCAATAATCAGAAAATAAAAATCAATAAAAAAACCTATAAATCTATTTTAAGGGGAAGATTAAAATTAAAATTAATATCTAAAGCCAACATCAAAATTAAGTTTCAAGATTTAAAATTAAAGTTAAGGATTAAAGATTAAAAATTAAAGTTAAAAACTAAGATCAAGTGAAGGATAATCATGATAATATTGATATAATAATTAGAAGATAAAAATGAATATAAAAATAACAATAAGAATAAAAAAATGAATGAAAAAAATGAAAAAATAAAAAATAATAAAAGATAAGTAAAAATGAAGAATGAAACAATGAAAAAATGAAAAAATGAAAAAAATTGAAAACATGAAAGAAAAAAATTAAACTAGAATTAAAATTAAGACAGAAATAAGGTAAAAGTTATAGAAATAAACAATTATAATATAAGAAAAAACCTCAGTAATCTCACATTAAAGAATAAATAAAATAAAGTAAAATAAAATTAATAATAATAAGACAATAACAGAATTAAAGATAAAATTATAAATAGGGGTAGAGATATAAGAAGAATGGAGGTTAATACTCAAGGATTTTTTAAAAACCACACAGCGGATAAAAGATCAAAAGCAAAAACAATAAACACTGAAACACAAACAAAAAACAAAAACAACCCACAAGTCATTCCCGAAACCAGTCAGAAACGTGCAGCTGTTGGGATTGGTCAAAGATCATATTTCTACTTGGGTGTTTTTCTCTACCAGCTGACCATTCCTTGAAGGAGATTTACAATTTAATGTATTTCTCATCTTTACTAATTACTTTATTATTGTCAATCTGTAGGTTCCCTCATAAGTTCCCAGTTTACTACACCCCCTCTCTTTTGCCCCACACACACACACACACATACACACATATATATATATACATATATATATACATATATCCTTCCATACATATACACACACATGTATTCACATATACATACCTACATATATACACCTATATACACATACTTCCATATACACACCCTCCTGTCATTGTATTCACACTCACACATCCACACATATTCACATATGTACATATATATATATAGAGAGAGAGAGAATCCCACCCTCACTCATATATAAACTTATACATACATCTTTTCAAACTCATTTATACATCTATATATATACACACACACATCCATGCACACATCCGCATGCACATCCATGCACACACATATATACATACACATTCAGATATATATACACACATACCTATATCCCTCTATACATACATATATACATACCTACCTGTAAACCTACATGCATTCACTCCTACTCCCACATATACATATATATTTGTATATCCATCCATACTCGCACCTCCGTATGTTCATTCAATGTATGTATATACCTCTCTACCTGTGCATATAATTACATATACACATGTTACTCCCCCTCACACAACCATTTATGTATACATACTCAACCATACACTCATGTCCTCATCCATATATGTATTGGAGTGGGCAAACTCAGTCTATTTTCCTACA
>CM042139.1:134672394-134677394 GCA_023376005.1 Doryteuthis pealeii | reverse complement strand
AATCAGTCTCCTTGAAATACGCAATGCCTAGAGGCATCGTAGGCGAGAATAATGTCAACATTACGAATGCCATCGCCTCAGATCAAATCTGCATCCTAAGTTGATACACTGAGTGGGTCTTCTTCCTATCACCTCAGCAACTACACTAGCTGTTACCAGTACACAACGGAACTTGTAGGCTTCCAATGATTTTGTTATAGACTGGCAATTAATCAGACATTCCGTGCCGCTATCCTTAAGGTCATTGTCCACTGTTACTTTAGTTATTCCGGAACGGCTTAATTTGAGTCAATAGACCCATTTCTAGATCGTTGGAGCTGCCTGCTGGCATTTCCTTTAATCAATAGAACGGCTCACACATAAGTCTTTCATGTCTACCAATGTATCGAAGTTAGCTTATTAGACTTATACCACTTCTGGCGAAATTTAGAAATCTATCTCTTCCTATGTTTATTAAGTTGGTGTTGTCGCCAACGCGTCAAAAATCTCCGATTTTCGTTTGTCAATGGCATTAGATTCAATTGATTTCCAACCACTGCTACACAATTTACCTGGTGTGCCAGCGATTGAATGCAGAATAAATTTTGTCTGTGTCCGAGAGTGTGGCCGATTGTATTTTATTGGGTTTATCTAGTAGCTGACGAAAAAGTGGAATAATGTCAAATTGGATATTTGCTGGGGTTTTCTTTTGGTGTGGGGAGGCCCTAAGTGATTTTTCAAGAATCCTGCAGACCAAAAGTGTAATTTACCCAAGATTTAGTATTATTGATCAAAACTTCCAAGGCTTAGTAAGTATTTACCCAACCCGTTCACCACAGCTCGGATGTATGTCCCATACATCCAGTGAGTAAGTAAAACAAAGTCGTCGGCGTGGCCTAAAGTCGGTATCAGCGAGACGGCAAGAGAGTCTATCCTCTTTTCACTAGGGCGAGACCAAGGAGATTGTTTTGGCATCAGGGGTGGCGCGCCACCCCTACCATCAGCTACTCAAATGCTGGGTTGGCGATGGACGATATCGAATCCAGACCCTTCTAGTTCCTAGCCCGGCGCTCTACCGACTGAGCAAAATCCTTATCCAGTGAGTAGTATGTAGTAATTCAGTAGTACTCTGGAGGCGAATGGCGTTATAGCTACTTTCGTAGGAAATGGATACGAGTTACAATCCTAGACGTTGCTGTTTGCATTTCAAATAGTGCTAATACCCTTGGGAAAGGCACGAATCCAACTATTCTCCCTCCAGCTATGAGTAAATAGTAGGCCAGACTGAGCTCTTTAACCCTGGTATGTTAACCGTTCTAAGAGAAGGAAAACTTTGATTTCAAACCAAATGGGTTCTATTCTCGTTAGTCAAAACTACTTTGAGATCCCCCCTCCTTCTCAGTGGCGACACCGACCCTCGCTGGACCCCTCATATTTGAGTCACATCCTACCCGTAACGAACGGGTTGGATAAATAAACGGGTGAACTACCGTGGTGTTAGTAATCTAATCTCGCAGATCCATTAGTACTGAATAGCAAGTCTGATCCGGGTGTGCAACCTTGTCAAAGGATGTCAGACAAGGTCAATTTCTCGAGAGAAGTTACATGTTTGTGTTTTTCTTCTAGACCGGTTATCTAACCAAGGTTACATAACACAGCCAGCCCTACTATTTACCAATAGCTGGAGGGAGAATAGTTTGATTCACGCCTTATTATACGAGGATGAGTCAAAATTTATCCGCACTTTTGCCATAACATATCTTTTTTATTGTCACACTGCATTCTGCGCGTGCGTGATTTTCGTTAGCGAACGTGTTCAAACTTCGTGGTTAGGTGATTAAATTTTGAGCCTGATCCAGTGATTTTGCTTGCTGTCTTTGTAGTGTAAACATGGTCGCTTCTCTAGCAGTATGCACCAAAGAAGTGACCCGATTTTTCTGGTCGGAAGTAGTGTCAACGGCTGAAATTCATCGGAAGCATTTAGCACATTATGGGAACAGTGCACTACCGTGTAGAAGTTTGTATAACTGGATAGAGAAAGTTAAAAGGGGAAGGCCAAGCGTGACGCACAAAGATATAACCCGTCAACCTCCACCTCTGATAAGATAATTCAAACAGCTCTAGAGACAGTGAGGCAAACCAGCGAGTTATCATCGATGGGGTAGCTTGTTCTTTGCAGATTAGCCATGGTTCTGCTTATCAAATAATCCAGTATGACTCGGCTTCTATAAAGCGAGTGCAGATCATTTTTGAATCTCCCTCATATATTTTATGGGGTTTTCTGGTTTACTTATGGTTATCTAAACGTCTTGTCGGCGGGTCTTAGAATATACTGACTGTATACCCAGCAGGTGTCATGGATATGACATAAAATAACATCTGATGGTGGAGCTTCAGTGCCGGAGATCTGGACAATGTGTAGTACCGCTTCGTCTCAATTACTCCCAGTTCCACTCTTTCCCTGCTAGGGTATCAAGTATGGGTCAAATAGATATGTTTTAAAATTAATCGTATTCGATAGGTCTGTGGGCAAAAAAGTACAGAAAAAATGTAAATATATACGTATAATGAACGCCATTCCCTAACTTCTTGCGTTCGTAGATCCGACCACGTGAGACTATTGTTACAGCTTCCATTGTTAATGTGCCCTGGGTATGACACTAAACTACATCTGATGGGGAAATTCCACGTCTGGAGATTTGAAGTGTGATTACTTCCAGGTCCACTCTGATCTGGAGTACAAACGACTACCATAAATACTCGGAACTCATATACTTAGAGATGTTATGATCTTTGGACAAGTCTTATATAATTTTGATTAATTGTAACGCACGTAATACAATCTAGGGTCATTTTCTCTTATAGAATTCGTTTCTACACAGTATCCTTGTTTCAAGTACCCTATCTAATACTAATAATTATATGGTTTCATGTATTTATTTCTATTTAATAATAATTATTTGTACACAGTTATATAGTTTCAAGTAACTAATGATAATCTTTAGTAAACAATTATAGCTTCAAATAACTATACTTAATACAGATAATTTACACTTATATGGTATCAAGTATTCCTATCTAATACAAATGATTCTTAAATAGATCTACTTAACCAGGTTCTACCTCTTCGGATCAGAGTAAACCTGGAAGTAATACTGAATTTCTAGTTATATTAATTGCTACTGTATACTGCAGCGAAATTTAGAAATATGATATTGTTAACTGGCCAAGGTCTAGACGTCCTGTTTTAAAAGAGGTGACTAAACATAGACACACACGTAGAGGAAGAAACAGACACAAAAGTTCACAATACCATATAGATAGAGAGACACAAACGCACACATACACACACATATACACACACACACACACACGCACATATACACACACACAAACACACACACACACATATATATATATATGTATATATATATATAGGCAGCAAAAATATAAATATATAGATGCATACACTCATTATCTCCTCTCGCCCTAGAATTAGCTAAGACGCAACGGAATATCAAGGGTAGAATGTGTGGAGACAAAGACGAAAATTAACCACGAAACTAATTGTAGACGCAAAAATGCAATTCACTTTGGACTGCACACGCTACTAAAAACAAATTATTGGAAATTCAGAATGACCATTTTATTAGACTAAATTTAGTAGACTAAATAACTATGGACGCAATCAAATCTAGACGTTGGCTGATGGTCAACCACTAGTATTTATTAATACGCATGACATTAATAAAAATTATTTTCTATCAATTTATTGATACACCTAAGGTTAATGAAAATATTTCAACAAATTAATTGATAAACATGAATTTGATGAAAATTACTTCTACTAATTTATTAATAACATGAAGTTAACGAAATTTATTTCTGAAAAGTTATTAATGCGCATGAAATTAATGAATATTATTTCAACCAATTTGTTAATACACATAAAGTTAATGAAAATCATATAAAAAACAAGATTTGGCATTAAATAACTCACAAGAATTGATATGCCAAACATTAAACCAAATAATAAATAATTATATATATATATATATATATATATATATATATAGAGAGAGAGAGAGAGAGAGAGAGAGAGAGAGAGGGGAGAGATTTGAGGGTTTGGCGTATGCTTCAACTATTAAAGGACCAAGTTATATGAAAAATGAATTTACTAGATTTGGTTGAGGGATGTGAGAATAAAACTAAAAATGCCAAAAAGCTATCGCTTAAAAAGAGACGAGGATCGGACAGCGGGGAAGTCTATTGTAACGTATTGGCTTTCTATTAGCGATACGTAACGTAGTGGGATCAGTTAGGGATCTATTACGTTGGGGGTACCAGTTCGTGTTATAACCTTAGTGCCTTTCCTTCTTCGGCACTACTACTCGTATATTCGTACGTACGGTACCGATTAGGAATATTTAACGTAGCGGTACCAATTCGTATTTAACGTACGTACGGAGTTTCGTTTGTTTACATACACAGATCTAGCTGTAGCAGTCAGTCTTAGCTAGCCCCAAAATCCTTCTCCCACTTCTTTTGGTCAAGGGAAAGTATCACGTTTCACGGCCGCGTGCTTCGTTACGGCACATTTGACTTGTTGACAAGTTTACACTTTAATGACTTTCATTCATGAGTACGATTTCTTTGGCGTGTAGTAAATAAAGACGTGGACAGTATTTCTTACTTCAGGAATTTATTTACTATAATGAAAGTTACTGAGAGAGAGAGAAGATGGTCAGCTTCCTTAAATATGGTTTTAACTTCGTTCAGTGTAAAATATTACATCTCGGGTTTCACACATCAGCGACCTCAGTTCATTAACTGCAACTGCCACGCACGGCCTCCTGGTTCTCACTGCCTCTGACTCTCGGACCTCACTGCTCTGCTCGCAGACCCTAACTCCAGCTAACTCCAACTCCAACTGACCTTTTGTGATTCTATTCGCGGGTCTTAAATAGTATTTCTAAAAACTTCTAAGCGATTCCTTCTCTAGAACGTTCGACTTCTTTCAT
>CM042139.1:134607198-134672384 GCA_023376005.1 Doryteuthis pealeii | reverse complement strand
GATAAAGCTCATATATATATATAATATATATATATATATATTATATATATAATATATAAAGAGAGAGAGAGAGAGAGAGAGAGAGAGAGAGAATGAATAGAGAACTTAAATTTGGCTTTAAACTATTTCTCTTGGAGAACTTCAACTGATGTCCTGGGACTGGTCATCTTTACTTAAGTTAGTCATGAAGAACATTTTTTTCTTTTCGTCCTCGCAAACAAAATTGTTATTCTGGCTTTCTTTTTCTATGAATCTCTTATTCCCTTGAAAGAGATCCAAATAATGAGGGTAAGTGATGCTCACTTGGGAAAAGCAGCGGCAGTATGAATAAGAAGCTCTATAAAGAACGCTGGAACCAAGGACCCTTATTTAATTACATTCATAAAATGACCGTCTATATGTACTTTCTAGAATAATTTGATTCGGGGCTATCTACTAAAGAGATGAGGACTGGGTTATTTCAAATAACTTATGCCAAACAGCATATACTTGCACATACATTTCATACTTACAGATACATAAAAAGACACGTGCATAGACAGACATACTTGGAGACAATTCTAGAGCGACATTTACAGATATATAAAACGAAGTGAGACAGTAGACACTAATACTAACGTATATATTCGTGTAATGTACGAATTTTAAAAAGATTAATGCTGTTTGAATTTTACAGTGCAAATACTTTTTGAAAAAATATGAATCAAACTATTCTCCTTCCATCTGTTGGTAAATAGTAGGGTAGACTGGGCACTTTAATATTGGTAAGGTAAATAGTCTAGAAGGAAAATTCTGAATTCCAACTCCGCTTAAGAAATTGAACTTTTGACACATCCTACTTCCGCAGAGAGGTTGGTAAATATCTATACCTAAACAAAGACTATTATTGATGATAATAAAGTTTCTTACTTAACATTGTTTACAATTTATAACACCACAGATCAGCTAATCTTTACTTAGAATTTTCCAGATGATGTCAAGGGATTTGGTTTATAAAAAAGTAAATAATGCCTCCCATAAATAATGTCTTAATTTCTTAATCAGTTACATACGTAATTATTATATTATCAATGTCATTGTGTCTTAGTGGTGAGGTTTAAGTATGTTTGGAATATCAAAATAAACACGTCAGGTTACATCGAGGTATAGACTGCATTTTTTATTTACGGTAGTGAATTGATTTTGATTATATTATAGCAGTTTTGAGAGTTATAAATAAGTGTTTGAATTTGTTCTCTTTATGTCATTGGGCGATAAAGAGAATATTTTTGTTGGCTAACATAGTCAAAAGTTATGAATCGTTAATTACACGCAATATATGATAACAATCCACCTTTTTGTGACTAAAATATTGGGGTCGTTCAATCCATGAGTTTATACGGTATGTCTATGCTTAGAGATCGTGAAGTAAATACAAATTGATTTAAGAAAAACTGATATCATTTTGTAATGTAATAACATGACTAATTCTCGTTCAAATTACCACACATTTTAACATATGTGGAAATAACTCTAGATACTATATTTGTTTTGTTTATTTTTTGAGGTGGGGACTGTTTCTTTGTTTTTGTTTTGATTTTGTTTTTCAGGTATATAAATGCAATTCCCTGGAAAAAGAAAAGCGTTTCTGTGTTAGAGTATGCTCAAATACAGTCGTGTAAAATGGTGTAGCGTCTATGTGCTTTCTCATTTACAAGCCTAAATCATCTCATGCAGAAAATCACTGTCGTCATTCTTGACAAGATATGCTGCAGCGTGTTTGGCAGGAGTTGGAGTAATAAATTGACGAGTGTCCTGTCATATCTTAAACCCTGTGAAAACTTATAAAATCATTAATGAAACTTTCAATCTATATCCATTGTTCATATCTATCTATCCATCTCACATTGTACATATGTATCTATCTATCTCATATTGAAAATATATATCTATCTTTCTATCTCATATTGTTCAAATCAGTCTATCTATCCATCTCACATTGTACATTTCAATTTATCTATCTATATCACATTACTCATATCTATCTGTATCACATTGTAAATATCTATCAATCTATCTACCTCAGATTGAACTTTTCTATCTATTTCACATTTTTCATATATCATATCTATCTACCTAATATTGTATTTATCTATCTACCTATCTATCTCACATTGTACACATTTTGATTCGAATTTGATGAATAAATTTGATATACTCCGTTTCAGATTATTACCGAGATTATATTTTTTTTCATTCCTCCAAAAACTACGAGTTGGAATTTAATGAAACTTTCACAGTATAATGGCAATAAATATATGCGTAGGCTGTATAGATACTGTATTGTTCTGCGCAGCAGGAAAGACTGTGGTTATTTGCAATATTAACAGGATATAGAAATATTCTAGGCTATAAAAGATTGTCATTCTAACCTTGCAATTATGGATCGCAAATGTGACTTGACACTTTCTGAGAAAGATATTTAAACACATAGCTACCGAACTATGTTGTCATCCCCTGGTCAACATCAGATGTTTATAAATTGAACTACCTGTATGAAGAATTGGGATGGCGGCTTCCAGTGTCATTTTCCACCCGCTGCTTTCGACCCTTTCCTATCACTATTATTGAAATGGTTGGTGGACGTGAATGTGTCCCTTCAAGCCAGTACAGGGGAGTTTTTAAGTGAAGTGTAGTGTGCGGGGAACTGGTCCCATCATTTACACCTCATTTCACGAATAGGTTAGCCATATATGTAACTTAGGGTAGCGTTGAGATAAATACAACGGCGCTTGGTAACTGTCAGTTTCACACCAAATACGTTGCAACTGAAGTCATATTTACCAAGATTGAAATGAACAATTCAATGTTGAATTTAGTTAAAAACCAGTTCCCTTATCAATACACTAATTTATTAACAGTTTTGCGGTACATCTGAATCTTTTTTGATAAAGTGATCAAATGAGCAGCCCTATATTTTAAATGTACTTTGCGTCATCAAATCTTACCATTGAGATGAATATTTAGTTCAGCCTAGGAGAAAAGTTCCACGGGGCGGCATGTGGTTTGCATAGAGTTTCCTACACTTTCACCCTCTTGTGTTTCACGAGAAGTGGTTGATAAAACACATTGCATAGACTTCATCGATTATGAGATAACTTGTTAAGTTGATTGTGATACTATATTAAAACACATTTTGCAGACAATTAAAGGGCATTTGATTATTTATATGCAAAAACACATTTTATCGACTAGTTTTATAGCTATCGGTTTCAATACTGACACTGCAAAATAAAAACTTAGCTCTCATGAAAGAATAAGGCTTCACTCTAACAAAACGGCAAAGAGTTTGCAATATCCCGCAGAATCTTTTACAGATCGACACGCAGATGATCTAGCATTTCGCGCAATATCCTGCACAAGCTGAATGCATGCTTCGTTCCAATCTCACTGGTCAACCAGAGTTCACTAACCTAAACATCAAAGGCTTCTTGAGTCCAAAAGACTGTTTTTTCTTAATCCTAGACTTATCGTCTGCTTTCTCTCGTTAAAAGATGTTATCTATCCTAACTACTTTTTCGGTGATTCCACAAAGACCACCCAGTAATCTAAGATAATCGGTAGTACATTTTTCTAAGGTTCTTTTCCAAGTCTGGCACAAGGCCACAAATATAGGTGCAGGGCGGCGATTATATAACACTATCCCCTTTTTACTTATGCTAGACCAGAGAGGTTGTTTTTGCGTATGAGATGGAACACCACACCTACTATCAGCTCCCTACGTACCGCAAAGATTCAAGCTATGCCGGCATCAAATCTGAAACCTCCATGAAGTAGCACATATTCAAATATTGTCAAGGCTTTGACTCACCCTAGTATTTTATGTTTATTATGCAAGCACTACCGAGATTAAGCGAAAATTCATCCAAGCCGTAGCTGTATCAGTGCTACTGTACAGCAGGGGCACATGAACCCCAACGAAGCACTTTGGGAATAAACCAGATTGGAGCTGCACAAAGATATCAGATCAAATCTAAGAAGCAACACCACACAAGAAAACAGCTGACGATCTTATGTCTTATATTGCATAAACCATCCGAATGAGGCGAACAAGACATGCTGGACAATGTTGGAGAGGCAAAGACGAAGTCATAAGTGACGTTCTTCTGTGGATACCTATACATAGACACACCAGTGTAGGACGCTCAGAAAAAAGAACCCAGTATCAATCAGCTCTGTATTGATTCGTGGTGCCGGCAATGACCGAAAGGGGCGATTGGCGAAAGAGTTATGGGAATCTGTGCTAACAGCGTGACCTGACGACGACGACGATGATGATGATTATGATGGTGATGATGATGATGATGATGATCAATTACTTCGCTTAGAATATATGCTAAGATATTTTGTTTCACTGAAATGATTTGTGGATTTATAAAATTGCACCCTGGTTAATGACTAGACACTTCAATTTTGGAATGAGAAAAAATGTATCCGAAAAGTTCACAGACTTGATTCTATCAATGAATATATATATATCAGCAAAGAGAGTCTCGAAGTCCGACAAGGTTTCGTCGGCTCAAGCAGATGAATGTGGTTTACGATGTTTATCTTATTTCATGTACGTGATTTGAACTCATAAATCTCATGATATAGATTCTTGTAAGCAAAACATTATTAAGGTAATAAAGACAATTCATCGTAGTATATAAAAGTAAACACACACAGGCAGACAGATAGATAGATAGATAGATATGACCAGACTGCGATAGATAGGTAGATATAATCAGTCGGAGATAGACAGCTGCTTGCATACATGCATGGTATGGTGTATACACACACATATCTCTCTCTCTCTCTCTCTCTCTCTCTCTCTCTCTCTCTCTCTCTCTCTCTCTTCTCTCTCTCTCTCTTAATATATATACATATATAAATATATATATATATATTTAGAGAGAGAGAGATGATCAAACTGAGATAGATAGATAAATACTTGGACATGTGAACTGTTGGCAGTGCCTCCACACACACATACACATACCCCCCACACACACTCACATACGTACACAAATAGATAGATAGATAAATTCTAAGGAGTAGAGATTCTGCATCAAAAAATCCTTTTACCTACTGTTGTAGAAACCGATTGACTAAAACGAGATAGATAGATAGAAAGAAAGATAGATAGATAGATATCTTATTATAATGGAGATTGTGTGTTTTTCTGTCTGTAACCGAAACTAAATCATTACTCAAGTCACAATTCCCTTAGTAATTAACGTCACATTCACCATGAATTTATCCTTATTTTAACCTCAATTATTAATGAAATTGTTTTTACATTATTTATACTGTTAACATATCTACATAATAATAACATTCAATTATATTTATATATACAACAAAATAGCGGTTACAGTGTGAACGGGAAGGCTAATTTGCATATTGATATTAGAAACGTAATTTTAATAAATATATGCTTAGTATTATTGGTTTCTAACTGTTTGATTTTATTTTAATGAATATAAGCAAAAATCTCTTCAATCAATCTTAAATGAAATCCATTAACAAGAAAAGATAAGTGTCATTTTATTCTTTACTTCGTATTTTAACTAAATACTTAAATTAGAAAAAATAACAATGAAAGATGAGAGTGATGGAAGAGTAAATTTCAGTTGTTCTATTTTTCGATTATACCCCCCTCTGTTTCAAATCTTTTCATCTGTATTCTTATTTAGTTTCATTAGCATTTCTAATTTAATACGATATTTTATTACATTAAAACTTAAATACTTGCACCCGGAGGGTGCATAAATTTGCTAGTAAAAGTTATGAAAGAAAATGAAATATGTTCTTTAAGTTTGAAAAAGAATACTTTTTACGCAGTGTTTGTGGTTTAGTAGTGAAGAATCGCACAATCGCCAGTGGAACTATATTAAGACAAATCGAACTATTACCTTGAAGAATTTGAGTGACATATTTTTTTGCAATATCAAGATGTAATATATTTAAACATATCCAACAAAAAAACTGTCAAAATCAGAATACTTGACGAAATACCTCCTGAAGATAAAGAAATTTAGCAACATACTCTTTCGAATGTATTATTTTGCTTTTTCGGATTTATATCCTCATCTTTATTTTGGTATGTAAAAACATAACGATTCGACCGTTGTATTCTCCAGTCTTCTTCAGGTTTTCCTTGTTTATCCAAGCTTTGCAATCATTCAACTCGGAAAATCATTTGGACAGTTTGACTGTTGTGCAAACAAGGCGTTGAGAGACTTATGAAGATCGCATCCAAAAATTCAGACAAATAATAATCTTTCGGCTATGCAATTCTGTGTATAAACAAAACTAAATTGAGAAAGGACGGAAGGCTGCATCCTACCATTCATAAAGAAATCACTAAGAACTACAGAGGCATAAATCAACGGAGTTTGGTTACTAACAGTTTCTTGCATATCAGATTGTCAAACCAAATTCGCGCTATTAGATTCACTTTCGGTGCAATTCGTTTGAGAATCACACAGGTCAGAAACTGTCAGTAAACAAGCGCCGTTGACTTCATGTCTACGCTACCCTAACTTAGATGTACATGCTCTATCCAGGATACTGAGCACTATTTACTTATGTATGTAGCATAATAAATCATCAAAATATACAGATGCGTGTATTAAAATAGTTAAAATTCCTTTCGTATTCTGTGGGTGACTATGGCCGAGCGGTTAAGCTGTCCGACTGCTGCTGAATCGATCCGTCTTCTATCTCAGCTTTAGGTAGCCCACAAATGTCTAGCCACACTGAAGAGACTTGATAAGTCTAAGCACAAATACAATGAAATTAAGTCTGTGGATGACTATATATACTCCACATCCCCCTGGGGTTGAGCACTTTGGAGGGGATTTCGCTGACGACCGCTAACTAAAACGCAACGCTCTCCTATATAAGGAATGGAGCACTCTATAGCGGCATTTACATACATACAGATGTGTGTATTAAAACAGTTAATATCCCTTTCGCATTCCGTGGGTCACTATAGCCGAGCGGTTAAGCTGTCCGACTGTTACTGAATCGATCCGTTTTCTATCTCGGCTGTAGTTAGCTCATAAATGTCTAGCCACACTGAAGAGACTTGATAAGTCTAAACACGTGTCTGTGGATGACTATATATATGTGTGTCTTTTTAGTCTGTAATGAAGCATAATATTTCTGTACATTTACATTTTTTATTTATTTTTCTTCATTTTATCCAACCTTGAGGAAGATAATCATTTTCAGAGTTGATACTGTTTTTATTTGGTGCGGGTGCCTCTTTTCCTTATATTATTACTATTTTTTGTGTAATCTGAAGACACTTAAATCCTCTGATAACCACAATACGATAAAAAAATGCCTGGTTTATCAGCTCTGACTCATTTCATCATAAATGAATCATATTCAGAAAAAAATCGACAACAGATATTGCTTCAATTGTTTGAGAGCGTTTTTACTAATACATTCGCTGAAATCTATGAATCAAGACATACACTTGAGAAATTTCATATGTGCAACATAAAGTACATGGTATTGTTTATGCCAAAAAATGTTCAACTGAAGGAAATTTTTGACTTCAATATCGTAATTTCATTGTATTTGTGCTTATATACGCATGAATATAAAAGCAACGAAACGGAAAATTATAGCAAGACTAAACAAAGTAAACTAATTATTATATATATATATATATATATATATATATATATTATATATATATATGAGGGTAAGAGGATTGGAGTAGATCCGACAGAAGGTGCTAAAAGAATTGAGGGAAAATGTGGACAAAAGAACAACTCAAACCAGTAGATGTAGGAGATATATTTCGTCTTGCATTGAGCAAGACTTCTTCTGTCGTTTATTTGAACATCTTTGAACACCACCACTACCACCACACCTCCCAGTCCCCCCCACAGACATTTAACCCTACTTACCAACACCCAAAACAAACCATTTTACGACAAACGAACCTCTCTAGGAATAAAAGTCATACAAACCACCTCCCAAACAATCAAGGACTTTACCAACTCCTCCACGCGCACAGATGCTCCCAACACCCCCAACACCCCCCAACACCCAACGGTGGCATCTACACCATTCCTTGCAACAACTGCAATACATGCTACGTTGGTGAAATCAACGCGTCTATGATCATAAGAGATCGATAAAAACAAACGATAATCTAAATGCATTATTCATACACACTGCAGACCACAACCATACATTCAATTTCACCAACGCAACTCTGATCAAACCCAAACACAAGAAAAAACTGCGACGTCTATGCGAATCAGCAATCATAGCACACACCGAAACGATAAAACTAAGACCTGGATTTTTTCAACCTTGACATATCGATCGCAAAAATCATAATACACGAAAATAAAATCAGAATTGAAAATGGATAAAACTGCAATAAAAAAAATTTCCCAAAAAACTGACCTACACCTCCCATACTAACCTACTCCCACGCCCTCTCCCTACCCTCTATATCTATCAAACGCCCCTCAACCCCTCCACTTACCTTGATCTTTTTCGCTCCTACCAAGCTGGCCAATATCTCTAAAAAAATTTCCCTAGCCAACTAAATGAATGATGACCCATCTCTTCCACCCTACCCATTCATCTTGACCTTTTCCCCCTCGACTCAAAGAATCAAGATACCTAAATATTTTCTCCAAGCCAACCAAAGAATGTTGACCTAATTTCTTCCCTACCATCTTCTCCTCCTTTGAACTAAACTACCTTACTTATCATATTTCTTCCAACAAATTCCACACATTTGATCTTATCTCCCTCCCAACTCAATGTATGAAAGATTGCTTTTGACCAATCAAATCCTCGCAAACTCTATCCCATCCTCCTGACTTCATCCCCAAACTCACTCCTCACCCGTTCACTTTCTCTTCTATAAAACAGATGCATGATGCGCAAATGTTCAAATAAACGACTGAAGAAGTCTTGCTCAATGCAAGACGAAATATATCTCCAATATCTACTTGTTTGAGTTGTTCTTTTGTCAACATTTTCCCTCTATTTATATATATATATATATATATATATATATATATATATATATATATATATCATCAGTAGCATACGTTGACAACTCAGATTTTACTAAAGATCCTTCTCTTTGAAACCTAGGTCGTCAACGTCTGCTACTGAATCCTCCTCCTCTCTCTCTCTCTCTCTCTCTCTCTCTCTCTCTCTCTCTCTCTCTCTCTCTCTCTCTCATCCTCTAGCTATCTATCTATCTCCAGAGGATTGTTAGCAGTCTTTATATGAAGTAAAATTACTTATAGTAAAATTAACTTTCTTAAGGGGGTTGTGATGATGGTAGAGGCTCTGACTGATCGGACGAATTTTAGTCTAGCCGCACTGAAGAGCAGTGATACGGCGAAACAGTACTTTGTGGATGACGATATATATATATATATATATATATATATATATATATATATATTGTATAGTACGATATATATATATATATATATATATATATATATATATATATATATATATCGTCATCCACATTGTAGTTTTTAGCCGTATTGCATGCTTGCATCTTAATATAAAAACTACGTCACTGCTTCCGTCACATTACCCAAAATCGTCATAACATAGAATAAATACACTCAGAATTTGAACATGCAACATTAGACAGTCCTCATTGTTTTTTAAAACAAGTTTTAATAAATACATGACTGGTATTATATATCTATATATAGTTTGTTTTATTTTAATACATATTTAAAGTTTACATTTCAAATTGTTTTATTTTTTTAATCCTTTAATGAATTTGATGATTTTACTTACTTAGGGTAAAAACTCGCTGACATTGAATTTTTATACCCCCGCCCCAGGCAATATGTTTCAAAAATCTATATCTACATCGCCTGGAGGGTGCTTTTTATTTTGCTAGTTTATATAAAAGCATATCTTTCTAAAATTCTCATTATATATATATATATGTATATATATATATATATATATA
This sequence comes from Doryteuthis pealeii, assembly GCA_023376005.1. Taxonomy (NCBI): domain Eukaryota; kingdom Metazoa; phylum Mollusca; class Cephalopoda; order Myopsida; family Loliginidae; genus Doryteuthis; species Doryteuthis pealeii. The sequence continues at coordinate 134,662,372 of CM042139.1, read as the reverse complement.
TATATATATATATAATGAGAAATTTAGAAAGATATGGTTTAATATAGATGCAAGCATGTGCACAAATTCACATGTCAAAGCCCACATGCCTATACATACATCGTGTACCTATGGAAATGACCTCTTCAAAGTATTTCTCTTGCGACTGTACATACCTATCGTTCCTTACATTTTTCCACGGTCGCGATTTTCATTATCGTTGTTTACTTAATAGTCTAAAGTCTTTTCATCAGAGATTTTTAGCTTTGTATCAAATCTTGATAAATCTGAGTGCATTCAGGTTTTTGACAAAAAAAAACCAACAAAATATCATAATGCGAATAATATTCAATGGCAATGTCACGATGCACACGACAGTAAAACAGCAGACAATCTTGCTGTGATTAATTTAATAACCCAATCGGAATGTTCATTTCAACAACTACCGCTTATATGGCAAAGACGAACTGAAATCTAAACCGGCTCCACACATTCAGTTCCAGGACGAACACAAGACAAAAACAAAACATATTTTCCGACTTATCAGAAACTAAACGACTTGAATTTCAGCAAAGTCTTTTCTGAGTATATACGACGGTCTGATTAAATGCATCTGTCAAATGGACATCAGCACATTCAAAGAGATACTGAACAATCAAAACCAGCAGCAGCCTTTAAAGGAATGTCAAGCTATCCCTAAGAAGCAACAGCAGTAACTTCAAAGAGATGCTCAATGATCACTAAGGAGAAACAACAGCAACCTCAATGATGATGCGTCCATAACTATATATATATATATTTACTAACCCCTCTGCACGAGCAGATGTCACACAAGGTCAATTTATCAAACAAAGTTTAACAGGTTTGAATTCAGAGTTTTCCTTCTAGACCGGTTGCCTAACCAAGTTTAAAGAGCCCAGCCTTCCCTACTATTTACCCATAGCTGGAAGGAGAGTAGGGTTCATAACTCTCCCAAGGGTATTAGCGCTAAGCAAAAATGCAATTTCCACGTCCAGGATTTAAACTCGGGGCGACGAGTCCATTTCCCATGCCTTTAACCATTACACCACACACTTCCATAACTATAATATAGGATCATATATATATTTGTAATATCTGCATTATACAAAATGTAATTTTTGTTTAATTCCTTGTTGAGGAAATATGGAATTCTAGACTATAAAATCATGTAATCATCTATAACAAAGTTCTTTTCATTTAATATATCGGTGATCTGTCCGTTAAATATTGTAGATTTTGTCTGTAACGTATTCTTAGAATAAGGAAATGCAGTAATAGACGATTTTTCAGAACGTGTGAAAAGGGAAAATGAGAATTTACACAATAAACTGAACCGATATGTTCAATAGGATGTCATTCCTTCTTCAGAATGATAATGACAGCCTTTACTCTGGGAAAGATAAATTCAGAAAAGCAAATCTTTAGGAAATAATATTTTATCGCATTCTTCAAATAGAAATGGTTTATCACTTCATGACATCCATTTCTTCAAATTATTGGAACAAGTAAAAATAAAAGCGTTAAAAGGAAGAAAGTGTTCCATTCAGCATTATCAAAATTATTTTCTCTTTCAGAATCAAAGACTTTTCAAGTGTAAATTTTTAAAATAATATTTTGGCTTTTTTACTATATTCTTCATAAATAGATGTAACTTTTGCTTGTCTCTCAAAAAGAATTACTTTATTCCCATAAAACTGTACAAACCAATAGGTGTGAAGAAAGAAAGAACGAAAGAAAGAAAGAATGAAAGGAAGAAAGAATATGAATATATATTGAAGTAAGAGGAAAACTGAAAGAGAGAAAAAGGAAAAAAGAAGGAAAAAGTAAGAACGAAAGAAAAAAAAAAAGAAAGAAAGAAGAATTCTATCAAGTGTAAAAGAAAGAAAGAAAGAAAGAATGAATCCTATCGTTTGGAAAAAACACACAAAGAGAGAAAGAAAGAAAATGAAAAACTTTGACGAAAACAGAAAGAAAAAAAGAAAGAAACCTATCAGATTTGGATGAAAGAAAGAAAGAAATAAAGGAAGAAAGAAAGACAAATATTTGGTTGTCTGGGAAACAATGGCCGATTTTATTACATACATAAATAAAAAATGTTTTCTATTATGTAGAATTTAATCGTGAAAAGTTTGAAATGACGTTCAAATTCACAAATGATATAGTCCCATATATGACATCATCTATTCATAATATTTATTGCGTTATTTAAGTGGTACACAACTAAAATGGCGTAATCTCATCTTGAGTGACAATGATGCTGCCATATTCTCTGACCTTGGACTGGATTATTTCTTTAACCTCCTGTTTTCTTTTATATGTATTATAATTATTATATAATCTTTATTAATTTGATATAAAGCCTCTTAAAGATGAGACTTAAATTTGGGAAATAAATATCTTTTCTTCTATGAAATTGAAAATATATCTTATAAATTATCTTATAATTGGTTTTCTTTTACCCTTGGAGGGATTATAAAATTTAACACACTTAATCATCTAATCAAATATGTCCTCCATCTCTCTTTCTTTTTCCCCTTTAATTCTTTCTCTTTACTTTCTCTTGCCTTCTCTCTCTCTCTCTCTCTCTCTCTCTCTATATATATATATATATATATATATATATATATATATCACTCTGACTCTTCTCTCTCTCTCTCTCTCTCTCTCTCTCTCTCTTCTCTCTCTCTCTCTCTCTCTCTCTCTCTCTCTCTCTCATTTTGGTATATTTCCCATTCCCTTCTTTTTCTCATCTCTGTTTTCCATCTCCCACTTCAAACACTTATTTGTCTTCCTATTTTCTTATTTTATTTATTCTCTGTCTGTCTGTCTGTCTATATCTGTCTATCTCTCTGTCTCTCTCTCTCTTTCTTCTCTTATTATATATATATATATATATATATATATATATATATATATATATATGAGGAGTAAAAGATTGGGTAAATCCGAAAAATGGGATTGAAAATTTGAGGAAATACGGATAAAACACAAAATAACTTCATTCAATTGATACCGAAACGAAATATCAATAAACCCCCACACACATACACATACACACACACACACACACACACACACATATATATATATATATATATATATATATATATATATATATATATATATATCAACGCTTCCGCACGATAAGTCATTTTTAAGCAGGGTTTAACAGATTTACCTTCAGATCTTTCATTTTGAAGACTGGTTTCCACACTAAGGTCAAAGTTCCCAATCTGCCGAGATAATAACTTTAGACAGACTAATTTTTTACTGCAATACACTTAGAATGCACTAACTTTACGAATAAAGTAATTTATAGTCGAATTTTTAACTGGGTGATAATTTTTTAATGTATTTACCGAACCCCTCCACCACTGGCAGGATATAACACATAGTCAATTTTTACATGGAGGAAAGCTTATTTGAATTCAGTGTCTTCCTTCTCCTATATCGGTTGCCAAACCAAGGCTAAAGACCCCAGTCTGTCCTACTACGTACCCATAGCTAAGAAGAGAGGACAATAGATGGATTCGTACCTTTTCCAATGGCATTAACACGAAATAAAAAATAAAGTGTATCATCCAGAATTTGAACCTGGGTCGCCGATTCCACTTTCTACGACATAACCGTTACGCAAAACGCGCGAATGATCCTTTTGTAATGTCAATGTTCGTGTTGAACGTCTTTTTTTTTTAATCAAATTAATTTTCTGTGTTTAACTGAGATAATTTAAAGTGCTATTTAGAATCCTTTAGTACTTCGTAAATAGAAACCTCGGCAGTATCATGGACCGTTGTTAAAACAGGAACCCGGAAAGTTTAAGTATTGATTAGTTGCTATTCAAATATATAAATATTTACCCAATCCCTCCACACGAGAAGGATGTAACACAAGGTCAATTGTAAGTAAACTTTAACAGCTTTTAATTTAGAGATTTCCTTCTCCTAGACTGGTTGCTATATAAAGATTAAAGAGCCCAGTCTGCCATACAATTTACATATAGCTGAAGGAAGAATAGATCGATTCATGCCTTTACCAAGCGTGTTAGCGCTATGAGAAATGCAAACATCCACGTGATCGACTTGAAAATAACAGTTGATACTTTCTTGTTTTTGAGATCGAACCAGAGTTAACTTGTAATATAGGCAATAAAGAGAGTTGTATTTTTCTGTGATCACGTGCCAGACTGTTCTTTTCCTGATTTGAGTTACCTCATCTCCTGATCTCCTCATATTGTCGTCTCAGCTATGTGTTAAATAGTATCACTGCTGTTTTTCTACCATTGGCATTAAATAACCCACGAATGTTAAAAAAAGAAACCAAACCAGACATTCATCTTGTCGTTGTCTCCGTTAACTTTCTTCGAGAATTTTCACAGTCGTGTTTTTATTTATTTAACTCTTCCAACACGAACAGGATGCGACAAGAAATAAATTTTAAGCGGTGTATTTTGCTCAGTTTCCGAAGTTTAGAGTGAAGTGAAACGAAAATAACCTAGTCCAGGATTTGAACTCGAGTAGCCGACTCTATTTCTTACGACGATGACTGTTACCATAATAGCAATAGTTTTCATATGCGTATCTGTGTGTGAGTAGATGAATAGAGGGAATTCAACTGGCTCAATAAATAGTAGTGCTTGTCTAATGATAGAAATACACTCTGTAAACCGTAGAGAATTGTCACTATTTGTTGGGTTGATTGAATTCCTCCTATTTAAGGCAGGGTCACCGAATGTATTTCCCAGCAGGCCAGATAACCGAGGGATTTACGAGTGACGGTCACATAAGCATTCTGATCTATAAAATACAGTGAATACACAAAAATTAAAGACAACAAACATGCATACAGTTGTGCCTTGACTACGAGTTTTATTCGTCCTAGCATCCGCCTAGGAACCACAAGGTTCCTGGTTCGATACCGGTCCTTGCCAACTAGCACAGGGATCTGTGCGGCAAAGAAAGGAGCTGATGGTAGGCGTGGAAATCCACCTCAGACGCACAAACAATCTCCTTGGTCTAGCGCTAGTGAAAAGGGGATAGACTTCCTTGCTGTCTGGCTGATACCGACTTTAAGCCACCCGACAATTGTACGTACTTACTGGTAACTTACTTCTCTCGTACATAAAATCAATTTCCCCCCACTGAGATAAATTGAAATGCCTTTAATCAATTACAGACACCCACAAAACACCCTAAATTTTCTTTGCATTTTTTACTTTTTTTTTTAGATAAGAAAAATAACATTTATTATATAAAAATATAAAATATAATGTAATGAATTGCGTGCTGTAATTTATTTTAATGTTTATCTTTTAATAAATAATATTTATCTTTGGCGTAATAAATTTGGAAACTTGAATGTTTTTAGTGAATTTATTAATGTAAGTGTATCTGAAGCTCGTAACTCAAATTATAGCTCAAAATAAAAAGCAAAAATTTGACCGAGTGACAGCTCTTAACTCAGAAAACTTGTAAGTTGGGTTACTCGTAATTCAAGGTACCCGTGTATTTACCAATACTCTAAATACAGTAAATACACAACAAATAATGACAAACATATCTGCTTACCAAAAAGTTATGAAAGAAAGTGACGTAAATTAAAACAGTGGTTCACAACTGTTTTTATTTTTTACACTAAGCCATTCGATGATTTAAAATCCTATCTTATTTTTATAAGTAAATATTTTTTGTTTGCCTATACCAAAAAAAACGTTATATGGCCCCCGGGGTGCATATGGCCTCGGTTGAGAACCACTGAACTATAATTATATTTCAGCTCATTTTTACACAATGCCGCATCGGGCCAGATGAAATTACCTCTCGGTTCGAATTGCGCCTGCTAGTTGTAGTTTGGTAACCCCAGATTTAAGGAATAAGGGGCAAGACATGATTTATGGATAATGACCCGCAAACAGTGTTTATGATTGAACAAAAATATTTACGTTGTTTTGTCGCGAATTTTTATTAGCTATGGGGTTTTTCTGTTTAGATCCAATCTTTTTGTAAAAACAAAAAAAGAAAAAAAAAAAAAAACTACTTTTCTTCCGATATTCCGAAACCCTTTACCTTTCTCTATCTATCTTCTGTCACTCAATTTACTTTTTACAATTGTTCATGTAACCCTTCTTTATTTCTTTTGAATGAGAAGCTGGCTGTATCTTGGAGAAAACACGTACATTTATCTTTTATAGAGAAGCGATAATTGATTTCGAAACAGGCAAATTGATGGAAATAGATTGAAGTGAACACAAAGAACGCGTGTAAGTTAGATGGTTTTCTCGTGTTATTTCAATGTTTTAACTGTAGCTGCATGAAAAAAAAGAATGCTTCGTGTCTAACTATGTTTACCTCACTGCCACCGGTCATTTTCCCCCTTTGATCTTCCATATATACGATTCTCAAAGCTTTATTACCCCTTCTCATGGCTATTGTTTGTTACGTCTTATATTTCTTTTCTTCCTTTTTAGTGCCCTTTTTTTATAATTCCATAAACGTTTCTGTCTTTAAGCCAGCAATTCGTTGCCAAAGAAATCTCATTATCGAAAAAAAAAGGAATCTTGTCGAAATAAGAACAGAATTACATTTGTTTATATAAATGTCAGGGATATGAGACAGAGAGATAGAGATACAGAGAAAGAAAGAAAACGAAATAGATACACAGAAGGAATGACTAAAGATAAGAGTGTAACTTATAGATTATTGATACTGATTTGATACGCATACATACAGATTAAGATTTTACCATAGCGAGGTAGAATTACAAGAACATATATTTGACCATAGCGAAGTAGAATCAAAATACCATGAATCTGGTAATGGCTGGACGTTTCTGTCGACATCTGTATGGAAAAACCTCGTTAATACCACCATAGGAGATGTAGGAATGCTTCTCATGCCTCGCACACTAAAATCGAAAAAACAGCATAGAAGAAAATCCAACTGAGAATCATGAGTACTACATTTAATGGCAATTCCTGCATAACTGTGTTACAGTCCCACAAATGTCAGCGATGAAATGGACATTGGATCGTTTTACAACAAGCTATCCTCCCTATGCAGACACACTCCCAAACACAATATACTAATCATTGGGGGAGATATGAATGTGCAGATCGACAGAAACAAAAACAATAGATTCTGCTTATACAGCACGCTAAACAGGAACGGTGATTTCCTAGCCAAGTTCTCCCTTGAGAACAGGCTTGTATGTTTAAACACTAACATACAAGAGCGAAATGGGAAAACTATGGACCTACACCTACCCAAATAGCATAAAAGTGAAACTAGACTACATCCTAATGAACGAAAAAATGGATAAACAGCGGTATGAACTGCGAAACACACTCCTCTTTCAAAGGAGTATCCTCCGATCACAAAAGAGTCATAGCCAAGCTACGTCTAGGTCTATGTAGAAACAAAGGATAAACCAGTAAATCTGTACAATACCACTGGTCCTCACTAGCCAACAGGAATATATGCGATCGCTACGCGGTAACATAAGTTCGATATCCTTCCGGAGACAACAGCAAAGAACACTACAAATAAGGAATACGAAAACTTTTAGAATGACCACATAGAAGCTGCAGCTGAATGCATACCGTTCAAACAAAGAGCCAAACATACTGTTTCTCGGGAGACAGAAGCAGTCATAGTAAAGTGAAATGATATTAAAAAAGTATCCCAACGCAATAAAACAAACCCAATTAACACCAACATAGAAAACCTTAAGAAAGACTAGGTAGAACTAACTGTAACATACAAAAAATAACAGATATAATACATCCAAGAAGAAATAAATAAGATCAGACATTCGGTGGAAGACAGACAGTCGTGATTAACATGGCAAACAGTAAAGGGACTTGGTGATAGGAAAAGTACCACTAGATCAAAGTTAAAGGCAACGAGTTAAAGAGATAGACTCCAAGAATGGAAATGCCACTTCCATAAACTATTTAGACCTCCCTGCTAAAATCATAGAAAATAATGCTAAAAATAATGAATAACCAACTAGACATTAAGAATTTACGATGCAATAACGTAAAGAACTACTAACAAAACTGAAAAATAGAAAGGCTGTGGGCCTCGACGAAATACCGCCTGAAGTCTGGAAAATAAGGACATTTGATGATATTCAACTTAGACTATACAATATAGTATTCAGACAAAATGCGAAGGTTGCACCCTCCCGTTCACTCCGAAAAGAGACCTAGGAAATGCTAAGAACTACAGAGGCATAACTGTTACTGCTACAGCTGCTAACATATATATTATGCCCTTCTTCATCGCATCAGACCTTAAACAGAGAAAATCCTTAGAAAAAAAAAACGATTTCGCAGAATTCAATCCACACCTTCTCAGATCCTGACTATCAATCGAATCATAGAAGGGATTCGAGCAAGAAATCTTGAGGCAACTCTAGTATTTGTAGATTTCTCCAAGGGTTTTGATTCCATACACAAAGGGAAAAGTGAGCAAATACTACTAGCATACGACTTCCTCAAAAAAACAGTTACCGCCATAATGATGCTCTACCAAAACACTAAAACAATGGCACGCTCACCTGATGGCGACACGGATTTCTTTGACATTGTCGCTGGAGTCCTACAAGATCTTTCGCTGGTAGTTGTAGATTTTCATCCATAATTTTGATATAGTCTTCAGATTTCATTATTCCTCATATTGCTATTAATTGTCCAGTCACCCTTCAGCTAAAACAAACCCAAAACTTTATCGAGTCGCCTCCATCCCACATCTAATATCGGGTAAATAAACAGTGAGTGAGAGAGTTCTCGGATGATAGAGAGACATATTCGAGAGAGAGAGACAGATTAGAGACTTACTTGTTCCTGTCTTCTATTTCCTCTTCTTCTTCTCTGACCGACATCTCATCTAGTTGGGTTCTTTTATCTAACTTCTTCTACTAAGGGCTTTGGTTCTGGGCTAATTTTAGTCATAGCAATTAAATGAATTAACAAGACTTTTTGTTGCTTGATCAAGCCTTTTTATTTAACCCATAATTCTTATTCACCGCATGGGGAGACCAACCTTATGACACGTCTAAACTCTTTGACGGATGGGCTGCATCTAAAAACTAAAACTAATCACGTGTTTCTCATGGCACGTGAGATTCGCGTCTCTATGGGTCAGGGGGTTACCAACAGTCACTGGTAAATTTCCACTACCTGCTCTCAACGTTAACGGCCCTTATTCTCAGCTACACAGTCTACCAACAAGCTATGACACCCGTGAATTGTAACACATGTTTTTATGTTAGCACTGTATTCTTTCGGAGGAAATCCTCACCTTTCTTGTGCCAAATCTTGTGTACATGATTATTCCCAAAAAGATCGATTTTTGTTTCATGACTCCATATTAGTTGTTCCCAAAAGTAATTTTCTTTGTCGAAAAACGTTTTCTTGCAAAGTTAAACCAAGCAACAATTAGACATGGTTTGTGAAGATGGGTTCGTCGAGGTTTGTTTCCATATAATCCATTTCTATTTAAGCAAAGTTGTATTGTGCGAGTACTTACGCTAATAACCATCGTATCCAAACATGTTACGATGTCATTCAAAACAACACTTGGGTTTATATAAACCTCGCGACACAGTTTTCGTGAATTTCTCGGTAACAATTTAGATTTCCTTTCATGCTCACGCTAATTCAAACAAATTTGTGCTAAACTGTTTAAAATTCTTTATAACGGACTGTACCGTAGATCTAGGGGTAGGCAAATGGTCTTAAATAATTCTGTAACTATTTCCCGACTTGTGAAAGTTAATCATTATATGTCTCAAGTAAACGCTAAGCTCCTTTGTCTTCCCATTCTGTTGTTAATGTAAGAATAACAATTGTGACACTCTATGCACCACATAATGTTCTTTGCTTGAATTATCACAAATATTCTACTAAATGAATAGTCCGATAAAATAATTAGGTAAATGTGTGTGTGTGTGTGTGTGTATGTGTGTGTGTGTGTGTGTGTGTGTGTGTGTGTGTGTGTGCGTGTGTGTTAGGGTAGGGCTATTTTCACTTTTTTTTAATATCAAATTTCATGAGACCTGAAATTTGTCTATTAGATCTTGCACTTTTTGTGGAAAAGTCATCAAAGATCGTAGAAAAAATGCACTGAAAAGTCCCCGGTTTTGCAAGATTTTACCAAATGTTTTTCAGAAAATCTAACAATTTCTGTATTTAAAGCAGAGAATTTATTGATTATTTTCACCTCGAAAGTAATGGGAGTAATTTTTAACGGTTTGAAACCTTAATTGAAAATTAGCTGATCACTCTCAAATCATCACCAAGATTACTCAAGTGAATGTGAATGGACAAGTTGTATTGCAATCAGCATTTGGCAGAAAGATAAAAATCAGCCTAATTGCTTTCAGTACCGGCTTTATATATATATATATATATATATATATATATATATATATATATATGTGTGTGTGTGCGTATGTATAAATTTGATTGTAATTATTTTGTAAAGTCAAAATAAGATTATGAGGATAGAACTGAGTGTTATTGCTTTCTCATTGTTTTCTGATTGGGAATGTAACCCATATTGAATATATATATATATATATATATATATATATATATATATATATATATAAGTTGAACAAAAAATTTGTTTATATAAATGCGATTTTCAAACCAATTGCATAAAAATCGTATAAAAAGCGAAAAACTGACAGTTGCCAAGCGCCGGTGACTTAATGTATTCGCTACCATAACATATGTGTCTGTCTGTGTGTCCGTCTGTGTCTGTGTCTGTGTCTGTGATTGTATCTCCGTGTGTCCATATTTCTGTGTGTATGGAGCGTCTGTTTAGGTTTATGTGCTTGTGTGTGACTTTGTGCGCTTATATGCATGTGTGTTTATCTGTCTTCGTGTATATGCGCTTATAAGTGTACTTGAGTATATTTGTGTACGCTTTTCTGTGTATCGATATGTGTATTTGTCAGTGTGTTTCTGAGTATATGCAAATCTGTTTGCGTGTATACATGCATGTGTGTCTTTTATGCGCGTGTGTATGTGCATGACAGTATATATGCATGTCTGCTTGTGAGTTTCTGAGTTTATACGTGTATTTTCTCTCTATGGATATGTTTGTCTCCGTATGTCAACGTTTGTGTGTCTGTGTGCGTGTGTATATGTGTTTATGTGTATGTTTTTCTATGCATATATGCTTGTACATGGGTAGTTGTGTGCATGTGATGTGTGTGTGTTTGTGTGTGTGTGTGTGTGTTGTGTGTGTACGTGCGCGCATTCAATCTAACAAACTCTGACGAAGCTAATGCATTTATACTGGCGAGCGTATTAATCAACGCTCGTTTATATTCTGAATTTTAGATATTGTTTACCTTCGCGTGTCACGTTCCCTCGTATTAGTTCTCCCTGTTATTTCTACTTTTAATATTTTATCTGATAGAAATAAATAAAGAATGAATCAATTAATATAGAGGAAAAAGTCACAAATAAGATAAACACCCCAAATAGATAGGAATATATTATATATATATATATATATATATATATATATATATATATTCACTATGCAAAAAACATGTCCACAAAGAAAGATAAAATATAACTTAAGCTAATAGATAAATACTTTCCACGAGTCAACTGTACTTGATATCTAATAGTAATAAAATTAAGATCAGCTTTGCATGCCCATATAGCATATAAAAATAACATACTAAAATAATCAATTACTCGCCTAAATGCCCCTAAAAACTGCAGAATAGCACTGATACAGTATATAACTAATAGTAAATGTACACTTCACATTGAATTTCTATCCAATAACATAATATACAAAACCGAAAATGTATAGATGGGTCTAAGGGAAAATTCAGATAAAATGTACAATGTACATGACAGTAATAGGAAAAATAAAAAATTGTTAAATCCTTTCCCTCTCGCTCACTCTCTTCCCCCTCATCCTCCTTTCCCTCTCGCTCACCCTCTTACCCCATTCTCTCTCAATCCCCAGTAGTCCTAATATCATGGTCACTTCTGCTAGTATATATATATATATATATATATATATATATATATATATATATATAAGGTAATCCAAATGATTGGTTGTAAGGGATGATTCTATTTGTGATCTTCGAAATCTCACTGTACAACCACATTGTATGCTCTTGTAGATGCAAACATATACTCATACAAGGTCTGATGAGGCTAGAACTAAAAAAAAATTTTTTTTTCATTTCTGGTTGAAATTAAATATAACGGGATGATGATTTGTTAAGTTTTTCCTTCTTTGAAAGTTATATATATATATATTTATTTATTTATTTATTTAAGTCACCAATACAAAGTTCGTCTTACCAATGGTTTCGGATGTTTATCCGTCATCAGGGACGTTGAAAACAGTCAACGTCTCTAATGACGGATAAACATCCGAAACCATTGGTAATACGAACTTTGTATTGGTGACTTAAATAAATAAACAAATAAATACAGCTCTTAAAGAAATAATTGAGCACTTTATAATCATTTCTCCAATAATAATAACAAAAAATTAACTATATATATATATATATAAATATTTGCTCAAAGACTACCCTCTAACCCCAACCTATTACTATAGATGTATAGATGATATATTTCTTATATGGACACATGGCATCAACAGCCTCCTAGATTTCCTCACACACTTTAATAGCTACCACCAATCCATCAAATTCTTGATAGAACACTCCACCAGCTCGATCCCTTTCCTAGATATAACCACAAAATTAAGAAATAATATCATGAACACCACTCTTTACACCAAACCCACTAATAATCACACATTTCTAAACTATAACAGCAACCACCCCCATAAACTAAAAAAATCGATAATCTATAGTGCATGCATAAGACTAAGACGCATATGTGAAGACCAACAAGAATATATGCAACACAAGCCAACCTAGCAAGAAAATTCCTAAATAGTGATTACCCCATGAAATTAATAAAAAACGCATTCGACAAGCATCATCTCTAAATAGACAGGAACTACTCAAATATAAACCACACCAAACTAATGACCGAATCCCTATGGCATTTCACAACGGTCAACACATGCACAAACTAACTAAGCTACTCACCGAACAATATAAAACCCTACAAACCGACCACACAACAAAGTCCATCTTCAAAACCCCGCCCATCAACGCAAAAAACAACCACCCAACCTACGTAACATCCTCACTGCATCCAGAAAACATTTACATAACTCCGTACAGAAAGGTAACAAAAGATGCAACAAGCCTAGATGCCAAATCTGCAGCCATATACACACGGAAACCGAAATAAAAATACCCTACACGAACATAACAATCCATCCACCACACCTAACATGCGATAGCGCTAATATATATTACATATACTGCACACAATGCACAAATAGCGGATATGTGGGAGAAACATCTACATCGTATAGACTAAGATTAAATAACCACAAATCCACAATAAAACTCAAATCCCCGCATAGTACGATAGCACTTCACACTAACACCCTACCACACAACCTTACACACCTCAAATGTATTTTAATAGAACACGCATTTCCAACAACGCAATCTCGAAAACAAGCAGAAACTAAATGGATTCTAAAATTACAAACTCACTTGATGGGACTGAACGCTGACATCGGAATACTCCGTTATTATAAATATTTTACAGGCGCTGCTGCTGTCAATAACAACAAAGACAAAAGATCCGTTGAACAGGCGCAACATTCATTTGAAAAAGGGTATCTAACGAACCCGAACATTTATGATAACAAATAATTAAAAAAATAAGTGAATCCAATACTCCATAACATCGAGTTCATTCATTTATTTTTAGATGCTTCGTAATAACGCCCAACTTTAAAAAAACATTATATATATATATATATATATATATATATATATATATATGAGTATGAAAAGGTGGAATGAAAACATCACACAATGCTGTTAAAGAAGAAAACAATTTATAATATAATCATAGCTGATACTGATCAATATTTCGATTTTACAAAAATCATCATCAAAGCTCATTCACTCCGTAGTTGTTTGGGTCGGAGAGGAATGTCAAATCAGTTTACAAAACAAAAAACCTTAATACTGCAAAAAAGAACGAAAGTCGTTACAATATTCACCAATGTGGGCATTCGCACCATATATATGTCGGTCATGTCTCTATGTATACCTTTTGTCATCCAAATGTAGCGGATTTTTGAGATGTTGGCAACAAGACGAAACAATTTAAACGGAAGGGGATGGGTATTAAGAAATGTCACATTTCTTAATACCCATTGGAATTAAAAAGATTTTTAGTAAAGGAATTTTTTACGATTAATTATTTTTATTTTTTAATTGTTATTTTTAAGTTCTGTATTTCATAAATGATTAGATATTTACTGTATTTTGTTTTTATATATAAAGTAAAAAGATAAAAATAATACTATATATATATATATAGTGGTATATAATATATATATATATAGTGGTACACATCTGATAGCGAGACTGCTTTTAATTTAATTCCTAATTAGTTCGAAACATAATATACAAAATCATTTCCTAATCAATGACTCTCCATTTTCCGATTTTTTATGCATTTCAATAGTAAAATTGTTTGCATTTGTGTTCTATTGTAGAATAATTCGACATGCATTTACATTATACTTAAAATATTTTCATTGCCCTCTAATAACCCCTTTTTTCATCATTCCTAATGCAAAACGTATAGATTGAGAGCCGGAACTTGCGTAAACATAATTTAACCCAAGATTAAAGTATCTTCCTCATCAGCAAATGTTCTACTCTATAGCTATAAATAGCAAACTAACTCAATCTTAGGATATAAGTTAGAATACATAATCATATAACAATATTACCAGAAAACACAACTCTATGATTAAAAGAATAATTAATAAATAGCCTACAATAATCAGCCAGGAAAAAACATATAGATAAATGAAGTGAATTGACAATCAAATGAAGACGTCAAAAATAATATACCGAAATGTGTGGACCTCAAGGAGGGGGGGGATATGTTGAAAAATGGATCTCATTTGGTCACAAGGCAAGAGATCATCTTAGTCAGCCTATGAACTTTTCAGCTAATCCTGGTTTATCAAAATTGGCGAAAAGAGATAACAATTTTAATAATTAAAATAACGCTAGCACCATACAAAACATAAAATGCAATTTTAAAAAGATATTTACATGAAATTTTTTTAAGTATATCAATTTAAAACAGGAAGACAAAAGTAAAAGAATACGCGTGATCGTGACGTGGGAAAGTAAATGATTTTTACAAATGAAAATGGAAAATCCAAAACTGAAAGATTATTTCATTCGCCTGAAGGACTGCATTAAAATTGAAACAATTTATAAGTTTGTTACGAAGTCATGTATAAACATAAATGGAAATTAAACTCTATTTTATAGTAAAATATGGAGCACTTAATATCTAACAATAAATACGAGGGTGAGTTCAAAAGTAATGCCATTTTGTTTAGGACAGGTGTAATTACGAATACAAGTACATGTATCATACATGGAAATGAAGCTGGTTCTCTGAGGATTATATCCCTACTTCTCCACAGAGTCACCGTTTCTCTCAATAGCAATGTTCCACCTTCGAATGAGAGCATGTTTCCCTGCTCTGTAAGATTCTGTTGACTGTTCTTTGAACCACTTCTTCACTAGATATTTCTCTTCTCCTTCACTGGAATAATGTTAGCCTCTCAAACCCTCTTTGATGCGGCCAGAGAGATAATAGTCTGAAGGCACCTAATCTGGTGAGTATGGAGGAAGCGGTAAAGTTGTCCACCCGAATGATGTGATTGTCTCCCTTGTCCTGATGCTTGTGTATGGTCAAGCATTGTAATGCAGAAGGAGGACATTGTCGATTAGCAAGTTGGGTTTTACTCGTTGGATTCTTGCTCTGGGCCTCGTTAGAGTCTAAATGACGGCCTTAGTTTTATAAAATAAAAAAAACTTCATATGAAATAAAGAAAATGGTATTACTTTTTGACTCACTCTCGTATAAAGATGATGAAATATTCTAACGGATTATAGAACCTGTAGACACAATGCCAACACAAGATTCCAGAAAATACGACGTAGTTCTAAACATAAACTATTTTAAACATTGCGGGGACCTGTAGAAAGGTGGAGGTGACTCAAAATATTTTCATTTAAAAACATTTAACTTAGAGACAAAGTGATTCTAAAGAGTTTAGATGGTTCTGACTGGAGGATGGTTCGGGTGGAGGAAACGTCCTTGAAGTGAGGAATAAACGAGAAAGGGACACGTCTTCTAATAAGCTGGGAATATTCTGGATCGTTAGAGAAGAAAGATTATTTAAGGACATGTGTCCTTTTATAATCGTAAACAGTGCTAAGAACTCAGTCGCATAGAATCTCACCACCCCGACTAGAAGTAGCAGTAAACCAAATTATGACTGACCTGAGTGAAGGGGAGTTGGGCAAACAAACTGATGATCACTGATGAAGGTTTAAAAAAACGAAATATTTTAAAATAAGTCTATCTTTTGGATTAATTTGTTTTTCTAATTTACACACACACACACACACACAACACACACACATATATATATATATATATATATATATATATATATATATATATATATTGTGATTGTCACCTCTTTATATAAAATGGCATTTCTACAAGTAGTCTGGTTGTGACCACGCAATCTAGATTTGCTTTTACACACGCTGTCGCACACACACACACACACACACACACACACACACACACATACATACATATATATATATATGTGTGTGTGTGTGTGTGTGTGTGTGTGTGTGTGTGTAGAGAGAGAGATTAGAAAAACAAAGTATTCCAAAAGATATACTTATTTTAAAATATATATATGAAATAGAGAGAGAGATACAGGCCGACATACATTGAGTTTAATTTGAGTTTAATTACACAAGAATATGCATATATGCAAGAAGTGGCATAGCTTATTTTAGAATAGCTGTTTTGAATATAGACAACTTTGATTCTTTACCCCTGGTTAGCAAACCAGTCTAGGAAAAGGTAAACTCTGAATTCAAACCAGATCTACATCGATTAAAAAATGCCATTCTGTCACACCCTTCCCGTGGTGACAGGATTGGGTAGGTGCATCCACGCTGAAGGTTGTTTTTTTAACGCTTTCAGAACATGTAAATGTTAAATAAATTAATTCGATCAACTTTTTTCTCTATCAGATTCACTTAGAGAACTACGTATGCTCTTTGGGAAAAACAAGGTATTTCAAGAGTAGCTGCAAATGCTTAACTAAATGGAAATATATATGTAAATGTTAATGAATCACGAGTGTCAAATGCGAATTTGGAAGGAGCTAAAAGGAACAGAAAAAAATGCCGTGCATCACGAGCTCAGATGGAATTCGACTTACAATTTTCAGAATGCAATTAAAGAATGCCAAAATCCTAGATTAGAGAAAACTGACAAGAATGTTGACGGAAGAAAATAAACGTGTTAAACAAAAGAGTTTAATTAAAATAGAATCTAAGTGAAGCACTTCAAAGCAGTCGTATAAAATAAAAATGGAAAGCCAGGTGCGTAAATTACAGCAAATTAATTCCAAGATAATGTACGTATTTACCCAACCCGTTCGCGACACATAGAAGGTATTTACATCACTCATTCATCATAGGTAGAATGTGACACAATGTTGATAGAATGGCGCATTCAGTGAAGATCGAACTCGCTATTTAGTAGTAATGTATTTGAGACTAGCCGGCTACCCATTACACCACGACGAGACGTCCAGGTATTTACTCAATCCGTACGCACTCAGTATTATGTAAGCATTACACCATGATAAGCCGCCTTTAATTTCAAGATAATGTAATAATAACAAGTACACAGAAATACATAAACGTAAATAGTGATCACTTCTACGAGCGAAAGATGCTTAACTTCTGAGAGATATTTTTATAATTTTGAAATTATAATTCCCAGATAGTCGTTCCGTTACTCCGAGTTCCATGTGTGACACAGTGATTATCAGACAGAAAATATTTTCCGTCCGATGATCAAGGTGACTCAGAAAACTCCAAGTAACGCAAAGGGTACCACGAGATTATCAATTTCAAAGTTTTAGGTTTTAAACCTGCTCTGCTCTAAAATCAATCCGCCCTATCGACAGTGTTATATAATAAATATGGATATACTATTATTTCAGCAAGTAGAGTAGTTTGAAATAATTGTAAAAAAGTGTAAAATCACATTGACTTCATATAGTTTGATTGGCAAAGGGTTATATCCGAGACATCTGGAACGGGGCTCTGCAGTGGCCAAGAGGAACACGTGCCCAGGTGACGCTAAAAAAGTGTTAGAACTTAGTTGAGTGGAGTCTAGCAACTCGTTTGAGCGAGACGTGTCTTTTTATCTCTGCATCCCATTCCCACTCCACTCGCGTGCGGGTCAACAATGTATCGAGTGAAATGTATTTAGGGGAATACACAATAAAGAACACAAGATCTAACATAGAAAGAGAGATACTCCCAGCTGAAGAACAGAAACCGCGATACGAAATAAAATATCAAAATGGGCCACATAATACCGGTTCGGGATATATATATTTGCGAATAAATATGTGCATATGGTATATAGTTATGTTCATGTCGAAGATAGAAAAACAAAACATTCCAAGGAGATGAATTTATTCTTGATAGAGAAGTTATAACGTTTCGGTTTTTGCAATCTTCATCGGTAATTAAATTGTGTAGACTGTCTGAATGACTTGCGAAAAATGTATTTTCATTGCAGTCTTTGCATGGAATCAGGTAGATACCGACATCAGATTGTATGCGTTGGAGGGATTTCGTGTTAATTAAGTTACGGAGGGTCCTTTTGTTTGCAAGTCATCTAGACAGTCGACACAATTCAAGTCCCGATGAAGGTTACAATAACCGAAACGCACACACGCGCATACATATTTCTCATAATAACTTTCTATAGCTTGGTATTTGTTACAAGACTAGCATGAATGTTTCGAATTATACGTAACGAGTTCATTATTAAATGTAGATGAGGGTTCCAGGTACGGTGATAAAAAGTTTACGGTTGAACGGAATTAAAAATGAAGCAAGCAAACAGAAAAACAAATAACTTGGGGGTATGTTGAAACCAAAGTTCTCTTTTATGTTTTATTTTTTTGTAATGGGCAATAGTTTACAAAAAATATGGTGTATGAGTATTAACTTTTATATATATATAGTGTACGCGAATGTTTTAGTTTTTTATGCTTAGTTGCGTGTTAGTCCTGAAATTCCTTAGAGGATAATACTAAGTTACCGTCGTGAAATTTTGTGGCTGATAGTTTTAGTTAGGCGTGGAGAATCTAATCTCTATACTCTGCAACTGCTGGACTACTGACTAGTGGGGAATAGGCTAGAGTTCAGTTTCTACTAAAAATCAATATTTGAAAATGGAAACAAGGCGTCAGAAAATCCAGAAAAGTACAAGTCATTACATCCCGACAATGTGTAGGTCAAACAAGACTCATAGCATGTAAAGCACCCTATACTGTTAAACATTTTCTTATAGAATGTAGTGATTTTGCAATTTATAATGTAATTAGGCAGGTGTATTAAAGCCTGAAGGAAAAATGATATCCGAGGATAGCCGAGGGATAATACAGGTGACCCCAGTAATCCAAGAGAGATAATTAAATTCCCATTACTAACAAGAAATAAACAAAAATAATTCCTAAGTCTTCTTATATAAATTACTCCACCAAAAATGAGACAATGGCGACTGAAAAAGGGGCTAGTCTCCTTTGATTTAGATGCTCGGATGGAACGGACCCGAGGTAGATTTTTGGACTTAGCAGCTGGTACTTGTAATTGGAATTAAGTTAATAATAGCCGAATACAGTAGATCAATTAAGTCGAACATAACAAAGAATACAAAGCAAACTTAAGCAAGATACAGGGAAGGAACTCTCTCTCTCTCTCTCTCTCTCTCTCTCTCTCTCTCTCTCTCTCTCTCTCTCTCTCTCTCTCTCTCTCTCTCTCTCTCTCTCTCTCTCTCTCTCTCTCTCTCTCTTGAATATCTGTTCTGAGGAAAATTTTATAACGAAAGAAATTCCTGTGAATGAATGTGACGGCCCAGGTGTAAACCAACAATAAGCAGTTTCGCCCCAAAACCAAGACGAGAAACAGAAAGGTAATCTGTTGACCTAAGTCAGTTGACCATGACGACGACGAGTGTCCATTAACATCTTCTCCTCTGCTCACAGTAACGAGATATCCCCTGACCACAGTGGAAGAAAGGCCCCAAACGCGACTGCTAAGATTTGTGTTGGTAAACAACCCCAAAGTGTTGCATCCCGTACTAAAAGACTTGTAAACGCCTTCTTAGCGCAGTGATCAGTGCATCTGCAGCAGAGGGCACGTTACATATTATTAGTCAACGTTTTTATAACACAAACAACATGAGATATATATTTTTAAAATTTTACTATAGCTGACATTTTGTCCTGAAAGAAGCGAAATTATATTTAAAAATATAACAATAAACTTGAACTTTACCCTATAAATTTATTTCTCAAAGCGATTCCCAATTCATTTAGCAACGAACGACTGCAGACAACTTGAAGTCAAAATCAAGAAAAATTTTTGGAGAAAAACATAACAATAACTCTGACCATCGCTCATAATTTACCTCTTGACCTAAACGCGTGGGTCTTCTACTATTTTTAGTCAACACACGTAGATTAGGGACCGTTACACTATTTTTTTCGGTTTTTCAATTTAATTTCCCTTCCGTCTTATTCTCTTTTGAATTTCTTCTCTCCTATGATTTATTTCTATGTTTCTGTCTTTATTTATTTAATCCGTTTAGGCGAGTAACTTTATAGGATTCCCTCTCACCGGTTCTCTTGCGTTCTCGACTCGCCAACCCGTCTGATAATTCGATCTCAAACAAAAAGACAAGCAGCAGTGCCAATAGATATGTAAATAACCCAGACATTTATGACTGCAACTATGATACTCATAAAATGATAATGTAAATTATGGAAAGAGAAAAACCGGTAGGGAAGGCAGAAAAACATGTACACCTCGAAATTTAGTAGACTTCTGTTAAAGGTAAATTAACAACTGTCTCAGACGGCCAATATATATATATATATATATATATATATATATATATATATATGTGTGTGTGTGTGTGTGTGTGTGTGTGTGTGTATGCATACATACATACATATACATGCATATATACATACATATATATATGATATATAGCCATATATATACATATATACATATATATACAGATATGCATATATACATATATATATATACATGCATATATATACATATATATATACATGCATACATAAATGTATATAAATATATATATACGTGTATATATGAAAATATATAACGACACATATATATTCATATAATTACATGTATATATACATGTATATATATACATATATATACATACATATATGTACGTATATATATATACATACATATATATACGTATATATATACATACATATATACATGTATATATATACATGCATATATACATATATGTATATATATATATATATATATATATATATATATATATATATAATTGAAATTTAAGTACGCGTGAAAACCCTGTCTTATATATGTAAATGTATGTATTCCAGTTAATACTTTTTTAAAACCCAACATGGTGTCGTTTTCCTCAGATTTCTCATATCAGATATATGTGGTCATTTTTTGTTCAGATGCGGTCCATAAATCTTAATAGAATATCGGAAAGCAGACCGTTATCGAGAATCTCTGAAAAGAAAATTCCTACTCGAATCTAATATTATTCATCAATGAATTTACTTTTCGTTTTTATTTTATTCTTATCTAAATCTCTGTGAACACACAAGAGGATAAAATATCTCGCCATCTTCCACTCAATTAAGAGAAAATATTGGATATCTACCCAATAAAGAAAAGTGGGTTTTTCCCTCGGCTTTCATCTTCATCTTGTTATTCAATGTATAAAATAGTCAAGTGAAGTTTTTAGAAAAGTAATCATCGAGCAAAAAAGAAAGAAAAAAAACAATATGTTCTTACGATGAATTTTCCAATTAGAAGCCTTTATCAAAATACTTGCAGTTATTGTGTATCTTCTAATAAATTACTGAGAAGCCTCTTTGCTATACAAGGGACACTTTAGAAGAAAAGATTACTATTTACTTCTACGAAAATGAATGACTGCTTAATTTTAACGGCAGGGAGTCTTACCCCTTGCAGGGGGCATAGTCAGTATATACTAAGCCCCGTCAACATGGCGGATAAATCATTGTGTTGGATCAATGGGAATTTTTTTAATTAAGTATTTTAAAATGTTTAGGTACACGTCCAACGCCAAACCTTTAGCTATGTATTTGTGCATATTAACTCTTTGTCTACCAAATTTCGCCCACGGCTGGACAAAATATTTTTTTGGTATATTTTAACTTATGATGGGATATTTTAAAGTTCACTAGCTATTCACCTTAGAACTCATTCTATTCAAATAAAGCCCTATAATTATTTTAATGTATCCTTCTGCTCAATTATAATGAACTAACCATTAGTTTTTGTATTTTTCTTGGGTGTAGGTTACTAATACTAAATCTTATTCATGCTCTCTGGTAGAGATCTCTGAAGAATTTAGCTGGCGGTCACCGTCTACGCTTAACAAATAGCAATGATCTCCTATTAAACAGATATGAGCTCTCTAGAGACTTTGAAATATATACCTATGTATGTATTTATCGGTTAAATTCTTATTTGCTTGTAGTTGTTCATGATGGCGCAGTGGTTAAGAACCCTGACTGATTTCGATCCCGGCTGGAGGTATCCGTGTCACTGAGGAGACGTGATACGTTGAAACACGGTCTCTGTGGATGACTATACACACACACACACACACACACACACACACACACACATATATATATATATATATATATATATATATATATATATATATATATATATATATATATATATATATATAATTAGTTTAACTTCATGTGTACTAATAAATTGGTAGAAATAATTATCATTAACTAAATGCGCATTAATACTGAAGTTTGATCCTCAGCCACCGCCTTCTAGCCCCTAAGTGGGTGTTTGCTATAAAATCAATTTAAAAAATGCGCTCAGCGTCATATAACTGCTAGGGGTTGACGCAACCAGCCGATTGATCGGTTGAAGCCTTTCGGAGCGCTCGTTTACTCCAAGTAAATGCTGCAGTGGAGTGTTGCATGTCATAGGGCCACTTAGTAACCGGAACAATCACGGACCAATCATCCGCCAGGTTCACATCCTCAAGCATCACGTGTATCCAGTCACTGCCAACAGGTAACCTCATTAAGGTGGAGGGCTTACCCCCAACAGAGGTGCAGTCGACGTATTCTACATCACCACCGACAGGGCGGTTTATACTTAGAGAATAATGCAATGTCCAGTTTTATATAAAAAAAATGTTTTGTTTTTTTAGTTTTTTTTATGGGGGCTCCATTTGTGCGGAATATGAATTTTAGCCACACAAATTGTTGAGAAATGCTGATGACTATGAAATACTAATTTGAATGCTTCGCTCCTTTCTAAAATGAAGCATCAGTATAATCATGGGTTGCTGTTAATGCTAAGAACA
This sequence comes from Doryteuthis pealeii, assembly GCA_023376005.1. Taxonomy (NCBI): domain Eukaryota; kingdom Metazoa; phylum Mollusca; class Cephalopoda; order Myopsida; family Loliginidae; genus Doryteuthis; species Doryteuthis pealeii. Next base: position 134,638,671 of record CM042139.1, on the reverse strand, counting down.
AACGGATTTACGGATATTCTAGATTTTAGTAAATGCTAGCCGTGATGCTACGGATTATGGGAACAGCTAGTGCGTAAATAAATAATAATTTATTCAAAAACTTGTTAACGGCAAAAGGCACGCAACCCTCATGAACGTGGACAGAAACATTGTCAAAAAAAGGCTGAAGATACTATTTTGAAAATAAGTGGCTTACCTAACCAGGTTTGTAAGTCGATTCCAGTGTAGTAATGCACGCGACGATAAGAAGAGATGTGTAATACTTTCTTTTAGCTTGAAGTTTAGGACGACAAAACCAAGAAAGAAAACAAAAAAAAGCCGTATTTAAAATATTTGTTCTTTTCAACTGATATTAAAAGAGTATAAAGAAGGAAAATGTTTGCTGAACCTACAAATATTCGTTCTTTAGCATATTCATAATGGTTTGGTTTGTCTGTTTAATGGCATATCAACCCTCGTGGGTTATTGTTGTGTCTTTAAAAGGTATTCAATCAGATACGGTTGTAGTCGGGTGGAAGAACCAGTCAACATGTTCGTAGATTTAAGATATAGGTTTTTATTGCGGGAAAACTATTGGAGATAAAAATATAATTGTGAGCTGATTTAAGGCGACAAGTTGTTACTGGTTAAAAATGAGACCCCCAAATTGTCCAAGATGAAATGCAAAAATGTAAATCCTGATTATCTGGTGTTGATTATAGGTTGAATTCTTATTTCTTATGACTGTTCTCAACTCAGTTAAGTAAGGAACATTCGGGTTTTTTTATAGAGAAAGAAAGGTAAGAAAAAGGAATGCTACACAAAAAAATATAAGAAAAAAAGATTGAGAGAGTTGAGCGCGTGGAAGCGATAATGCTAATATGTTTCAATCGAACATAATGAAAAGGAAAAGATTAAGAGAAGGAAAGATATAACAAAGAGGGAAGGTTAAATCAAGATTATTGTACTTTTTAAATATTGAACTTGTCTCCCATCCAACTCGTACTGAGGGATATGAGGGATATTTTTTGAGAATACTAGCATAGATGGCATTTTGTCCTTAAAATAAAAAAATATACCAACAATTATGAATCAGATATAAAATACATTCACGAAACTATCTACAAAATTACACCTGTAAAGAAAACTTGAGTACCAACTTTTGTCTCACACTCTAACGGTTTTGACATTATATAATTGACAGGTTTGATATTCTATTAAACAAACCAACTAAACAAACAGAAATAGTGCGGAGGGGTTGGTAAATATGTAAAAGGAAAGTTTAGATCGGCAGTTTTTTTTCTCTTGCAAAAAAGGTCTGATTTGTTCCCAACTGAAAAAATAAAAGGTGCTTAAACAATGTGATGCTTAAACGGTTTCAATCAACTTAATAAATGAGTAGTCTTAATTCAATGAATCAGTTTATATCGTTAACAGTGAAGTTTTAGGTTTTCTGAAAAAGAATCAAAATCGATTTGAATTTTTAGTAAAGACAAAGAAAAAGACAATTACTTTCAAGTCTATTACAGGACAGGTTATCTGAGGAAGAAAGAAACAGACTTCTTATTGAAGTAATAAAAAAAAACAAAAGGCAAAGCCCTGCCTGAAGCAAAGATTGTGAAATGAAAGATAAGTGGTGGAGAAATAAGTCTCATGGGATAGACGCTGTATAAGATTCCAATAATACAAAGCGCTTATATAATCTACTAAAGACAGAATATGGGGTATCTTCTTCTTTACCAATAACGCAGATAAGCTCTCAGGATGGAAATAAACTTGTGCGCGACTCGTATGGTATCTTGAAAAGTTGGCAAAGAACGCTTCAATGAGCTTATTAATTGGCCATCAACTGCTGACGAAAGATTCGTGCACAGCATTTTAAATTGACCTGTGTAGTAATATTCAAGTACAGTTGAATCAAAAAAGAAAGTAAGTAAAGTCTACAGAGTGGCCTATTGTCGGTATCAGATGCACAGTGAGGGAGTCTATCAAGTCTTTGCGAGCGTAAGACCAGGAATATTGTTTTGCCGAGGTAGAACGCTACACATACCGTCAGCTGCAAGAAGCTTTAGGGCGTAGATTAGGTTACCTAAGCTGTGCTGAGTTGGTAAGGACCGGTACCGAACCCGGAACTTTGTGATTCCTAGGCAAATGCTCCATTGAATGAGCTAAACCAGCTGCTTGTAATGAAATTTAACAGAAGAAAAACACATTGAAAGAATTATAGCATCGCATTAACTCTTTCTCCTTTATTGGTTTAGTGGGTGTTAATTTACTTAAAGTAAGGTAGGTATTTACCCAACCAGTTCGCCACGGTTCGCAAGTATGGGGCATACAACGTGGATCAAACATATATATATATATATATATATATATATATATATATATATATTGCAGATCCATAACTACTGAATGATACTGCAACTGATGATTAACCGACTAAAGAATCATATACCCGATAATTTGATTGATTCCCTTTCCAAATTATTAAATTCTTTAATTATAGAGCCCCATCCCGGTGGGTTGAGTTCTCATGAAATGGAATTATCTTGTTGCCGCTAATTCGGGGCGTTTCATAAGACAAAATTTCATTTTGACATACTAGAACCGGAAACGTATATACCCCCCCCCCACTACGACACCGGAGGCGAAAGTAAAATAGCGGATTGGCGAGAGGCTCGGGGTAAACTCGAGAGAAGAGGCAGCGACTCGCCAAAAGGCAGAGCGAGTTTAGAGTGGGTCTCGGACACAGTCCTGTGTGTAGCAGGACAAAGCAGTAGTTAGAATGGAGGATACCTGCCATTTAGAGACTAGTTAGTCCTTTCTCTCTTAGAATTGACAAGTCCTACACACGCGATCAATGAATAACATTAATCATGAAGTTTCACGAAGCCAAAAGAACAACTGTGTTTGTAGGTTTCTTTATGTCTGGTTTATATCCACCTTTATGCCCTCGTACTTATGCCTACATTTTACCTACATGATGAATGACTGAATTACATAAATGATTTTGGTACCTTCCTCTAGTAACTGACTAAAAAACATCTGATCAGTTTTTACGTAGTACTTACGTGAAAACATTAATTTCATACCTGCCCAACAGATATCCCATTCAGCTGGACAATATCGGATATTTAGATTGCCTCAGACTAGCTTAGAATACACTGACTGTACCTCGTGCATGGGATTAAGACCCTCTAACAAACACTAATATTCATCATAAATACATTAAACTTATCTAATGTTGCTTAGAGTTTCGTTATTACTTCTACATCAATACCCAGCATCTCTTTGCCTTACTTGGATGATTTGTTTGATGTGAATTAAGTGGCCGTACGACTTCTGTTGTGTAGGGTGGTGCTTCCAGAATTTGTTCAAAATAGAATCCTTGTGCGGTTCCTATCTAGCTTTTCCCCACGCGTTTCGTTAGTCCAAATGGTGCAGTAATATTGTAGTACTGATATGGCTACAGCTTGGAAGAATGTCAATTTTATCTTATCAAAGAGATCAGATCTTCATATGATCGATTATCTATCAAAAGCAGCCCATCTTTCCTAAGACTATAAATCCGGTTAAATCAGTTACTGTATTATCTAAGTCCTGTTGTTTGTTTAATATCTAAGCGTTACAGGCATACAGTAGTATTGATACGGATATGTCTTCATTAAGGTAAGTAAACGATGTTCTACAGTAATGGACGGATTAGCAAAGTGAGTTTAAAGATTTTTATAATATCGTGTCGAACATATCACTGAAATCTTCATTTATATTTTACATGTTGTTTTGTATCGAAACAACAAACAATAAGACAGTGGATCCAGAATAAATAATATTTCTGTTGAAATCCCTTTAAAGGATGCAACAACTACAAAGCGAGGCCATTCTCCATTCTTCTTCTTGTTTACAGAAACGTAAGAAAGGGGTGAGGGCAAAATAGATAACTTATAACCGTTTCTACGCCGGTTAACTTTGTGCCACTGCTATTTTGATGAAGACAGAGGAACTGGAGTTAATAAACAAAGGAAAAGACTATTGTCTCGTATTGCAATTATCAAAGCGCTTTTTCTTCTTTGTTCATCGCCAATCCAATCGCACAGTTTTCTTGGCAAATTGTTTATCAGTTTCTCAAGTTTTCACCATTCCGACAGAAATTCCGAGATTTCAAAATACCCAATTCCCACTTCATAGGCGCTGTAAAGCAATGCTGTTTTCAGTAAATAATGGACGACTACCAAAAAGCCTACCTTTCTATTCTATACAAAAAAACCTCGTCTGTCTTTGAACGGGTTGTAATCAAAAGAATAAATAAGTGTTGTTAAAAATTACAACCTAGAGATTCAGAGAAAGAAAAAAGCAATCATTTAATAAAAGCTACAAAACAGGACGTTTTTTCTTAATAGCTGAATATTAAAATACATACATTTCTACATTTTGACGTTTTTCTTTTCAATCTAATCTGGCATAAAACCCGCCCTGTCACCGGGGCTTAGAATATGCCGACTACATTCTCTGCAGAGACGTATGGTGTAATGATTTTCATGGTAGGAAATAGATTCAGCAGTCCGAGTTCAAATACTGGACGAATCTGTTTGTATTTCATATACGCTAATACCCTTTGGAAGGTATGCATCAATCTATTTCCCTCCAGCTGAGATGAGGACAGGAAGGTGTGTGGGGTCACTAAGGAACAAGATCGTTCACTTTATACTTCAAATACTGGACATGGCTGTTTACATTTCACATAGCGCTAATACCCTTGGGAAAGGTATGCATCTAACTACTCTCACTTCAGCTATGGATTGATAGTAGGGAAGACTGGTCTCTTTAACCTTGGTATGGCAACCGTTCTAGGAGAAAGAAAACTCTGAATTCTGACTTGTTAAAATCCACTTAAAAATTGACCTTGTGACGCATCCTGGCCGTGTGGAGGGGTTGGTAAATGCATACATCCACTGCAGAGGGATAAGTCCCCTCAAAACGGAGTTTTTAATAGTGTAATGTAATAGTGTGCGTGTTTGTGTGTGGGTGTTCCCGTATATGTGTGTGTGTATATATGTGTGTGTGTGTGTGTGGTGGTCTCTCCCATGTATATATGTGTGCTTTATGTTCCTTCTTTTTGGTGGTCAGGGCAGTGACTTGACCATCCTTTGGAGGTGTGGTTGGTCCCATTCGTTTGTATTATTTTGTCTGTCTTGTTTAGCTGGCTTATTTCTTTATTTATCTGTGTGCTTATGTCTGTGTGTGTGTTGGGTGATTTAGTAGTGTGCCCTTATGGAATTCTCAACTGTGGGTGCCAGTCATAATTGTTGTTTTTGTTGTCATTATCTGGGATTTGTTGTTGGTCTATGGATGTGGAGGTGTTTTATGTATGTGTTTGCTGTGCCTATGTGTATATATATATATATATATATATATATATATATATATATATATACACATATATATATATATGTGTGTGTGTGTGTGTGTGTATACGTACATAACCACAAAGTCCCTTGTTCAACTCAGCTTATGAGTAGCACAGGAATATGTGCGATAAAGTGAGGAGCTGATGATAGGTGTGGCACTCCACCTCAGACGCCAAAACAATCTTCTTGGTCTAGCGCTAGTGAATGGGGGATATACTCCCTCGTTGTCTGGCTGATACCGACTTTAGATCACCCGACGTTTTTACTTACTTATATATGTATTCATTGAGGAAAGAGGATTGGAATGAATCCGACAGAGTGTAGTAGAGATATGAGGAACACAAGGACAAAACTCAGACAAACGTATGTAGGATATATTTCGCTAGAGCTTTGAGCTCGGCATCATCAGTCGAGTTCAAAGCTCTAGCGAAATATATCCTACATACGTTTGTCTGAGTTTTGTCCTTGTGTTCCTCATATCTCTACTACATATGTATACATAAGTGGAATATAAATAAGTTTCAAAACGAACGAAGAACGTAGGAATGGCAAGTTGGTGTAACGGTTAAAGACTTCGCCTGTCAGCTTGACAGTGGAGGTTTCGAGTCACACACGGAGCAGTCTCCCATGTCTATTACCTTGCTGATGAGACCTAATAGGTCGAAATGTACATTCAGGGATTGACATTTTCTCGATTCGTTTAGCCTTACATTTGAACATATATGCCCACCTAAATTCATTAATTATTAACTAATTAATTTCCAAAAATTAGGTATGACTTCAATTAAGCACAAATCCTCCAAGAATTGTCGGCTTAAAGCCACATAAAAAAATAAACACATTTGTTTGTTTACTTAACTTCATATATATATATATATAATATATATATATATATATATATTGTATAAACAACCACTGACTACACACTGATGTTTATTCCTCTCGAAATCCCACCTAACATTTTCACCGGAAGTGTACACGTCATAGAAATTCGATAGACATTAACGTCAAAGGTTCCCCACCAAACCACTTCATTGGGAAAAGGAAATTTCTTGCAACGTTTAGAATGTTCACGTGTTCATCAAAGAAGTTATTTTAAAACGGTCATCTTCAGTTCTACGCTAGCATCTTTTATATCCCAACTCGATTATTCAGACAGTTACTTTCGATCAGAGTTTTATTTCATTTACATAAATGCCGACTAATAAAAATGTCATCTACAGACAGGGGGACTATTTCTCGCGGAAGGCAATAAAGTGCCGTTGCAATAAATAAGTGTAAAGTCACTTGGAACCATTCGCCAGAATGTTCGTCCGCGGAGTATATAAAAAGTAGATCAAGTAGTCGCTAAGAATTTTGATATTTTGAAGTTTTTAAGCTTCTCACATTTTACGATATGATGTAATGAGATAAAACTCAATAGAAAGTTTGACGTAGAGCCAATTGGGTAGAGTTTATTATTATTATTATTATTATTATTATTATTATTATTATTATTATTATTATTGTTCACTTCTGCCTTCCTTTCCCCATAAATATTTTATTTCAGGTATTTAATTCTGAACGATTGCATTTATGGCATTGTTTATTCCCACCAAATATTCTACATTTAAAACTTTAACGACACAGTTGTAGAATTAAGAGAAAATAAACAGGATGCTGTTGTGCTTTCACGTCAAATTAATAATACTCTTTATTGAAGCATTTCTTCTCTGTTCTCAGCCATGCCCGTGGTATATAGTATCCGACTAAATCTAAGTATATACTTATTTTAAATCTCATATTGCTCACTATTGGATAGCAGTACCTATCACTTGATATGCCAATTGTGAAAATGTTACACATGCAATTGTCCTCAAATCCCAAATGTCATTCTCTTTTCGAACTCGTGGTAGAACGATTATTGGAATTTATCTGATGCACGTGAAATGACCAAATATTCCAAACACAGTCTTCTTAGAGATCACATGAAACACTCTATATAACTTATGGAACCTCTAAATACTTACGTTTTTGCCTCTAACAGACAGTGGGACAGTAGGCGATGGCAACGAGCCCGATACAGCGTTCACTTCCATTTGACCACGCTTCTACCCTAAAGGTAACAAGCCAACAACCTATAAGAAGCTACTATTATCATTGCCATACTACATGCTGTCCAGTTACCAGGATAAAACATCTTTAAAGACGCATATTATCTGCCCAAAAACTTTCATTGAATCTATTTTTCATTATTTTGTATGAGTATCTTTATTGTATGAAAAACGGTTGTTATGTTTCCTTTCTTCAAAATCTGTCGACCGTCTTTCGCACTTAACTAGTTTATAACCATTCAAAACGTTGAAAATAAATTTCTACACGATAAAAGAACGTCATCGTAGAATGATGAAAAAACATGCATCTTTAGAATATTCTGGTATGAAACGATACTAATTTGTTCCTATTTACTCATAATACACCTGGTAATTTGGTCTCACCCGAACCCAAATAAATCCCTAATATGAACATCCCTAATGGAACATCCCTAATGGATTTCTCATACAATACTACCATAGAAAAGTTTTGTTTAATCTTGATACAGGGCTTTGTTTTCAATTTCATTACGGTCAGACAGACAGATCGACAGACACGGACACTACAAATATAGTATAAGATTTCCAAGAGAAATAGCTATTAATTACAATGCAGAAATGTTTTTCCATATATGGGACTCTAATAGATACATCCACTCAAAATAAGAGTCGACTTGGAAGTAATGGCTACAAATATGTACTTCCCAGGGCTCTAGAACTAGATCTTCACTACTGTATACAGTTGAGTTCACATTGTAATAGCTCCCATTTTTAAAGTGATTTAGGAAAGATATTCCTGTCCCCGGGGCTTATAAATAAGTTGACTGTATCCTTTCTAAAGGTGAATACCATTAAACTTGATCTGGTGGTGGTAAAATTTAATCGGTCTCTCTCACTCTTTTATTTATATTTTATTTTATTTTTGTCACATACATGACACAGTAGAAATGTTTGGTTTAATATATACAGCATTAATAAAAGTCAGTAATTAAACTGCACAAAAGTAGATCCGGTGATTTACAACTGGAACTGAGGCTCCTGAAGTTACATCATGTAAAGAATTATTGAAAGGTATTGATGAAGACAAACTGAATACTAGTGTTGAAATGATTCAGTTTTAAATGTCAGCTGATTACATTAGGTGCAGTAGAACAAATAAACTGTACATTTAGTCCTGCAGCATAAGAGAAAAATACACTCGTGTGTAAATAGCCCTGTCTGTATCCATACAGAGGGGTAAACTCCGCCACAAAGGGGTCTTCTTGCTATGAAATTAAAATGCATCTAATCGTGAAGTTCCAGTTCGGAAACTCGGGGGAGTGTAAAATATCCCTTCATTGATATTACACTCAGGTCCAATGAGTGGTATTACATGTTTGCGCTGAATAATGTAGCAGGGGGAGAAACAACTGACTACATGGGGCGAAGCGAGAGAGTGCGTGTCTTGCATGTATAATATCAGAGAAAGAAAAACATGGCTGGTTTTGGAGTTACAATTTATTTTTTAAAATGGTCTCTTGTTTGAAGTGAATCTCGCGTGAAGAATGTGGCATATACAAATTTGGGTTCTTCCTGCTAATCCATAAAAGAGTGGTTACCCAACAAAGAAGGTCTTTATTTGTGCGTTATGACAATAAATCCAGCATACACATACGAGCGTATTGTATTAAAAATAACGATACGTAGACATTTCAATCATTTTTGTTTTGACCCAGGTAGAGAATTGCCCAGAAAGCACCTTTTTTAAATATAATTTTAGAGTCCCATCAATGGTTCAAATAGATATGTTTTCAAAATGATTCGTACTCGATAGGACGACGTACACAAAAAATCTTTTAAGAAACAACTCCACCGAAAATGTAGATATGAACGTACAAAATGCGATTGCCTAAACTTCGTACATGAAATAACCTTTCACAGGTTTAAATCAATCTGTCAATCATCTTTAAAGGTCTCAATAAAAGTTGTTGGGGTGGCCTAAAGTCGCTATCAACCAGACAGCGAGGGATTTTATCCCCTTTTCACTAGCGCTAGACCAGGGAGATTGCTTTTTAGCGTCTGAAGCGGAGCGCCACACCTACCATCAGATCCGTGTGCTAATCATACGCTTAGTTGGCGAGGGCTGATGTCGAACCAGGAACCTTGAGGTTCCCAGCCGGATGCTCTACCGACTGAGCAACAAAACAATGAAGAAAAATACACAAATAAGGAAACAGGTCGATTATGAAGAACTACATGAATAAAACAGAACGAAATTTAATCTTATAATTAAAAAATGAATTTATGATAGTTTGGAAACGATAGAACGTTTTTATAAGATTGATATTTACTTTTTAAATGAATGGTTGATAGAATTATAATAGAATAATAATCTTTCTTATTGAAGATTATTTTGTATCTAAGATTCAAAATTTAAAAAAAAAAATCTTAGATATTTAACCGCGTTCGGCTTTGTTTTGTTATCAGTCGTTTTCGATGACCTCGAGTGTGAAATTGCAGACAACATCTGCTTTCTCCATTTCAGCTTATTCTCTTATTTACAAACTGTTCGCTTTTGTTATTCATATTAATGTTTGCATCATGATGACGGTGGAGGGTTGCTACTCTATTGGGAAATGTGATTGATTGCAAGAATAGTTCAGAAGAAATGAAGAGAGAAAATTTTACTTTGGTTAGCTAATTCCCCAAAATCACCTTATGTTAGCCATTGTGTAATATTTATCGTCGTAGGAAATAGCCACGGCAAACCGAGTTCAAGTCCTGAACAAGACTTGTTGCATTTCACATCAAGCTAATACTCGTGGGAAAGGTATACATCCAATTATACTTCCTCAACTATACTTTACCGCAACTATGGGTAAATAGTATGGCAGAGTGGGAGTTTTAACCTTGGTATGGCAACTCTGAAAAACTCTGTATTCAAACCTGTTAAATTCCGCTTAGAAATTGACATTGTATCGCATCCTGCTCGTGCAGAGGTTGGGTAGATTTATATTAGGACCACATCTATGGATCAAATGGATATGTTTGAAAGTTATTTCCTATTGGATTGAGTTGTGTGCAAAGAAATATTCTTAAGAAACAACTACACAAAAAATGTAAATATGAAAGTACAATGAACGCGATTCCATAAACTCTAGATATAAAATAACCCTAGACGGGTTGACATACCATTAATAGTGAATAAGTCATCAATAGTGAATAATGTTTTTGAAAAAAAAATTTTTGTTTTTTTGTGGTTTATTTGTTTGTTTTTTTGTTTTTTGTTTTTGTTTTTTTCTTTTCGTTAAATATTGATTTCGTGCGGAGAGGTTGATAAACATATAAAGCATAATTCATAATAAGCGTTTGATATTTGTAGTATGAAAATGTGTATATACTACAAATGGATTTAAATTAAAACAGAAAAGCAAAAAAAAGGTTGTTTTATACAATTTATCTTGATAGTTGAAAGCTGAAACATTAGTATATGTGACAAAACTATGTACCGTATGAAACGCATTATTTTGCATAAAATGTTCCCAAAATCCCCCTGTATTCATAATATCAAGTATCAGCTTTGAGTTACTGACTAGTAGAGTTCTAGTGTTGCAGTTATCATTAAATTAAACAGTCAAATGTAATTGTAAACAAGGACTGAATACCTATGAAACTTTTAAAATGTCCTGATAGTGGAGAGTGCTAAGAATGCCAGGCGTAAATTCTTCACTTGACATTCATAGTTTAAACTCTTTTATTTATTAATTTCAAAATGCCTGCCCAAATTGATGTGTGTTTTATAAGCCGCTAAATGCGATAATTCAACTCGTTTATTCTGTTCAAATGAGTATTTTATAAAATCGTAAGGTGACCGATAACAAAGAGTCAGTCACAGGAATTATCGTGAGGATGCAAGAAATGATCACACGCCAGAGTTTGAGATTTTCGAAAAGTGTCTGACAGTAGACGGTAGAAGATAAGTAATTAGTTAGCAATTCTAAATCGACTAACAATAATGACACTACGTTTTTCTGATTGGAAAAATGTTTGCAACACCTAGAACAGAAGAAGTGATGTTTTTTTTCCTACGATTACAAGTCTGACCTTTGTCTTTTCTTATTGTGAACTCGTGGTCATTTCTTCGTCTCGTCTTACCCTCTACTAACTTTCGTCGAGATCACGCAACATCATACAAAGGATTGTTTTGTTTTTTAGTTGTATTTTTGTATGTTCATTTGTTGTTTTTGTGGGGTGGGGTTATTGCTTTTAATAGTATTGGGGTTCAATTTTAGTAATATCAACAAAGACATGTACTCATAGACGTTTTAGTAATTAATAACAAAAAAAATTGCACACTAAAACTTACCTTACCATCAGAGATGGCCATTATACTTTTTTTTAACCCAAACTTAATGTGAATTCCTGTTTCTACTCGTTTGTGTTTATATAGTACATTATAGTATATTCATATTTTATATAGTATATCCACTACAGCTTTCATGACTCAGCTTCTGGTGTACTTAAAGTTCTGCTTCTTTATTCATCTTTATTTTTGTAATTTTGAAAAGTCGTTCTATACTTTCTATGCCTAACCTTTTGTCTAAACGAAACACTTCATCCTAAATCAACAGTAAAGACAAATTACGACGTTCTAGTAAATGTCAACACTTTGATGTCAAAGTTTAGATTCGGTTCCTAGAATTATCTAAATGGAATAAATGGTAATCCTCTTTGCATTTCAAACTTTTCAATTACATTAATGAATACTCTTGAAGTAAACTTATACATATGTGGAGTTTGTAGAAATTAGAAAAAAAGTATTCCAGAAAGATACATTTATTTTAGATGGGAAAGTCAACGTCAAAACGTTTCGGAATTTTTTTCATTTTCATCAGGACATTATGATGGAATTCTTTTAAAATAAAACGAGAGATGAGAAAGCATTAAGAAAAAGATGTATTTTTCCATTAGCAACGTTCTTAAAAAAAGAAGAAAAAAGCGACGTGATTGATAATCGAAGGAATAATTGAAATATAACGTATTTTCTTAAATAGATATTATATGTAAATTAAAAGAAGAGAAAGGAATGAAAATGAAGGGAAAGAGAAAGACTAACTAATCCATACGTGATTAAGTAAGGTTTAAAACATGTAATTGTTGTATATAAATTTATCATTACAATGTACGTTTCTTTATCGATTGATTTCATGTATACAAGGGAACTAAGCGTAAGAACATGTAAGATGATAGAATTGGCATAAATTTGATTGACAAGAATAAAAGGAGTGTGTGATTTTACACGGAGAAAGGACTATTTTAGAAACCTGATATATTATAGCTTTTTAGAATAAGTCTACCTAAGGAAGGTGAGAGTTTGAAAAATCCAGGTCGTTAGTTAATGGGGGACAGAACTGCAATTGTCCCTGCCTCAAAAACTGAAAGGTTCCAATGTCGACTTAAACATCTAAAATAAATTTATCTTTTTAAAATATTCTGGGTTTTTTTTTTCTAATTCCTGCATAATTTCTGTATTTTTTCAATTATATACGGAGTTTATATCAAGGGAATAATTTTGAGGGTATTTCTTTTACATAGTCTTCTCTTCTTAAATCAGTCTCTGTCGCGTTTCTAAACTTCTATATTCCACCCGGTCAGATTGGAATTATTTCTTGGATCGGGCCAGGCATCTACTAATTCTTTCTGGGCGGTTGTTCTCTCTGGTCAAGGTCCCCTGTGTGGGTTCCATTCTATTCTTTTCATTTTCACAGACAAACCTAGAGACATATTTTGTGTACAATTTTATTACCCCAGATTTCCAGATATATTCTGCGAGCGTGGAGGCAGAGATGGTAAAACACGTATGTTCAGAAGCCCTGTGGACTCAACTGCTAATAGTTATAAGTCTACTGTGACCAGGGGTCACCAAACCTTTTTCACGGTAGGCCAAATAGTTGAAAGAACAACGAGCGCTGGCCGGATAATTGAAAAAATAACGAGAGCGGGCCACATTATTATTGTGTTCAGTACTTGCTAGCCAGAACGAAAGCTCTGAAAAAAGATGTAAAAAAAATAATCTTTCCATGTTATATTCATGGATGAGTGGCGTAAGATGTACAAAGAATAATTTAAACAACATATTCATTTCCAAAACATTATCAAAGAACGCAACGTTAGCAGAAAGGTTTAGTGAGATTTATGAAATGTTTATGAAATGTTTACTTTTACAAAATATCGTCCATGTTTGGTTTGGAATTGCTACATCCAATCAAGATAATTCCTTTCAAATGTTTATCAGTCAATTTCGTTCGATGGGTTGATTCCGTAGTCATGTCCATGAGAATTTAGTAAGCTTAAAATGATGTTTAAATTTAAATGGTATCAGAACGTCTCGCGTTCCGTACATTTTAACAAACAAATTCAAGTATCGTGGGTGGCCCGTAGTTTGGTAACCACTGTTATAGACCAATGAGAGCCCCGTCCCAGATGAATCTGAGATGATGATTTGTCAATCAAACTATGAAATTACAGTGATTTTTCACTGATTGCTGTTATTATCAAACTACCCTACACTACTTGCCTATTCATTATCTAACATTTCTACTACGATGCGTTGATGAAAAGTTAGTTTTTAAGTACCTAGATAATTATAACAGCATTCCTATCTAGATTATGAAGGTATATATTTACCCAACTACTACGTCATAGGCAGGTCGGTTTTTAAGAGGGATACAGCAGGTTCGAATTCAGAGTTTTCTTTTTCCTAGGCTTGTTGCTGTACTTAGTCTACCCTACTATTTACCTAACGCTTGGGTGAGAAGAAATGGATGCATGCCTTTCCCAAGGGAATATACGCGAAGTGAAAAGCAAACAGCCTCATCTAGGATTTGAACTCGGTTTTGCCGTCAACTCCTCGAGACAATAACTATCACACAACGGGAGCATCCAGAATTCTGAAATTAGATTCTGAAGGTAGTAAATGAAATAGAAGGGAACCATCGCTAAATCAGTCTCGGATCGGTTATTTACTAAATGTATCATAGTCTAGCAAAAGTCTCAAGAGTGCTCTACACAATGATGATCGAGCTCACTGTACCAACTAATTTGTCTGCAACCAACCCTAGCAAAACGAAATACGCCAGAGTCAGTTTAGGATTAATTATCTTAAAAGTTACCGAGATTTTTCTGTGTCTCTCTCTCTCTTGTCTATGATTGAGTGCCAACACGGGCGAAAATGTCATCTAGGTAATCTGACTTTAAATACTCGTGGCTAACCCCCCCCCCCCAAGCACAAAGGCTGCCAATAACCAAATAGCCTGTTTCCTAATTCTATCGCTGCTTTGCTTCATTATATAATAAACCGTTTATCGATCTCTTTGAGATTAATCCGTTTTTTATTGGTTAACAACATGTAATCAGTGCGATTATATCTGGCTACAACATTGATGTGAAAACAAAATAGAAAATGACTTACACACCAGGCCACAGTTATCAACTTCATCGAAGAGAGAAAGTCACAAGGGAAAATGAGTTCGGACTTCACCGACAACTGACTTGGTGGGTTGCTGGTTGGATTTTACGGCATGTCATCCCTTGTTGGGTTATTTTATGCCGAAGACATTTTGTTTTATTCATTCTTGTTGAGTTATTTTTTTTAATTCAATTTTGTAAACACATTTTAATACTCATTTTTTATCTATTTAACCTATAGATGGGACCCTAACAGGTAATACCACTCCGGGTCGGGATGGACCAGGGAGTAATGGCGATGAAGTGGTACTCCAACTGATTGATCGGCCTCTCTGATTGGCCGTCCAGTCTAAGTAAGAGTAAAGTCGAGTGTTGCATGTGATGGACAGCTCAGCAACCAAGATTTCATCCTTAAGTATCGGCCAACTAGTAGTCCCATGGGGGAAAGGGGTTATCCCCCTGCAGTTTGTGTATTCTACACAACTAAATTGGAAACGAAAATACTTTTGATACACATTGATGATCACGAATCATCATTTTCCTTTATTCTTTTTTAACTCAGTATATTTCGTTTAGTTTGCAATGTACAAGGATATCTTCAATCTAGCTAAGATTTATTTTCGATTTTATGATAAATTCATTGTCAGTGTCGATTTCTGAAAATGAATTTTGTTTTGCCAATCAAGAAAGATTAGACAGATGTTTATATCTAATTCAAAATTGGTTTTGTTGGATTTTTTTTCGTTGTTAATGTTGAACGTATTTTCCAACCATCATAATTTTCTTAAGTCTTCTAAAACAAGTTTAACTGTTCACTGATTCTACTTCATACAATACATTACTTCATCATCATCATCATGTCGTGCAATTAGCACGGATATCCATGACAATCTGTCACCAAACTTCATCCAGCATCCGGCATCCTCGCAGAGTTGGTCAATGTAGATCCTTGGTGGGCGGCCCACATTAGCATGTCCATGTGTTGGCTTCCACAAGAGAACGTCGCTTATCAGTTCGTCCTTGCTCCTCCAGCAGTGTCCAGCATGCCTTGTCCGTCTCACTCGGGTGGTTTTTGAGATAGGGGGCAGGTGGCTGTACAGTTACTCCTTTGTGGGGTGCTGTTTCCACGACTTGTTCAAGAGCGCACGTAGCATTCATCTGCAGGTCCTATCTAGCTTATTCTCAAGGCGCCAACGGCGGCAACCGTTTCTTTGGGGAGACCGTATGCTAGTAGTATTTGTTCCATTTTCCCTCTGTGTATGGAATCAAATGCCTCGGAAAAATCTACGAATAGCAGCGTTGCCTCTAGATTCTTTGCTCGAACCCCTTCTATGATCCATCGAATAGTCCGGATCTGAGAGGTTGTGTATCGATTTCTGCGAAATTTGTGGTTTTTCCTAAGAATTTTCTCTATTTCGGGTTGGATGCGATTAAGAAGAAGGGCATTATATATCTCAACTGCAATAGTAGTAAGAGTTATGCCTCTGTAGTTCTTAGCGATTCCGAGGTCTCCCTTTTTGGGGAATGGGAGGATGCAGCCGTTCGTCCACTTATCTATTCTGTTTTGGCTATATACTGCATTGCATAGCCTAAGCAGTATGTCATTGAACGTGCTCATCTTCCATACCTCGAGGGTTATTTCGTTAAAACCTGCAGCTTTTCTACACGTTCGTAGAAATACGCACTAGAAGTTTTTCAGTGCAGTGATGACAACGTTCTTCTCGGAAATATATATATATATATATATATATATATATATATTATATATATTATTGACTGTGTGGGCAATTGTTTTCCTAGAAGAACGTTGACATCGCTGTTATTGAAAAACTTCTGATGAGTATTTCTACGGACGTGTTATGATGTATTTCATACGTCATTATTGTCTTTACAATTTAAAAAATCAGTACTCAAAACATTGATGCTCCCTGGACTCAAAACCAGAATACTAACATCACCTATTAAAAAATACATCCGTATTATAGCTTGCTATTATTATTTATATAGATTTGATTGTTACTGCAAGAGTAGGAAGTTTCATTGCTCCAAACGTTCCGACCAGTCCGAATAAAAAAAATGCGCATTCAAAATTATAGTCTTTAAGTGAATTCGAACACTGAATTCTGACATTGGAGAGAAATACGTAATTAATCCTAACATACTTTTAGGCCTGTCGACTGAATCTGTAGAATACACTGACAGTACCTCTGAAGATGAAGTAAGGCATCCCCTAAAGGGTCACCTGTTGCCCGTGGCTGGCAACCTGTAATGCCTGAGGATATGATTGTGGTGGCTGAGCGGTATGTGACCCGAGTACTAAGTAGTTCTGTGACATGCAATACTCCGACCCTTACTTGGGCTAGACGGATGGTCAGAGAGGCCTCATCCGATCAATCGCTCGGTCATGTCAAGCCCTAGAAACTATATGATTATCCCGAACGTATTCTCCAGACTGCTCAATGGCAAACACCCACCTCATGTATATGCTAGAAAGTGGTGATTAAGGGTCAACTACCAGTATATATTAATACACACGATGTTAATCAAAATTATTTCTCCCAATTTATTAATACATAGTAAGGCCAGTTTAGCTCAGTTGATAGAGCATCTATCTAGGAACCACAAGGTTTCGGGTTTGATACTCCTCACAAAATAAGCGCATGGGAAGCAGAGCTTGTATCTGTGCGGTAAATTGGGAAGCTGATAGTAAGTGTGGTGCTCCACTTCAGACAAAAAACAATCTTCCTGGTCTAGTGCTAGTGAAAAGGGGATAGACTCTCTCGCTGTCTTGCTGATACCGACATTAGGTCATTCGGCCGACATTACTTATATATAAACATGGTGTTAATTATTTCTTAAATAAATCATATATAAAAAAAACAACCCACGCCTGGCATTAAATAACCCTCAATGGTTGATATGTCATTAAATCTATCAACTAATCAACCAACTCCCCTAGTATAAACCTGCAGCATCATTTAGTTATTCCCCATCATCATCATCATCATCATCATCATCAGGTTGTACTAGCAGAATGACTCTCTCTCTCTCTCTCTCTCTCTCTCTCTCTCTCTCTCTCTCTCTCTCTCTCTCTCGCCAACGGGCCCTATCGGCCATCGCCCCTTGGAGGTCTTCTACGTAGCACCCAGAATCCACACAGCCCTGATTGATAGTGGTATGAAATACGTGACTCTCTTGACTAGAATCTATGCCACAACCATTAGTTGTTTTAATTCGTTTATTGAATGTATTTTGGAAAGAAAGAAAGAAAGAAAGAAAAGTACTAGAAATGGAAGAAAATTTTCAGTAAGATAAAAGGTTAATTGATATTTTACTAGCGACTTAAGTAATTGCATGTAGACGGATTACGAAAGGAAAATTAGAAATAAAATAAAATGAATTAAAATAAATAAGACAATCAACTAAAAAGAAATAGACATTACAGATAAGAAAGAATGAGGAATAAAGAAATTAATGGTCTGCAAAAGACAAACGGCACTTAAAAAATGTATGGGAAAATAAAAGTCAAATTTAAAAAGTATATAAAGTATATAAAAAGATATAAAAGCCGAAATTAAAAGTGAAAGAAAAAAATCAATGACCAGTATCTTTTGGTTGTTATTGGTAATTGTTGTCAAACGACAATATTTGTTATTTTTCGCGATGTCTACTTTCAATGACCAACGAGTTTTGTCTATCACTCAAAAGTTAACTTCAATTTAGGCTTCTTAAACTTAAATGGTGAACGAACATTAATCTCTTTTGTCACACGATATTGAATGAGATTGCCCTTCAGTAACATCAACTAAATAATCTTTGGGCGGTGTATGCATGGCTAGGACATACTAACAACCAATATAAGAGTGATGGACATGTATACACATAAACACACACACACACACATACATACATACATACACACACACACTCAGACACACAAACCATACGTACCAAAACCGTATATGCACGGGTAAGACATACTAACAACCAATATAATAGTGATGGACATGTATACATATAAACACACACACACACACACACACATACATACACACACACACACACACACAAACCATACATACCAAAACCGTATATGCACGGGGAGGACATACTAACAACCAATATAAGAGTGATGGACATGTATATACATAAACACACACACACACACATACATACAGACACACACACACACACAAAACCATACGTACCAAAACCGTATATGCACGGATAGGACATATTAACAACCAATATGAGAGTGATGGACATATATACACATAAACATACACACATAAACACACACAAACACACACACACATACATACATACACACATACACACACACACAAAACCATACGTACCAAAACGGTATATGCGCGGGTAGGACATACTAACAACCAATATAATAGTGATGGACATGTATACACATAAACACACACACACACACACATACATATACACACACACACACACACACACACACACACAAACCGTACGTACGAAAACCGTATATGCGCTGGTATGACATAATAACAAGCACTAGAGGAGTGAGACACATGCGTACATATGAATACACACCGACATCCACAATACACACATACAAATACATGTATGTACCCAAAACACGTACATATGCGCGCACGCACGCTGTCACATATAGACACACGATATTGAAGACAGAGAAACACAATAGCAAAGACATAAACACTCAAAACGCAGGTACACACATACACACGCAAATAGGATTCTAAATTTATACGAATATATACGTATTTACTAAACTTAGTCTGGCACAAGACAACAGGTGTGGAGCATAAGCGATGACTGAACTTATTTCATACAAAGGCTCTGTCCACAATTCGAGTTTCTTGCCACGATTCGAGTTTCTTGCCCCACGCTTCACGATAGGATAAAATATATGTTTCTGTTTGATACTTTAGGACCCCGTATGTGTCTAAAAAGTTTTGTGTTCGTATTTTGTATTGTGAAATGATTTTTGTGTGAAGTTCGTCTGTTTCCAAGGGGCTTCTGTTACTCCTATGTATAGTTTTCTGTGTATTCTATAGATCTTACGGTGGCTTCGTATACAACTTTTGTTTGTAGGCCATATATATAAAGATTCTGTATATCCGTCTATATGTTAGTTTATACAACCACAAAGCGCACCTCATTTTATAAAGAAAGATTCGTGGATACCAACAAAGACCAGAGTTCAATGAAATCCACACGTTATTTTTGTCTGGGAGGGTGTTAAACATTTCACCCCTCATTTTCCAATAGAGAATCTGAATAAAAATATAATAAGGGTATGAAACAATGATATATATATATATATATATATATATATATATATATATATATATATATATATATATATATAACAACTTGAATAAGAGTTTAAACTATCACTTGTGAAAGAATCATACCAAAAGAAATTTGTTTAGATTTGAGGAAAAATAATTGTTTATGCTGACAAAACACGAGAAGAATATCCAAAATTTATCAAAGAGTTTCCACGTGCCAAGAAATGGTGTGAGAAAGAACATCGAATTCAAAGAGACCCAAACATTAGAGAACATGACTTGTCTCCCGAGGTAGGAAGCGAATGATTTCAAAGACTCTGAAAATAAAACTTGTAAGATACGTGTCGAAAGACCCTAGAACAACTTCTAAAACACCAGTGAATAACTTGGCTAAGTTTGGAATTAATAACTAGCACAAGGTATTTACGAGAGCACTATACAAGAATGGACTGTGGGGGTCACAGACTAAGAAAAACACAACTTCTGCAGAAAGGGACAACTCCAAATAAGACTAAGCTCAGTCGGTAGAGCGTTCGACTAGGAACCATAAGGTTCCGGGTTCGATACCGGCCCTCATCAATTCAGCGTGTGAGTAACACAGGAATCTGAGCGGTAAAGAGAGGAACTGATGGTCGGTGTGGCGCTCCAGTTTAGCCGCAAAAACCATCTTCTTGGTCCAGCGTTTGAGAAAAGGGGATAGACTCCATCGCTGCCTGACTGATACCGTCTTTAGGCCACCACGACGAATTTATATGCTAAGGACAACACGGAGAAAGATTATGCATATCAGAAGAGTGTCATTTGGGTCAGATAAGACTAAACTAGAGCTCTTTGGTCAAATAGATGTTGCGCATATTTGAAGAAGGAAAAGAGTTGTATAATCAAAAGAATCCGGTCCTTATAGTGAAATAGAACGGATGGAGTATATATTTTCCGACTTACCACCAACTCAGAAATGACATGAAGTCTTTTTACCGTGGAGCTCCACGCACAAACCGAATCTTATGCATGTCCGTTGCAAAGAAAATATGAGTGGTCCTATCGTTACTTGCCTCCAAGGGCGATTCCGACCATAGTCAATAAACCCGAACCTCGCCCCTTTTACGCGATTATCAGATGCTGCATATAGAGATGACCCCCTGTGATTACGCGAATATTTTTACCCCCCACCACCACACCAAGAAAAAAGAGTGAGTTTAATGCTTTGGGGATGCGTCCGAAATTGAGAATATTGTGCAGGTGGATGGAATCATGATGAAATAATGACGAAATAATGTTAGAAGATTTTGAAAGAAAACCAAAAACAGACAGCAGTAAAATATAATCAGGACCACCATTTTTTAGTTCAGCAAGACAATGATTCAAAGAGGACCCAGCCTTAGAAGGTGAAAACTGAATGTTCAGGACTGGTCTGTACATTGGAATGATTTAAATTCCATAGAAAATCGGTTTAGTTTGGTTTGATTTCTTTGTTTATTGGCCTATCAACCTTCGTGGGTTATTTTATACCAAAACCATCCTTGCATATCTAAAGGTGGAGGATTGGGATATTCTCATTCCGTGGAATTTTCGCCTGGCCATTACAATACGAGGTGAAATAAATTAAAGCAAAAACAAGAAACCGTCCATCTAAACCATCTCTCCACTTATTCCACTTCTCCAACCTCCCACGCTCTCCCACCCCTACAACATTATTACACACTCCCACGCTCCTAAAAAAAAGCCCATACATATTTTTTATCTATTCCGGGAGAATCAGTCCTACGCATTTTGCTCAATATCTGTAGATTCTGTTTTGGGGTAAGCTTTTTACAATTGAAATAAATTATTACGTGAAGCAAATTTAAAGTCTTTTCATCCATTTATTCATTCATATTGCTCTCTTGGTTCAAACATCTGGGTTTTTTTTAGATTTTCTCATAATAATTGAGGAGTAAAAGTATTTTTAATCTCCTCTCAGACAGAAATAGGGCGTGGATTTTATTGAACTTTGGTCTTTGCTGGTCTCTGACAATGTTCCATCATGAAAGAATGTGCGCACGGTCGTTGTACAGACAGACAAACAGACATACAGACAAATTGAATCACAGAGAGAGAGAGAGAGACAGAGTGAAATTCACATCTATAGACACACACACACACACACATATATATATATGTATATATATATTGTGTCATCCACATACACCGTGTTTCGACGTATCACGTCTCCTCAGTGTGACTAGACATAGCAGGCTAACTTCGCCCTCGATAGAAACTCGACTGATTTTTCATCAGTCCGGGGTCTTACCCACTTGCCCAACAAGGAGTTGGGTGCATATATATATATATATATATATATATATATATATATATATAGATAGATAGATATATATATATATAGATATATATATATATATATACTTGGGAAATTTCTTTGTGCGACTCCAATTGTGTTTTCAATGATAATCTTCAGTTATATTTTAATGACTCAAAAAAATATTACTCTTCATGATAGAATAGTTCTATTTTATAACAATAATGGCCGTACAGAACTGCTAGCTTAAACCATGTACACAGAACTAGAAGCGTCTGCTTTATGTAGAAATATTGGCGACAGCTGATTGGCGCAAGAGATGCTCATTTGCATAGGAGTTGCTGCTGCGTAAGCCCATGACAACAACAAAGATAGGCGATTCGCGACCGTTTGCCGGCTATTCCTCGTTCGTCCTCCCCGTGATATCAATAATAATAATAATAATAATAATAATAATAATAATAACAACAACAACTATAACAACAATAATAATGATGATGATGATCATCATCATCATCATCATCATCATCATTATATATAGATCAGACCATTTTCAAGCGGGGGGTAAAACAGGGCTGAAAATTTAGTAATTGACCACAGAAAGGCCTATAATATGGTTCCGCAAACTTTGAAAATCGTATGTTTGAAAATTTCTATGACATACGACAAAGCTCTAAATTTCATTACGAAATCCATGGAAAACATGGAAAGCAGAATTAGTAGCAGGAGGACAAACCCTAGTAGAGGTGGGAATCAACAGCTGATATTTTTAATAGCAATGATCCCGCTGAATTACGTAATTACGAAATGTACAGGGGGCTACAAATTTACAAAATCGCAGGAAAATTAAATCACCTCATGTATCAAATTTTTTGTCAGAAATGAAAAGAAAATTGAAAGTCCTTGTACAGACCATGAGAATAAATTGTCTTTATTTAGGTATAGGCTGTCGGGGTTATAGTTAGGATTAGGGTTTGAAACAAAATAAGGTTCGAAGTTAAAAATATCTCGTGTAATGATCGACCCCTTGCTTCTTAGATGATAAATTGGTCCTAAAAAGTATTTCGTTACACGATTATATACTGTATATATAACGGCCATGCAATAAATGCAGTTTTTTTTTAAAGCAAAATAAACTAATAATTGGTTCGACTAGTTAGTTGCACAAATCAAATCTTGTTAGGCTTTTTTCTTTTTTTTTATCAGTTAGAAATTATCTAAAATCCACGTAATGACTAGTAAATTATAATGGTAATCATATCAACAATCTCGGGTAATTCATATATTAATACTCCCGTTCCTTAATCTTCTAACTTATTGAGTGATGTGTTATATAGCCATGAGATAGTAATTGAATTTTGGATCTAAATGTGTGCCATGTTTGGAGTGAAAATGATAGTCCTGAGAAATTATTTCCTATACACCAATCCAATTTTCTATAGTTAAAATGAAAAATAAATCTAGTACTCCAATGTACACATGTGCATTGACTCTTCATGTAATTATTGCTCTTTCCCTGGTCCTTTAGATGACATAAATGATTTGTAAAAATTACTTACTTTGCCCAGGCAGTCATCTTTGTTTTATTTCAATTGTTATTAGTTTATTGTTTATCTACTGCTCAATAAAATACGAAAATATTCCATAATATTGTCAGGATAGCATATGCAAAGAATAAATATGAATAGAATATCGCCTTGCAATAAAAAAAAAAAGAGACGTAAATGAAAAAAACAAGATTTGGTTTGTGAAATGGGTCACTTTTAAAGGAAAGAATATTAATCTTATCTTTGATAAATAAAAAATTAGTAAACGTTTTAGCAGGTTGTTTAGATTTACGATAATATTAGAATTGCTAGTTTATGAGAATAATTTCAAAGTTAATAAAGCGATGGTTAATTTTTTAAAAATAGGTTATCAAAAAATAAATTAAAAGAACATACTTTTTCATTTTCATTTTTTTTTTCAAATAATTTTTAATAGGGAGCTTTAAAGTGAAAAATATGTAGATATAAAATGTGTGTTATGGCATATCAAACTTGTCAAAGTGATTCTTGTATAAGAAAAGGAATTGGCAAAAGAAACGCCCAATATACTTGCCCGATAAATGAGAAGGGAGAGAACAAAAGATACAAGAGTCAGATGCTGCAGCTTTCATTCCAAGCAAAATGTAAATGTAAAAGAAAACTTTAAATTAATTAAAGTAAAGATATGGTTAGGCTAGATTTCTTAGTTTAATGACAATTGGAAATTACTTTGGAATATTTTGGGTTATCTGGTCTTGGGTTGTTGATAGTTTTTAATTACAAACACAAAACTTTCTTCTTTCCTGAGTTCATTTTATCCCAAGTAAAAATGCCTTGGAGAACAGACACTCATCTTTTATCTGTTCTTTCCCAAAACTCAGTCAATTAATTACTCTTTCTCTTTCTCTCACTCTCCGCCTGTTGGCATCCATCGAGCAATCAGAGAACGAGAGTTATCCTTTCCTACGTCATCCAGAAAAATTGTAGTAACTTTTCACAGTTATCTACAATTCATCTACAGTTATTACATTTTTTTACAAAAAGGGGGGGGGTAGAAGAAAAGTAGTAGAAGAAATATACTAGAAAGTAACAGTCGGCAAAACATAAATTATTCTCATAATCAGGGTTAGGGAAGAGTTTATATTTTTAAGGCGAGAAGAATCGGTTGTTTTGGCTGGTTAGTTGGTTGGTTGGTGGCTGGTTGGTTGGTTGGATTTTACGGCAGATCAACCATTATTAGGTTATTTTATGCCAAAGACAGTTTTTTTTATTCATTTTTGATGGGTATTCAATTTTTTTTTCGAAATTCATTTTTTAACAATTTTTACACTCGTATTTCTATTTAACTCATAGATGGGACCCTAATAGGGGTACCACTCCTAGTCAGAGTGAGCCTGGGAATAATGGCGGTGAAGAGGTACTCCACACGCCCCAGAGTTCCAAAATTGGAACTTCACCACGAGATGCAGTTTAATGCCATATTCAGGATACTAAGATCCCAAGTCAACGCTTTTTAGCACGTCTATGATAAAAAGAGCTGGGAGTTTGCCATACGAACAATAGGGTTCGGACAATCATATACTTGTTAGGTCTTGACGGGACCAGCTAATTAATCGGAGAGGGCCATGCAACCAAAAAATACTTTTTCAGCCTTCTTTAAATTAATTAATTAATAGCTTAGAATTTTCACTTGTTTGTTGATAAACTACATTTTCTAATTAAATGTAAATGTTTCGCCAATATATCTCGATTAAATTAAAAGTATCTTACATTCGTACCCCTTTTTAATTTGGTTTTGAGATTTAGACCAGGAGTATATATATATATATATATATATATATATATATATATAGGGAGATTATGTGCTTAATTAAAGTCATACCTAATTTTCTAATTAATTATAATTAAATGAATTAGGTGTGCATATCGGTTTAAATGTAAAGCGTAAACAACTCGAGAAAAAATCAATCTCTGTATGTACATTTCAGCCCATTAGGCCTCATCAGCAGAGCTATAGACAGGGCAGTGCTTTGTGCGCAATTCGAACCCTACCTGTCAGGCTGACAGGCGGACATTCGAATCGCGCACAAAGTACGCGTAGAACAAGATTGCAAGTATGGGGAATCCAGCGAGGATCAAATTCCTTATTCAGTAAAATCGACGAGACTAACTTGTTCAACATTACATCCCAATAAGACACTCTTTTCAAACCCGTTCGTCACGCGTAGGATGTGACACAAAGTTGCAAGTATGGGGCATACAGCGAGAATCCAAAAATAACCATTACACCATGTAAGGGAGAGAAAAAGCCCAATTTAAATGTTTTTTAAGACGTCTACTTATCTTTAGTAGTGAAATAAAAACATTTTGTTTTGTTTTGCTTTTGTTTTGTTTTGTTTTTTCTTTTTTTATATAGCGGGGTGGTCTTTTTCTGCATTTCTTTTAAATCTGCCAAATCGTCGGTCCCAGGGGAGGATAGATAGCTTTTTTTATTGTGGCATGATCATCTTTTATGGAAGAAAAATAAATAAAAAACTGAACACAACGATTCTCTTTGCAAGCTCGAAATGATTCGATTACTTGTTTCTCTTTAAAGTCTTTGTCGAGATGATTTGATTCTAAGACATTTTTCTTCTGTTGCATGAGAGATTCATTTCTCTCCACCCCGTCCCTTGGTACCTCCTAATGGTAGGTCTATTTTCAACTTTAAGCTCCATTTACCTAATTAATTGTTTCGAAAGTCTCTTACATAAAAAAGTTTAATATGAAATCATGATAAAAATTGTTATTATTCTCACAACATTACTGAACTTTGTGGCTTACAATTATCATATAAAATGGAAATGTAAAAGACTCACTATTGGTAACCAGTAGTTTTTTTAGAGAAGTGTTATGGTAGCTTATATTAAAATTATCATCCCTTAATTTTTTCCCAGCAGAGTTCATACTTGTTTGCTTTTGTCCTATTGATAACAAAAAATAACTGTTTTACAATATTTTACTGACGTATCTCAATTAATGGGTTAAACGGAACTTATCTGAACTATTGGGGTAGTATAATTTCAATTCAATGCTACTTTTGATATATCTTATTAATTCTATTGGAGTAGAATACATTGATAATCTTTTCTGGATTGAAATAATAAGATTTTTGAGCAATCTTATATCTAAATGTATTTTGGGAGGTTTAATATTAGATGATTTTTAAAACTAAATGCTCAAACATTGTTGCAGGTTAGCAATCTACTTTTTGGTGTCAATATTGATCATACCAAAACCCAACATTTCCTGGGTGAATCTTTTTGATATTCAAAAAATTTTAAAATCGACCTACCCTCCTTGTGCAAGGTGACTTCAGTCTCCATTCTAACTTTCTGACTGAATCCACCATGTAACTCTCCTCTTCAAATACATCTTATGAATTTACATATCTTATGAATTTTCTACAATTCTTCGTCATTAGAAATATGTTTACATTTTTAACTTTGTAACGTCACGAAATTTGCATTGAGTGACTTTGCAGACAGCTAATTGAATTGCGAACTTAATGCCATTTACTTTACCCATTGTATCTCTCCCTTTCTTTCTATCTTCTCACCACAAACAACCTATTAAAAGATTTTTTGAAAGGATAAGAGTATCTTTGCACAGAACATATAAGATATTAATACAATATCTATAGATATATTATATTCTGTCTAGTGATTCATCGAATAGTTCCCAAAAATTCCCTTATTATTATTTCGATTCTTTTTTTCTGAAAACATCTTAATTAATCTTAGATTTTTTACGCTAATGCTGTTTTTGATCTGATTAGGCAATTTGTTTCCAAAACATATTACTCTATTAACAAAAAAATATCCCATTGGTTAATAGACTTATTTTTTGAAACCTGCCTTGACAGTAAATTACCAGTCCGAGAAGAAATATTTTAAAAATATCTACCATAATTAGTAATTCCATTTATCATTTTGAAAATTTCAATAAGATCACCTCACATTCTTTTTTCTAGTAAAGTATTTAGTTCTAATTTCTCTAATCTCTCCCTGAAACTATAATCTTTTACTTTTTTCATTATTTTTGTCAATATTCTTTGTATGCCCTCCAATCTCAATCTTACACTCCAATTTCCATGTAATCTTTTACTATTTTGTCGGGAAATAACGGCAGTCACGTTGATAACTACTCTGTCGACGGAGCTTAGAATACGCTTATTTCATCCTCTGTCTGAGGAAACTATATATCCACTCATACATTTTTCATCGGATGCTACTTTCAACCAGGTCTGCCAAATTTCGTATATAGTTGAACCATGTCATACGAGTGTCCAGACTTACGAGTTTTCCGAGTTACGAGCTGTCACTAGGTGGATTTTTTACTTTGAAGTACGAGCAAGCTTCACATACGCTTATGTTAATAACTTCACTAAAAATATTTAACTTTCGAAATTTATTACGCCAAAGGAAAATATTATAACATATCATAGCACATAATTCATTACATTCTATTTTATTATGTTTTTATACAATACTGTGCTATTTTTCTAAAGTAACTTAAGAAAAATTCGGGTGTTTTTGTTGAGGGGGAGGCTGGAACGGATTAATGGCATGTCTGTTTATATTAATGTGGATAATTGATTTGAAATACGAGGAAGTTGAGTTATGAACGGAACGAATTAAAATCGTAAGTCAATGTACCCCTATACTCATAAGAAATTTGGTACTTTCGGCATTTGTTGATATCTTTGGGATCACGCACGAAATATGCCATCCATCTTATCTCAGATAAAACAGAGTTCATGTATTTTAAACTAAAGAGAACCGTCTCTCCATTAAATGATAAGCCTCTGAAATGTATAGACCAGTTTTTATACCTCAATAACAATATCTTATCTACTAAAGGCGATTTCAACGTACTCATAGGACTGACATGAACAACTATTGACAGGTTATCGATCATATAAAAATCAAATCTCTGTGATCGAATAAAACGGAATTTTTTTTCAGTCTGTTCCCGGGTTAGTATTACTATATGGTTACACCACCTGGACTTTATCTAAACGCTTTGATGAAAGGCTAGATGGGAACTACACAATGATGCTGCGTGCTGCATGAAACAATCTTGGAAGTGGCACCCTGCAAAACAGGTACTATATAGCTATTTACCTCGCAAGATATGAACACTGCTGGAGAAACAGAACGAACTCGTGAGCAGCGTTTTCCTGTGGACTCCTTTAAATGGACTCATTAGTGTTGACCGAGACGCAAAACCTTACATTCATCAGCTCTATCCGGGTCCTGGGCAACGCGTTACCTGTCAATGGCTGATAAGGATGGATAGCGTAATATATAGATAGAGAAATAGATAGATAGATAGATAGATAGATAGATAGATAGATAGAGTGTGTGAGAGTGAGAGTGAGCGAGAGGGAGAAAGTGTATGTGAAACATAGAGAGAGAGAGTGAGTGAGGGGAACCCGTGCTGTTGACAAGAAATGATGATGATGATGATATCTTTTGATAAAAACATTCTTGTTCACTATTTTTTTTTTTTTTACTATTGATTACTTGTTAAGCCCCCAATTCTTATTTGTCAAAATTCTATTAGGATGCTGACACGGGCCGGTGAAGTAAAAGTGACAAAGACGTCCATCAGTGTGATAATGAGTTTAGCCATGAATAAAATGAATGAACGTAAACAACTGTACCACAATCTCAGTAAATTTTCTTTCTAAAATTATCACAGAAAAACAATGGTGAAATAAAACAAAAAGAAAAGGAAATAAAAATGTGCGTTCGCTTTTATTTTTGTCTTTGTTTGGTCTTTCGTTTGGTTGTTTTTTTGGTAAGATTTTTGTCTTGATTTTTAAAATAAAAATACTCTTCATTTTATACTATTATTATGATTTCCAAAAAATGATATACTGACTTATCAGGATAGGGCGTCCTGTCGTGGTGTAATGGTTAGCGAGCTAGTCTCGCAGATTCATTACTACTGAATAGCAAGTTCAATCAACATTTATATCACATCCTCCCTGTGGCGGATGGGTTGGGTAAATCTTAGTTATCCTAATTAAAATAAAGAACAGAAGAAAACGACGATCACTTGTCGAAGGGTCGAAAACTTGTAGAGACAGAGTTATCGCCGAGAAACTAACAAATAAAAACCATCGTTAACTCAGCGTCTACACTGTCCTAACTTAGATTTGCATATGTTGTATCATTTACACTTAGCACAATTTGTTTATAAGTATACCAAATAAAATCATTAATTTATATATATATATATTTCACCGTATAATAAGATATTAATTATTAATTAATATTTATAAGATTATATTATAATCTTATTAATATTAATTAAAATTTGATTACAAAATATTTAATTTAAATACAGAACTACTTTTTTTAAACACTGAGCCATTGGATCTATAAAAGCAGCAGGGGGGTAAGCATGATTGATGAAACTGTCGTTAAAGTTATAACTCGTTAACTCGTAATGAAATGCGAACATGCGTCAACCTAAACCGTTAAATGCACAAACATCTAGAAATCTAATGTAGAAGAATATTATGTGACTATTTCTTGTTTGTAAATAATTTTCTCGTAATACTCTATACGTTAGATAACTTTAAATATATATCAATATAAAACAAACTATATATAAATCAATAATACCGGGCATATATTTATTAAAACTATAATGAACAATGTGGACCGTTCAATGTTGCAGTATATATATATATGTGTGTGTATATATATATATATAGGTGTTCTTCATTCTATGTATTAAGGATTTATATAAACTGATTAATAAACTTACCTGGGGGTGTTGTGACGTAAGCAGTGATGTAGTTTCGGTACAGACACCGAATCTCCATTATCATAAGATATATAGAGAAGTAGAAAGATATATACATTATAGGTCTATATACATTATAGGTATATGTATATATAGAGAGACAGACAGACAGAGAATTCGGGTGAAAGATACCGGAGCATTAACAATAACAGCATTATAACACATCACTCAATAATAAAAACATCTTTTCGTCAAAATTCGACTAGACTCCTTCTAGGGTGAGACACTGATTCCAATGCTTCTCTAACAATTCGATGCCTTTTTTTTTTTTTTTTTTTTTGTAGAATGATTTGTCTTTGATCTCAAATACGCCTCAGTTTCCGATATCAATTCTTCATTGGAGCCAAATCTCTTTCCCTGGAGCATTCTTTTAGGGTGCAAAAACAGCCTGTAGTCGTTGGGGACCAGATCTGGTGAATAGGTTGGGTGCAATTCGAAGTGCAATTCATGTAGTTTTGCCATCATTGCGATCGATTTGTGACACGGTGTATTGTCTTGGGGAAAGAGCAGTTTTTCCTTATTCATTTGTGGCAATTTCTTCCTTCAAACGCATCCCTAATGCTATATAATATTCGCTATTGATGG
>CM042139.1:134577198-134602198 GCA_023376005.1 Doryteuthis pealeii | reverse complement strand
CGCTAATGCCCTTAGGAAAGGTTTGTATGTTTCACTTCTATTTCCGCCTATGGGTAAATTGCAGGCATACTAGGTTATTTAGTCTCAGTATGGCAATAAGTCTAAGAGATAGAAATCTCATACTTAGACCAGATGTGCTCCGCCTAAAAATTGACATTATGTCGAATCCTGCTTGTGGCCAAGGGGTTGGATAAATACGTAGTCTGAGGTAAACAAATTATTGTTAGGAAAGAACACGGTAGCCAAAGATGATACGTTGCAGAAGATATTGAGCATTACAAAAGCTGCTCGACGAACCCCTTTTTCAAGAGAGAAAGCAAACGTTGCTGTGAACGTCTCTGATTTTGCTATTGAATCAAAAGCATTAATAACCTTCTTCAAAATCAAACCTTTACTGATCATTTCCTTGCGATTCTTTTGAAAATGTCATCAGAAAGGTGAGATCCAAATCATATAAGATAAACGCACAATGCTATGCATTACTTCAGAAATCAAACCAATTCAGAAAATTGAATGTTAAGAAATGTTATTTATAAAGAAAGTTTAGGTTTGGTTGATTTGTTTAATGGCATATCAACTCATAATGGCTTATTTAATGCCGAAATTTGATTCATTCGTGAATGTTTGATCGTAATCATTCAATTTAATTTCTGAATAGCGAGTTTGCTCCTGGCTGGATGATCCATACGTTTGACCTTGTGTCATATCCAACCCTTAGTGAATATTGTATGATCGATAATCACCGTGAATACGAGATATGTTCAAAATTGATCGATACTGAAACTGTAAAATGAACAAATGTCAGTTTGCCGGATGTCGACGAAAGCTGCCTGGAGACAAGATAAAAAGATGGCGAGGATTTCCAATCAGGAAAAAGATGGGAAAAATCAAACAAATATTCCAAGAAAAAGTACCACTCACATTATTTATTTTTTCAACCTCCCTCTGGATCGGCCTCAAAAACAAGGAGACGTGAAGTTTTATTTTTTGAGTTGATGAAGGAAATATCTTACTGTTCCATAAACTGTAGCCCACTTCATATTCGGGGAGGGGGCGATTTTTCTGGCTCCGAAATTTAAGCTCTTTACTTATCCTCTGCTGGTCAATAATTGACAGACTGACTTTTACATTACCGACTCTCGTGTCACCGCTTCTCGCACTTACATCGACAGTTCTGCTGGTTGATCTCCCACTGTTAGTGAATCATACGATCCCAATGTTCACTACATTATACAAATAAATGGGACTATTCCTTTAAAATAGTCCACTTGACATCTATATCCATATTCCAGCTAGTTTTGATTCAAACACTGAAATTCCCCATGCAATTTGAAGGTAAGCTCTCATGTTTCTTTTAATATCTTCTATCTCGCGAAATCTATGTGAGATGAATTTCCAGTTCAGAAACTTTGTTTATTTGTTTAATGGCATATCAAACGTCCTGGGTTATCTAACTCCAAATCCATTCTCGTATGAATTTACCCAACTCCTCTGTACGAGAGCAGGATGCGATATAAGGTCAATTTTATTGGTTTAATAGGTTTGAATTCAGAGTTTCCCTTCTGCTAGATGGGTTGCTTCCGTATTAAACGTTTC
The DNA here is from genome assembly GCA_023376005.1 of Doryteuthis pealeii. Lineage (NCBI taxonomy): Eukaryota > Metazoa > Mollusca > Cephalopoda > Myopsida > Loliginidae > Doryteuthis > Doryteuthis pealeii. Next base: position 134,600,602 of record CM042139.1, on the reverse strand, counting down.
ATGTTCCCTATGCTCATATTTAAGTGGTTCAAAGTAGAGATTAAGATAATTGAATCGTACTGTGACACTCGGTTAAAACAAAACCAGCGCTAGGATTTATACCACGAGCAAAGCTACCCATCGTTGCATGTGATTTAAAAAGTTTTTTAAAAATGTCTTATCAATATTCATATATGGATTAATAAAAATTATTTTTCTATATATTTGTTTTATTATCTTTTATTCTTTATATATTCTTGTTTTTAAGTTGTTAATTTTTTATATTATTTTGTTTGTATTTTTCTTTTATTTGTTTCTTATTTGCTTTTTATCGTTTCTTAACCTTTATTAATTTATTTTATTTTTTAATCATTCTTTAAATTATTTTTAATATATTTTTGATTTATGCCATTGTTATATTTTTTATTTAGCTCCTATTATGGAAAATGAAGGGTAAACAGTTTTTTAACCCCCCCCCCTTCAGACAAAAATAGGATGTGGATTTTATTGAACTTTGGCTTTCGCTAGTCTCCACCAATTTTCCTTTATAAAAGGATGTGCATTCGGTTATTGTACAAACAGACAGACATATAGAATCTTTATTTCATATATATAGATTCCATTTATCAGATTTCTGACATTACTCATGGATACCCTAAGAGTTGATCCTGTTTTCATAGCCGAAGGTTGAATTTGTTATTAATGTTGTTAATTCCTTCCATTTTGTTCGGAGAACGTCGGAATTTACGACTGAAATTTCGGAGTTTGATTTTTATCAAGTTGTCAATAAAACTTAAAATCAAAGAGACATTAGATCACTTTTTAAAAAAGAATCTCTTGCTTTGTTCTGTTGAATTTGCATATTTATTTATTTATTTTAGGTCGTTGCTTTATAAAAGCCTTTAGTCAGTGATTTTTGTTGGTTAACACAACAAACATAAAGTCAGTAAAAAGCCGAAGCAAATAAAAATGTTCCCAGGTACGGAGAACTTTTAGTGCTTTTAGCGCAGTCTTTTCTTGGACTGGGTAAAATGGAGTAGAAGAATAACTTCTCTCGATTATTCTATCTCGCCTATTCAATACAGTTAATTAACAAATTAATCTAAAGTCAGCGAGGAAACGGGAAATTTAATTAAAGCAACAAGGAAGGCGAAAAACAAATAAAGGGTTTTAAAAATAAATAAATAGATTTTAGAACTGAAAAGGAAAAACTTTAATAAATAAACAACTTCAGGGAAATCAAATGTCAGGATAAGAGGATGGCTTCCACTTGAAGTTTTAAATAGTTTATTCTATCTTATTTTATTTTATTCTATTTAATTTTATTTATTTATTTATTTCATTTTATTACGCTCAAAGAGAAAAAAATAAAAATAAATTATAAATAAAACAATTTAGCAAAGATTGATTAACACTAGAAAGGATTCCATTCGTTTGTTCGCCAGGTTGTTCTTTCAAAAACGCCTACTGTATTTATCTCCTTAAAACACTGCTTCGTGAAATGCTTGTAATAATTAATTGAGAGTTATTTCCCCTGTATTATTATTACCTCCCCTTTGAGTAAATTTGTTGTTTCTGAGAGTATATAAACTCCCAAGAACCTGCAACAGTATTCTAAGTAGTATAAAGCTTTCTCAAGCTTAACCGTGTGTGTTCGTTTATGACTACAAATTATTCTACTTAGAATCGATATGGAACAATTAATGCGCTCGCAGCGATTCGAAGTGGAACCAGAAAACCTAGATGCTGAAAGACGCTGGACTCATTGGTTAGTGACATTTGAAAACTTTCTACAAACACTATTTACGGAAAACCCACAGCGGCCAATAAACAAGTTTGAAATACTGACTAATTACATATCTCACACGATACACGAAATAGTTATGGATTGCACTACGTATGAAGAAGCTATTGGAGTACTACAATCTACTTACAGAAACCCAAAAACGAAGTATTTTCGCGATACCTTCTTGCTACACGACGATAACAAATGGAGAATCGCTGGAGCAATTTTCAAAAGAACTACGGACCCTAAGCAAGGACTGCAACTTCCGGTCTATGAATGTGGAAGAAATTCGAGACGAACACATAATGGACTCCTTTATTAACGGGCTTCAGAATGCACTGGTAAGACAGCGTCTTCTTGAGAACAAATGTCTTGATTTAAGAACAGCTTACGAACAGGCCCATATGTTCGAGGTTGCCCAAAAACAGTATGTGTTCTACCTATAGTCTGATACGACCAGTGCTGCATTGGACTCACATTCGTATTGTTCCCCGTTTCTGCATAATTCTCCGGGTCCCTTCTTTGTGGCTTCTTGTTCTAACCAAGAAATTCTGGACATTTCAAACCCTTCAAAGTTGCCTATTACCGCTGCTTCTACAAGTTGTAAATTTCATTTTTGTGGGTTTGGTCTACATCCTCGTTTTCTTTGTTCGACCAGAGATGTTAGGTGTTGAAAATGCGGGAAATTAGGACATTTTTTAAAAACTTTGTATATCCACATCTCCTAAAAATAAAGTGTCTAAAAACGTCTGCTTCTTTTATGTTAGCTACTATTACAGCTGCTGCTCCGGACTGTCTTTGGAAAAGCATAATAAAAATTGAAATTAATGGCGTTCTTATTGATGCTTTGATTGACACCGGCAGATCCGGAAATTATATTAATCACAGAACTGTCAAAGCTAACCAATGAATATTTTTCCCTGTTCTACTCGGGTGTCCATGGCAAATGCTTCCCTATCATCACAATTGATTGGATACTGTCTGGTGAGCTTACATTTTAAAAATAGTTCGTACAAAAACATAAAACTCTCGGTAATGAAAAACCTTTGTAGTGACGTAATACTGGGGCACGATTTTCTTCGGCATCATTCTCGTATCGAGATTCCTTTTGGGGGACCCAAACCAGTCCTTAGCATGTGTGACCTAACAGCAGTCAGTTTCCAGTACCCGTCACTATTCAATAATTTATCTCCAGACCTATAGCAATGAAGTCGAGACGTTATTCACTCGAGGATAAACATTTTATAAAAACCGAGATTACGAGAATGCTTGAGAAAGGAATCATTGAAACGAGTGAGTGTCCACCGAGGGCCCAGGTATTAGTAAAATCTTCCGAGAATCACAAAAAGAGGCTAGTAATTGACTACTCTCAAACCATAAATAGGTTTACCTTGCTAGATGCTTACCCACTACCAAGGATAGACGACATTATAAACGAAATTGCCTTATACAGTGTACAACACTCTAGACCTCAGAAGTTCCTATCACCAAGTAGCTATCAAACCAGTAGATCGACCCTATACAGCTTTTGAGGAGAATGGTCACCTTTACCAGTTTAAAAGGATACCGTTCGGAGTAACAAATGGTGTTGCTAGCTTCCAGCGGATTATGGACAAAATAATTGACGAAAAATTGGAAGGTACCTTTGCCTATATTGATAATGTAACAGTATGTGGGCACAACTATGCAAACCATAATCATAATCTAAAACATATTTATGGTGGCCCTTACGAAGTATAATCTTACACTGAATGACGATAAATGCTTTTTGGCGTAGACACCATCAATGTACTGGGGTACACTGTGAGAAAAGGTTCTATATCACCAGACCCGGAACGACTGAAATTCCTTACAATATGCGTGCTCTAAAACGAGCTCTGGGCATGTTTGCACCCTACTCTCAGTAGATTGCTTCTTTTTCAAGCAAAATACACCCATTGATAAAAACGGACAGTTTTCCTCTTTCTTCCACAGCAGTGGAGGCTTTTAAAAATCTTAAAAAGGATATAGCCAACTCAGCGGTTACAAGTATATATCCTGCTATTCCTCTGGTGGTGGAGATAGATGCATCCGATTATGCAATTGCTGCCTCTTTAAGGCAATCTGGACGCCCTGTTGCTTTTTTTTCAATGACCCTGGCGCATTCAGAGCAGCGACACTCAGCAATTGAGAAAGAGGCTTATGCTATAGAAGAGGCACTCAGAAAATGGAGGCACTATTTGATCGGAAGATATTTCAGACTAATTACTGATAAAAAAATCTGTCGCATTCATGTTCAACACCAGGACAACAAGTAAAATTAAAAAGGAAAAAAAATAGATGGAAAATAGAACTCTCCTGTTTTTCTTTTGATGCGATCTACCGACCTGGTAAAGAGAATGCGGCAGTTGACGCACTATCCAGGGTATGTAACTCGATACCAAACACGAATGAGCTTCGTACCTTACACAATTAACTGTGCCACCCAGGCATACCAAAGATGACACATGTGGTACGGACCAGCAATCTACTATATTTTTCGGACGATGTAAAAAAATTGATAAAATCGTGTAGAATATGTGCAGAACACAAACCACAGTTTTTCAGACCTAAAACTAGAACACTGATAAAAGCAACTTAACCATTTGAGAGGATAAATAATGATTTCAAGGGTCCCCTACCATCAAAGAATGGGAATCGTTACATGTTAACCGTCATCGACGAATATTGGCGAATCACATTTGCATTTCCTTGTCCGGATATATCAGCAAATTCGGTGATACAGTGCTTATGCTCTTTATTTGTCCTTTTTGGAGTCCTAGCTTACATTCATTCAGACCGTGGAACCTCTTTCTGGACAACTTAGACAATTTCCTCATGAACGAGGAGTGACCACTAGTTGAACGAAACCTTACCACCCTAAGGGTAATGGCCAATGTGAACGGTATAATAGCATCATATGGAAAACCATACAACTGGCCGCCGCAAACTGTAAATGTCCAGTCACCCACTGGGAAGAACTCCTCCCCGAACCTCTGTAGGCCATTAGAACGCTCCTATGTACAGCCACAAATGTCACGCCTCACGAGAGGTTTCTCCCATTTCAACAAAGAAGCTCGGTAGGAACCTCGCTTCCACAGTGGGCCAGATGTGTACGATTGTCCAACTGCTCAGAAACGAGCCCACCCCCAAACCGATTCGGAACCCCTTTTCTCAGAATCACAACCACCTGCACGCAGCAGACGCATCTTTAGTAACTCGGGTCTGTGAGAGGAAACCCAGCCCGATGTATGTTCAGACCAGGAAACTCAGGGACTTGATTCTACTCCCAATATCGAACTTTCAAGACGTTCCAGCAGAACCCACAAAAAGCCTGGGCGATGGAGCGACATCATCCCGTATGATTAAAATAAAATGGGACAGAATGTAATAAGTAATTGAGAGTTAATTCGCCTGTTTTATTATTACCCCCTCGCCTTGTGTAAATCTTTGCCGTTTCTGATAGTATATAAACTCCCAAGAAACTGCAACATATTCTAAGTAGAATAAAGCTTTCTCAAGCCTAACCATGTCTGTTCGTTTATTACTACAATGCTATTTCAGCCTCTTGGCATTTTCAAATTTGATTAAAAAACGACAAGGGTTGTAACCGGGGTTGCATATCAACAGATTTGGCGTGTGGGTGAGAGAGAAATTATTAGATTCATATGTTTTGCTTTGTAACGATCTCTTTTTTACATTTCATATGGATGGAGACACACCCACTCACAAAAAATCAAATTTAAAACTGCTTTTTTAACGATTTTTTAAGTATACAAATATATAAATACTTACAATTTTGGGTAAAATTTATGTGTAAAATATTACAAATTATTATTTGATTAATAATCAATAGATGTGCGCAACATTTTAATTGAGGGGAACAACTAAGTTTAATTTCAAATTGTTTTATTTTTGTTACTCCTTTAAAAGATTTGATGATTTTACTTACTTAAGACAAAACCCACTGACATTGAATCTTAACTCCACCCCACTTTTAAAATAAAATGTTTCCCCATCCGGAGGGTGTTTTTGTTTTGGTTTGGGTTTTTTTTTGTTGTTTTGTTTTGTTTTTGTTTTGTTTGGGTTTTTGTTTTTGTTTTGTTTTGTTTTTGTTTTTCTGTTTGCTTTTGTTTTTTGTTTTTTGTTTTTTGTTGTTTTTTTTGTTGTTTTTTTGGCTAGTAGAAATAATTACTTGAAAGCATACGATTGAGCCGAAATAATAAGTATTCGATATGAATACTTGAAACGATACAACTGTGTGGAAATTATCTGTATTTGATAGGAATACTTAATATCACATATCTGTTGACAAAAACAAAACAAACTCTCGAGAAATAACTACGGAAAAATGTAAATATAAATGTACAAATAACACACAGCCTTCACTTCTGGAGAAGGGTTAGACATCCCTGTTGCTGGTGTGTGGCGACCCTTGATGCATGTTGATGATATTTCAGAGTGAGTTGATAAGAAAGAAAGGGGTCGTGGGTGTAAGAAGGTGGGGGAAAAATGATTTAATCAGTTGGTTATTAATGTTAAAGTGTTTGTCAATTAGTTTTAGGATAAATAAGTTAATATTAGCTTGTTTGAAGTAATGGGCGGGGTAACCATATTTTTTTACGCATTCTGCGTTTAGATTTGTTAGTTTGACTTTTCAGGTATTCTTGTGTGAATCCACTTTTTTGGAGTGTTTTATCTTTTTTTTATTTACATTGAATATTTTTTATTTGATGATAGTTTATTAATCCAAGCATTGATTAAATTAGGTATGTGTTTAATTATGTGTTTTGAGAGGTTTGAGTGGATGTTGATATATGTGGGTGTTTGGTTGTCTTTATGGATAAGTGGAAATCAGTTATTTGATAGGTTGAAAGTTAACTCTAGAAAATGAACGATTTCATAATTAGATGACATGTCGATTTTGAAGCCTAGAAGTTTAAATGCTTTTATTATCTTTTTTGTATCTTGGATTATAATGGACCGTTGCTATTTTGTATTACCACCAGTCCGCCGTCTCTATAAATCCCTATTTGTTTTGGGTTTATGAATTTACTGTGTGTGTATTATATAGATATTGATGAAATCTTATATTTGCACTGAATCCAAAGCTCCGATTGGTACAGTTTTTATTACCGCATTTAGTCTTTATATTATTATTTTTGTCTATAAGAATTATTTTCCTGCATGGTAGTATTTGATTTATTTTCCCTGGTTATATTTGCTATGGTTTTGGCGAATTCTAATGTTTTTTTATTAGGTTGTATTTAGAAATAGATGTGTAGATATCAATAATATCAAATGAGTGATGCTTTTTTATTTTTGACATTGTAAACCCATTTCATGACATCCTAAGAATTATTCCATGAATTGTAGTTTAATTTTTCTTGCAGGTTGCGGACAATGTTTTTAATAAGGTCTTTTGAAATCAATTCTAGTTCTGTTTTTGTAGGGTTGATTAGTCGCGCTTTTTTGTTCTTTATGAAGTTGGGTTTGTGGTCCGTAAGTTTGATATGTGCAGTTTTACATCGATTTCCCCCATCCTGGATTGTTTCGTCGTTTCTTTGAGATACAGTATTATGTTGATCTATTGTAGTTGTTATATTATCCGTTACGAATTTATTGTATTCTGGGGAGTTGATTTTATAGAAGCTTTTTGATCTATCAGCCCCAACCCAAATAGATATATTTATATTTTCAATATTTTTACTTCGTTTCTGTTGGAAATGGTTATTATGTTTTTTAACGGTTGAATAGATTGTTTTTGAATGCATCCCGGAAATTTTTATTGGGAATTTTTGGATTTTATATGGTAAGTCTTTCATTTTTATTCCGAGTCTTCTTGTTTGTTTAAGTAGAACGATTTCCATCGCAATACTATAAATTCATTTAGTGATGGGTAAGGTATGTTTTTCAGGGAATAAAATGTAACTGCAAAATAGTAGTAGTCTTCATACCCTCGGTGAACTTAGTGACTGTTCGATAACAAAAGTCAACCAAGAGAATCCTCGTGGTAACTGTGAGAAACAGTCACATGTGAGTTCTTTTTTAAGAGTCAATCAGACAGTGACTAAGGATGTATTTGGCATTAAATAACCTGCCATTAAAAAAGAAACATAAACCTTACAACATGGTCAAGCGATCAAAACTCAATAATTCCGAAGAGATCAGATTTAGGGTGAGACAATTCCGAAGAGATCAGATTTTAGGGTGAGACAAAAAATAATGTACGGCCTTGTCATATAGTACCTAAACAATGAGAATTGAATATAAATAGTATCTGACGAAACTTCAGAAGAGAGAAACAATGAGATGCCACGGCACTTGTTAATTCAACCTAGAAATTTCTAATTACGCTGTTTACCTTGTATCTTTGCTTAGTAAAACGTTTCCCCTATTCTTAATGCCCGTTGTGATTCTTATTATTATTTCTTTGTTAAATCTGATACCCTAGTTTCAACATGTTCAATGATTGTTTTCTTCTAGATTTCTTTTCTTGATAAATAACTTTCATTGTTTTGCACGCACGCACGCTCTGTTCACCAAAACTCTATATTTTTATTTTTCTGACACACACACGACTTCTACATCTGTATTAGTGGTTTCTCTAAGACCTAATAAATAAAGATAGATTATAACTGTCATATTCAAGCAGATGCCAATGCTTTGAAATAATTGTTTCATTTTCAGTTTAACACAAGATAAACCTTGCTTTTTACCTGAAATCCGCAATTCTCATTATCTGTGAACAGATGTTAAAATATCTGCTTAGTAGACAGTTACAAATGTATGTGCTCGATGAGAATACATAAACAATTCATTTACTGGTTATAAAAAAATGTTATCTGGTGGTGAAGCTCTAGTTCTGGAGTTCTGGGGAATACTGAGCCAACCCATCCTTGCCATCGCTCCCAAGTCTACTCTGAGCCAAATAAATCTGTATACTTTTTTATATTGTAATAAGCTCACCATTAGCACAAGATAATCCAACCCAGATTTATAAGAGGGAAATCACGAGAACATTGGACAGTACATTTAGAAATGCCTTCACAATTATATATCAGTTACATTTTACGTATGCTACAAGACATGTGTGTCAACTGCCGAGCCGTTAGAAAAACACGTACATAGAAAACACTAACATTTTGAAATTCCTTAATATATTAGCTCTTAAAACATTGATATTTTAACTAAATATGAAGTACTTACCCGTTTAAAATTATTGTTAACTTTAGTAATATATTGACTCTTAAAAATATTGATATTGCATCTAAATATATAGTAATTACCCGTTTAAAATGATTGTGAAGTATAATTCACTTAGCGAAGACATAAAGTCAATGGCCCTTGATAGCTAACAGTTTTTCACCTTTGCTATTTTCAAACCTCGTGAATTATTTGTGCTGGTGTTTTTTTATATGTTGTTATGTGGCGCATCATGGGGAGGTCAAACTTCTTTTACTCGTTTAGTTTATTTGAATCTAGTTTAGTTTGTGGGGCATGTTGGTGAGGATGGTCTTTTTGTGTGGGATTTAATTCTATGTCATATCAAAGATACTGAACACTCTTTACTTATAAATATAGCAGACTATATTATATATATATATATATATATATATATATATATATATATATATACTGGGGTTCAAAGAACACCCCAACCTAACGATTGAAGCCTGGACAAGACTGGACCCGGAGCGTATCAGGTTGCACCTAACCCACTGGAAGGGATGTATCAACTCGTGTATCTTTTGGCTTCTGGATTTTATGATACCCTATCTATTTCGCCACAGTTACATTTGCTTACACTACAACACCAGACTGTTTGTTTGTCATCCAAAATCATAAACCTTTCTTTCTTTCTTTTTAGTCATCATTTTTCTTTGTAACCATTACTTCTTTTTATTCAACTCTCCTGCTTACGGTCAAATATCGCTCAAAACACCGATTTCCCCATAGACACCTGAAGTTAAGGTGCGATTAACTTGTTCAATACTTTGATGGATGACCATTGAAGCAACAGCAGGTACTGTCAGCAAACCGATATAAAAATGATTTGGTTCGGCATTAAATTACCCGAAAAGGGTTGAATGCAGTAAAAAAAAACTACAACTACTCTCTCATTTTGTTTCTTTCTCTCTCATCTTCATTTTTCTGTGTAACCCTTCTTTCTTTTCTATTCTCTTATTTTCTTTTTTTTTCTTTCTTTTTTCTTTCTTTCTTTCTTTTTAGTTTTCATTCTGTAACTCTTACTTATTTCTTTTCTACTCTCTCATTTTCTCTCTTGTCTTCATTTTTCTGTGTAACCCTTACTTCTTTCTTTCTATTCTCTCATTTTCTTTTTTTTCTTTCTTTCTTCCTTTCTTTCTTTCTTTCTTAATTTCTCTTTAGTTTTTATTCTGTAACTCATACTTCTTTCTTTTCTATTCTCTCATTTTCTCTCTCATCCTCATTTTTCTGTGTAACCCTTACTTCTTTCTTTCTATTCTCTCATTTTATTTTTATTTTCTTTCTTTCTTTCTTTCTTTTTTTCTTCAATTTCTTTTTAGTTTTCATTATTTAACTATTACTTCTTTCTTTTCTACTCTCACATTTTCTTTCTTTCATTCTTTCTTTTTAGTCTTCATTTTTCTTTAATGTTTTCCTGTTAATCACCAATATGTTGATGAAGTGTATTGACAGTGACGTGCTGCAATTGTCGATGGAGAAGTGTAGTACAACCTCTCACAACAAGTTTGTAGGAATAAAAAGCTGTTACATCTTTTGGCAGATGCTAATGAATCACACCTAATTACTTTATATACCATTTAACGAAATCTGATAGCGTGTTGATTTGATTTATGGTTTTAATTTGATATAGACTGTGTACATTTCCAGCTACAATCTGACTCATCATTTAATCAAAGAAAAAGAATGTTAGTGTCGGAAAACATTGAATTGTTGATTGTCGAACGAAACAATAAGATACCTATCGACGTTTAGTTTGAGATATATTTGCATTATAACAGGCAGACATGGTCTCTCATCGTAGTGTAATGGTAGAAAATGCTAATGCTATAAAATAGCGAATTTTTTTCTCGATGGATGTCCAATACGTGTGACCTTGTATCACATCCTTCGAGTGGAGAACTACTTGTTTATGAAGGGAGTCCCATCGTGATATAATCATAACCAGGCTAGGTTGCAGATCCATTACAACTAAATAGTGAGTTTGATCCTCGCTGGATGCCCAATACTACTTGTAATCTGTGCCACACTATTTATGGCGAACGGGTTGGGCAGAAAGGGTGCCCTATCGTGGTGTAATGGTTCTCGCAGATTCATTACTAGAGAATAACGAGTTTGATCCTCACTAGATGCCCTAAACTTGTAACTTTGTGTCACATCCTACCCATGGCGAACGGGTAGAGTAAAAAGGGGGCACCATTGTGGTGTAATGGTTAGCAAGTTAGTCTAGCAGAATAGTGTTTTGTTTTTATTGGATGGCCCATACTTACTCGTGGGGAACAGGTTAGGTAAATACCTAAGTTGTCCCATCGTGGTGGAATGGGTACAAGCTAGTCCTGTAGATCCACTACTACTGAATAGCGAGTTCAATCCTCACTGAATGCCCCATACTACTTGCAATCTTGTGTCACATTTTCCATATGGCGAACGGCTTGGGAAAAAGGGCATTCCATCGTGCTGTAATGGTTAGCAAGTTAGTCTCGCAGATCAATTACCATAGAATAGCGAGTTTTATCCTCGCTGGATGCCCCATACATACGACCTTGAGTCACATCCTATACGTGACGAAGTAGTTTATTAAATACGTGCTACATGTAGACATTATATCTTGTTTTCTTTATTCTTAGTTGAAGCATTGTCAATTATGCTTATAATTTTTTGCAAGCAGTTTTTTTTTTAATTTTGACTGGCTTCTTATCGCAAATATTCAGGTTATAATTCTACAACAACGAGGAGGAGCATGAATTTTTATAAATTATATGTTCTAGGTGACACGCAATTTCACGTCCCCTCTGGCCTCAGACAATCCTAATTAAACGTACTAGCTGCTTTACCAAGCGAGTGACAAAAAGTATTTTGTAAAAGCTTAAATAGAACCTAAAAACTATCCTTTATTCTATCTCTCGAACTCTCTTGGTGCCATATTTACTTTTATATTTAGCATCCTTATATATACTAGCAAATATATGCACCCTCCAGGTGCAAGTATTTAAGTTTTAATGTAATAAAATATTGTATCAAATTAGAAAGGCTAATGAAACTAAATAAGAATGCAGATAAAAAGATTTGAAACAGAGGGGGGTATAATCGAAAAATAGAACAACTGAAACTTACGCTTCTATCACTCTCGTCTTTCATTGTTTTTTTTTCTAATTTAAGTATTTAGTTAAAAGAGGAAGTAAAGAATAAAATTACACTTATTTCTTCTTGTTAATGGATTTCATTTAAGATTTATTGAAGAGATTTTGCTTATATTCATTAAAATAAAACCAAAGAATTAGAAATCAATAATACTAAGCACATATTTATTAAAATCACATTTTTAATATCAATATGCAAATTAGTCTTCCCGTTCACACTGTAAACCGTTATTTTCTTGTATATATAAATATAATTGCATGTTATTTGTATGTGGATATGGTCAACAGCATTAATAATATAAACAATTTTATTAATAATTGAGATTTAAATAAAAATAAAATCATTGAGATTGTGATGTCAATAACAAAGGCAATTGTGACTTGAGTAGTAATATAGTTTGGGTTACAGACAGAAAAACACACAATCTCCATTATAATAAGATATATATATTTTTACCTGTATTGAAAATCATCATTGTTTCTAGTTTTGTCATTTTTTAATAAGAGAAATAGCAGTTTATTGTATAAAAACATTATAAGATAGAATGTAATCAATTATGTGCAGTAATATGTTTTAATGTTTATTTTTATAAATAATTGGACTAAAAAAGAAACTTTACTGAGTGAAAAATCCCTAATGGTAAATTCTAACTTTCATTTGGTTAAGACATGACGTGATAGATAGATAGATAGAGAGAGATATAGATAGATAGATAGAGAGATAGATAGAGAGATAGAGAGATAGATAGATAGAGAGAGAGAGAGAGAGAGGAAATGGGCACGGCGACAAGAGATAAGTTCTGGATGAGTTGTGTTTCATTTCATATAGTGCTAATACCGTTAGTAAAGGTATGCATCCAACTATTATCCAGTTCTCTTCAGGCTACTGGTCTAGAAGAAGAAAAACTCTAAATTCAAACCAGTTCATCTCCGCTTAAGAATTAAACTTGTGTCACATCCTACACGTACTTAGGGGTTGGTAAATACACATAATACCATCGACTCGTTTAAAGTCCCCACCGTGGATGTGATAGATAACATAAACAACACCTAATCAAGGTATATCATTTCCGAGGCCACATAATAAACGACCTTAAGTGTGAATTTTATTTGATAAGTTTTTTTCTTCTAGGTTTAATACAGCTTTATGTTAATATACTACTTTTTCTTATGACTATTCATGTTTCTTAAATATATTTATTCGCATTTTTTTTTATTCTTTAAAAAGAAAACATTTTCCCCCTCAATTACCGCTGACACTATATATATATATATATATATATATATATATATATGTGTGTGTGTGTGTGTGTGTGTGTGTGTGTGTGTGTGTGTGTGTGTGTGTGAGTCATAATCAGCTGACAGCACGGATACATTGACTGTCTCTCGCCAAACATCCGATTCGGTCATTACAGTTGACTGATCGCACGGCATCCAGAATCCGTGAAGAGCTGATTGATATAAGACACTGGTGTGTCCATGTGTAGATTTCCACAGGAGAACTTCTCTTCATCTTTTTACTCCTGTAGTATCCAGTAGGTCTTGTTCTTACTTGGATCGTTATTATGATATAAGTTGCCTTACAGCAAAAACAAAACAAAACAAAAACAAAAAACCCAAACAAAACAAAAACAAAACAAAACAACAAAAAAAACCCAAACCAAAACAAAAACACCCTCCGGATGGGGAAACATTTTATTTTAAAAGTGGGGTGGAGTTAAGATTCAATGTCAGTGGGTTTTGTCTTAAGTAAGTAAAATCATCAAATCTTTTAAAGGAGTAACAAAAATAAAACAATTTGAAATTAAACTTAGTTGTTCCCCTCAATTAAAATGTTGCGCACATCTATTGATTATTAATCAAATAATAATTTGTAATATTTTACACATAAATTTTACCCAAAATTGTAAGTATTTATATATTTGTATACTTAAAAAATCGTTAAAAAAGCAGTTTTAAATTTGATTTTTTGTGAGTGGGTGTGTCTCCATCCATATGAAATGTAAAAAAGAGATCGTTACAAAGCAAAACATATGAATCTAATAATTTCTCTCTCACCCACACGCCAAATCTGTTGATATGCAACCCCGGTTACAACCCTTGTCGTTTTTTAATCAAATTTGAAAATGCCAAGAGGCTGAAATAGCATTGTAGTAATAAACGAACAGACATGGTTAGGCTTGAGAAAGCTTTATTCTACTTAGAATATGTTGCAGTTTCTTGGGAGTTTATATACTATCAGAAACGGCAAAGATTTACACAAGGCGGGGGGTAATAATAAAACAGGCGAATTAACTCTCAATTACTTATTACATTCTGTCCCATTTTATTTTAATCATACGGGATGATGTCTAGTGGGTATCAAAATAGTATAGTATATATTTTTCAGCTGTTAAAAAATATACAAGTCCACATGGTATCTTCTCTTCCCATCTATGTCGCTCTTTGATGAAGACCAACTTATCGATTTGGTCGAAACAGTACTGTCAGCAATTACATAACAAACATCATGTTTTTTCATAATGTTAAATTTCATACTGTCGGATTAATTTCCATCTATTTTTCATATTTGTCAAATGAAAAAACATTATATCTGGGACTTTTACACCTTGAAGACTTTCATCTATAACTACAGACTTATCAACGCCACAAGTAAATTTTGGAACTCTAACATCTTTTTTCAAATTACCATGTGGACTTGTATATTTTTTAACAGCTGAAAAATATATACATTTTTATATAAACTTTTACAACAAACTCTTTTGAGTTTTTCTATAAACTATAATGCTTCTGATTTTTTAAAAATTAAAAATAAAATTTATTTTATTTTTAAAACAGAACATGCATTTTTCAAAAATTTCAGCGGTTGAACTCAGCGTTCGTTTCTGTAAACAGTCTTTTTTTTTTTTTAACGGATATATTCTCTTCCCATCTATGTCGCTCTTTGATGAAGATCAACTTATCGATTTGGTCGAAACAGTACTGTCAGCAATTACATAACAAACATCATGTTTTTTCATAATGTTAAATTTCATACTGTCGGATTAATTTCCATCTATTTTTCATATATATATATATATATATATATATATATATATATATATATATATATATTAGAAATTAATGTGAAACGGAATAGCGATGTACGGTCTAATACTTTGACAGATAGCAGAAACAAAAAGAAAACTTTTCTAGTTGTTGATTTATTTAATGATTGATTTTAACGGCATGACAAACCCGTCTTGGGTAATTTTATGCCTGTATTTAATGTTCAATGTACATTCATATTTATATTTTTGAGTAATTTCTTCTTCTTTTTTTACACATGATTATTATGGGAACCTAACAGGTAACTCTGAGTTAAAGTGGCCCTTGGAGTAATGGCGATAAATGGATACTCCAGTTTCGTGTTATACACAAGGTCACCCTTTTTTGAAGGGTGTTCTTCCACAGGGGGATGCTCTCAGCCCATTCTACGCTCTCTCAAACGAGTGTGCTACTAGTTTTGTGCTTATGCGATATATGCACTTGGACAAAGGACGCGAAGAGAAAGGTCGATCGAACATCGAGGTTTTACCGATTTGCAATCTTCTTCTGTGGCGAATTTTCTTGTTTTCAAATCATTCCTCCATTTTCAGCTGCACGAAAAGGCGGAATTTCGACAGAGACAGAAACACAGATACACAGAGAGAGAAAGAGAGAGAGAGAGAGAGAGAGAGAGAAAGAGAAATAGAGAGATGAAGAGGTGAGCAAGATGCAATATCCTGGGACGACTTCCAGGCTATTGTTTTTTATGCATTCTGTGGTCAGTGTCGTGTAATGATTACATACTCAAGTCACACGAGGAGTTTACACGTATTATTATCGTTCAAACATGTATGACACTATGTTTTTACGTTTTATTCTTTCAAAGCAACATCATTGAATATATATATATATATATATATATATATACAAGTTAGGGTAACGAAGACTTAAAGTCAATGGCGCATGGTAACTGACAGTTTCTCGTCTACGCGATTTTCAAACTATGTGAGGTATTTGTGATGCATCACGGATAGGGTCAAACACCTGATTCATGGTGTGGTAGGCTAGTTTAGTTGGTGGGACATGATCGGATGTTTGGTATTCCTTGTGTGGTGCATCATGGGAAGGGTCTATCACGTGAGTCATAACTGTAGGGCTAGTTTAGTTTGTGAATCATGATTGGAAGAATGGTTTTCTTTGTGTGGGGAGGGCGTTCCAATCTACTATTGTATCAATTTCGCGATTTGTGACTTCATTTATTAAATTGTGTTTAATCTATTTAGGCGATTTTTGTTAATTTTATACAGAAATACCAATATACATAGGGAGAGGGGGTAAAGAGCGGATGGAGAATGAGAAAGTATGTTAGAGAGAAAGAGAGAAAGAGAAAGAAAGAGAGAGGGAGCACCAATCAACAATTTGCATAGTTATATGGTATTAAATATTTTCTATCTATCCCTCTATCTCTCCTTCTCTATCTCTCTCTCTCTCCCTCTCTCTCTCTCTCTCTCTCTATATATATATATATATATATATATATATATTCATTTTTAATGATACAAATAATTTATAAACTATTATATGATTTTAAGTAATTATTCCACATAATCAGCAAGGATTGACATGCCTTAAAATCCAACCAACCAACCATATTCCACTTAACAATAAAAATCATTTCTTTTCACAAACCTATATGGTTTTATTGATGTTTTTACGGCAGGTCAACACAGAATACTTTATGCCTAGCGGTTACGAAATTGTGTTCTTTTTGCGTCCATATTTATATTTTTGTGTAAGTGATTCGTAAGAGATTGATAGTGCGGAGGTGTAGCACACTTGAATACGAATAATACTCCCCAGATATCCAGAAGTGGATCCTCAAAATCACACGCAGTTTGAAGTCCTACGTAGGACATCATTTCTTGTGGGGGGAATGCAGTCGGTTTATACTAAACCTCACCGACACAGAGTGTTCTATGTTTAAGTAACTATTCTTAATACAAATAGTTTATGCATTATTTGATTTCAAGTAACTATTTTTTACTACGTAATATAAATCAATTTTTTTGCACAAAATTATATAGGATATAACTTTTCACTTGGCTTCAAGTATTCCTATCTAATATTGATAACTTTTAAATAGATGTGTTTGATCTATAGATGGTACCCTTGTAGGCCCTACCATTCTGTGTCAGAGTGAATCTGGGAGTAATTGTAACGAAGCACATTTCCCGAAGGTCCTGACCTAGAACCTCACCGCATGATTCAGTTAAGTGTCATACACTGGACATCCCTTTTAGTGGGATGCTGTCAGCGCATTATAAACTTTGCTGACAGAGATAATTGCGCTTTTCAAATTTTTGAAACCAAAATATTTGTACAACACAATCATATTAAATCCTCATCCGTTTAATTCAATCTTGTGTCGTACTAAGCCAAACTTGGAATAGACCAATAGTTAGGAAATACTTTCTTTTTTTAACCACAACACTAGCAGTAACTTCCACGGACGATAGCCAGTGGCAAGTGATCTTTTTATCTTTTTCTTTTTATAGTTTGGTCTTGGTCGTGTCCCTTGCAATCCTTCAAACATCTTTAAGAGGGGCTGGCATATTGTCGATAGCAATCCGGAAAAAGGAAACGTGGTCGGCTGTTTGCGGTGGTCTTTTTGTCAATGCTATCGTTATCACGACATGATTGATGAGTTTGAATGTTCCAAGTCACTCTGCTTTGCTGGTTGGGATTCAATCGAGAGAGAAAAAGACAGAGACAGAGAAAGTGTGTGAGAGAGAGAGAGGGAGAGAGAGAGGGAGAGAGAGAGAGAGAGAGAGTATGCGTTCAAGTGAGAAATAAACTTTTGAATGTAATAAAAAGCAGTTAAGTAGGAGAGGATAGCAATGGATGTGCAGAATCGCAGAGCATAGAAGGCTGAAAACCTGTGTAAAACACATACTCATGCGAATTTGTTCTGAAATTCCGAGTTGAAGGAATCTTATTACTCCATGATTTATTAGGACTATCATCCGAGTTGGTTCGCTTACAGTTTTAGTTGACAAGATCTCTGGTCACATTTCTTTTTTCATTTTTTAGTCTTGCTCGTTGTCTGAAAATATTCAAACTGGTATCTTAATTCTTGTTATTTTTAGTACAAAGTTTAAACCAAAAATGTATGGTTCCCTTCAAATTATACTGCAACCAGTACACATACACAAACAGACAGACAGACAGACACACACACATACACACACATATATATATATATATATATATATATATATATGTGTGTGTGTGTGTGTGTGTGTGTGTGTGTGTGTGTGTGTGTGTGCAGGCAGTAAAAAATAAATACATACTACATGCATATACCCACGATCTTCCCTCGACTTAGGATTTAGTAAAACGCAACAGAATAGCAAGTGTAGGATGTTTGGATACAACGACGAAACTATTAATCACATAAGCAAATGTGGCAAACTAGTACAAAGAGAACACAAGAATAGACATGATTGCGTGGAAAAGGTGATCCACTGGGAATTGTGCAAAACATTACTCTTTGACCTTACTACAAAATGGTATATGCACAAACCAGAATCCGCCCTAGAAAATGAGACTCAATCAGATTACCTAATCCCCACCGGAATACCAGATGAAGTGCTAATTAATAAGAATAGAACATGTAATCCTTTAGTTTTTCCGTTACGGTTGACCATAAATTAAAAATCGAAGAAAACGAACAGATAAACAAATACATGGACATTGCCAAAGAAGTAAAGAAAAACGGCGGAACATGCGGATAGACCTTATACCAGTTGTACCTTGTGTCCTTGTAATTGTTCTTAAGGGTGTGAAAAACGGCTGAAGGAATTTGAAATCAGAGGAAGAATCGTGACAATCCAGAATACATAATTGTAAAATCGGTTACAATACGCAGAAGAGTCCTGGAGACTTGAGGAGACACTGTCACTCAGACACCAGTGAGAGACCACCAGCTAAGTCTGGTAAGAAAAACTCACAAGTAGCAAAAAAGAGGTATCACTTAATCCCTGCAAGGAGACCATACCTAGTATTGATTTACAAAAAAGAGAACTTGTCCACTGATAGACTTTGCAGTTCCAGCAGATCACAGGGTGAAGATGAAGGAAAACGATAAAAGATAGACAAATACCTGCACCTTGCCAGAGAATTGAAAAGGCTGTAGAAAGTGATACCAATTGTAGTTGGTGCACTAGGAACGATCCCAAAAAGCTGGGGAAAAAGACAGGAGGAACTGAAAATCAGAGGAATAATTGAGACCATCCAGACTACAGCAATCTGCTTGAATACTCAGAAAAGTCCTGGATACCTGAGAAGACTTGATGTCACTCAGACTCCAGTGAAAGACCAT
This sequence comes from Doryteuthis pealeii, assembly GCA_023376005.1. Taxonomy (NCBI): domain Eukaryota; kingdom Metazoa; phylum Mollusca; class Cephalopoda; order Myopsida; family Loliginidae; genus Doryteuthis; species Doryteuthis pealeii. The sequence goes on along the minus strand of CM042139.1, from coordinate 134,581,044 downwards.
CAGCTAATGCTGATGTGAAAAAAAAATAATAATCATAATAATAAACTTGAGGGATCTACCAAAAAGATGAAAGAAAGTGTTATTACAGTAACCAATAACAACAATATAAATATAAATGAATAACGTAACAGTAAAACAACAAAATCAAACAAACCAAATTGGAAGAAAAACTTTGATCAGCAAAATAAGGAATTTTTACATGCGATGGCCTGGATTTGGCAAAGAACCGGAAACATGACGGAAGAAACTGAATCTTCGTTAATAGCAGCAGGAAATATTGCCATGAGGATTATTTTTATCAAAGCGTAAATTGACAATATGCAACAGAATAGCACGGGTATGTCATGTGCTAACAGAGATGAAACGGTTAATCACATAATAAACGAATACAACAAACTAGCACAAAAGTAATACAAGACAAAGCACAATAGAGTGGGAAAGGTAAACCACTGGTAACTGGGCCAGAGATTATGGGATATATCCTAAAGGATGAGATAAAATTCACCGAGATTTTGGGATGCAAACGGATCACCCAATCTCAACCAGAAAGGCAGATCTGTTACGTAACAAGAAGAAAAAAAGAACTTGTGTTCAAGCGAACTACAGATTTAAATTAAAAGAAAGCGAAAATGATAGACACATATTTGCAAAAAGCGGTGGACGGTGTGTTTGGAACAGTTGCCAAAGAGACTAAAGGAATTGGAGATCAGAAGGAGAATCGAAACCACATAGACCACAACATTGTTAAGACTATCTAGAATACTTGCTGAAGCTGAGGAGGCTTTCTGTCACTCATATTATCACTTATATTTCAGGGGAAAATTACCAGTTAAAGTATGGTATGAACAACTTACATAGGATGAATATGATAACAATACAAAAATAAATAGAGCACTAATAAATTCAAAACTGCAGAGTAAATAAATTATCAAATCACAAAAAGAAAATATAGCCACGTAAATAAGCACGCAGTATAGAATAGACACACCTTCCCAGAATTTCCCACAAACTGGATCATCCTTACCATCATTCACTACATAATAGTATATAACATGATACCTACCATGTTGGAACAACTTGGTCAGACGTTCGCATAAATAGGCAAGAAACTGATAGTAACCAAGCACCACGGACTCTTTGTAAACGCCATCCTAATTCTTTACATATATAATTTATATATATATATATATATATATATATATATATATATAATAGAGAGAGAGAGAGAGAGAGAGAGAGAGGGGGTGGGAGATAAAGTAGATGAAAGTACCCTGTGGGTTCCCGTTGTGACATATTTGTGACCTTATGTCACATCCTACCCGTGGTGAACGGGCTGGGTAAGTACCTACTTACTACCTTGTGTCACCTCCAACCGTGGTAAACGGTTAGTATATACTTACTTGCAGAAAAATGGCGAGATGACGGTAGGTGTACTGCTAGATCTCAGCAAAAAACAATATCCCTGTTCTAGTGCTAGGGAGAAGGGGAGAGACTCTCTCTCTCTCTCTCTCTCTCTCTCTCTCTCTCTCTCTCTCTCTCTCTCTCTCTCTCTCTCTCTCTCTCTCTGACTGATACCGACAAAATGTCTAAAGCTACCCTCAGAATCCGGAGATTGAAAGGAAACGAAATGGTAATTGGACCATATGACCTTTATGCACCCCTTTTTGATCTCGATTAAAAAAGGTCATGTTTTTCATTTACACCGTCAATATCCGGTTATTTTAACAGACCATTTTTAGATTTTTTTAAAATTATAAACCTAACCCCTAACCCATAACTCATAACCCTATCCCCTAACAAACAACCGGATATTGACGGTGTAAATGAAAAACATGTCTTTTCTTAATGGAGATAAAAAAGGGGTGCTTAAAGGTAATATTGTAGCAAGATTGCATTTGGCAAGGACTACTAATGGAAGGGGGAGGAAGAAAGAAATAAGTGAGAGAGTAAAGGTTTAAAAAATAGTGATGAGCACAAAACAGGATGAACGATGATTTGACCGGGGCGTGACCCCCGAATGGAGAATTGAGTGTCAACCGGAAGTTTCGGGTGTTGACCGGAACCGGAAGTCACGTGGTGACGTGGAACAACAAAGAAAGGTACCGGGCTCTTTTTGCTTTCGGATGCGAAGGGGAACGGACGGGCCTCTGGTGCCTGGTATGGGGTCACGGTAATTTAACTGTGTTCTCTCTCTCTATTTCTCTCTGCCTTTCCTCCTCTCCGATACAGCCCACGAGACGAGCACGATAATAAAGGCTAGCAGTTGTGACTACATATTTCTCGCGTTGTAATTTTTATCAACAAGATGACCGCCACGTGCCGAAGACATTTTTAGTACCGTGAATATATCACCGCCGCCACGTTACGTATATATCGTTTTGGCACCGTGACCATATACGACAACGTTACAATATGGTCCCGGTAATTTTTGAATGAATTTTTTTCTCGATAGATACCAGGGCACTAAATAAGCTTCTAAATACATAGGATCTCTAAAAAGATTCCGTATAAAATCACAGTTAAATAGGAACGAAACTACTTTTGATACAGTCGAATAGAATTCTTTTTCAAAGACTAAGAAACGTCTTACCTACAACGGTAGCTAATTTTCACAAAATATTCACTTTGATCATCATTGGGTGACCCACTCTTCTATTTGTGTGCCAGATTATGATAAGCTTGGCAAGTATCTATTTCAAGGAAGAAAATTGGTTAATCAAATTCCCGGTAACACCGATGGCCGAGACGATTAGTTCTAATTTGTTACGAAGATAGACGGAAAAGGAATCATTCTCTCTGTCTCTTTTCAAAAATAATTAATTACTGATTAAAACTGGGCAACTGAAAAGGTCAGTGTGTCAGTCGATACGTCCTGAAAAGTGCTTCCTTTTAGCCCAGTATAAAAATGGGGAGTATATTAAGCAAATTAACTAATTAAGTAACTCTCTCTCTCTCTCTCTCTCTCTCTCTCTCTCTCTCTCTCTCTCTCTCTCTCTCTCTCTCTACTTGGTTGCAAAGATAGGTGATCATCTGTATATCTCTATATATCTGTCCCATAACTGATTCTCACATCTTCACACACACACACATTCTCCCCCTCTCTCTTACTCTCTCTTTCTCTCTCTCTCTCTCTCTCTCTCTCTCTCTCTCCTCTCTCTTCTCTCTTCTCTCGCTCTCTTTTTTAGGCTCTTACTGTTTTTATGTGTTTATATGTACACGTACACACACACACACACTCTCTCTCTCCATGCCCCTCTCTCTCTCTCTCTCTCTCTCTCTCTCTCTCTCTCTCTCTCTCTCTCTCTCTCTCTCTCTCTCTCTTTCAAGCGAGTCACGTAACTACCGTGTTGGACTGCGGTATCATAGTCACGTTATTATGTTCACTTTCGGACTAATACCCTTGGGAAGGGTGTCAACCTCCCCACCCCTCTCCCAGCGAAGTGTTAAATAATACCACAATTTTTCTTCTACTAGGATAGTTTTGGGCATTAAATAACCCACGAAGGTTGATATGCCAAAACTCTCTCCCCCTCCCTCCCTCTCTCCCTCCCTCTCTCTCTCTCTCTCTCTCTCTCTCTCTCTCTCTCTCTCTCTCTCTCTCTCTCTCTCTCTCTCTTGACTAAAGGTTTCATGCGTTGAAAATACTATCATCAGATGAAACTGATAAGTACATGGATGAAAAAATATTAAATACAATAAATAAGATAAACGAAATCTTGATAGTTAACTTCAGTTACTGAATCAGTTCTATAAACCGGTTCCATGGCGGTTTCTTTTTCTTTTTACCTACGTAGACAATATCGTGACTTTTTTTCGTTTTGTTTCCCGGTTAAATAATTTTCACAC
>CM042139.1:134537198-134574698 GCA_023376005.1 Doryteuthis pealeii | reverse complement strand
GAGAGAGAGAGAGAGACTTATTAGAAAAAGGGCATGGTCTTACTTGATTACTTTATTACTCTGGTTATTTGTCGCTGGTTCTTACTTATTTATCTCCAATCTACTATGGTCGACATCTTGTTATCTTGTCTAGTTGAGTTCTTCTATCTAAGGACTGATTTCTTTTTCTTCTCCTTCTTCTTCTGGGCTTTGCTTGTTTTTAATTAAATAAACTAACAATACTTTTTTGTTGCTTGATCAAGCTTTTATTTATCAACCCATGATTCCATCAATTCCACGCGGATGAGATGACCCAAGAGAAAAAGACTATCACGTCTAAACTCTCTGACCGTTGGGTCGAATCTAATCTAACCCTGACTAATACTATATCACGTGTTTGTCATGGCGCGTTTCAAGGGATCAAACTGTTATTAACAATCTTGGTATTTTTCCATAAATCCCCTTGATTCTAAATCTGACACACCTGAATTTAATTCCTAGCTACAGGGTCTGCTCACAATTTATGATTCCGATAAATTGTAACATACCATCTCACCTTTATTTCTAAATTTACTACTAGTTATCATGAATTTCTCTTTATCTGCTTCGACGAAGCACTAATTTATCTATTCTATCCCTCCGCGCTGTGGATTATCCCCACATGCATATACAAAATACAATACAGTTTTATTTTATTTTTTTACAAACACCATAGGCCCATCTGTAATCTCCTATACATAAAAACCATATCTGGACCATCCCTATGATACTAAAATCCTGGTCACGGTACCAAATATCCATATATGTTATATAACAATAGATTTATATCCACATCGGATATATAAACAGTCAGAGAGTTCTCGGATGATAGAGAGAGACAGACAGACAAACAGACAGACAGAGACTAATTAGAAAAAGGGCATGGTCTTACATGATTACTTTCTTACTCTGGTTACTTGTTGCTGGTTCTTACTGATTCTTCTCCTATCTGCTATGGCCGACATCTTGTTGTCTTGAGTTCTTCTATCTAAGGACTGATTTCTTTTTCTTCTCCTTCTTCTTCTGGGCTTTGCTTGTTTTTAATTAAATAAACTAACAATACTTTTTTGATTATATATATATATATATATATATATATATATATATATATATATATATACGTTTTTTAAAAAGGCGAGTGTTATAAAAGCGAGTTTTTTAAAAAAAATTCCTGCTCGAGTTTCATGCCGGAGCAATTCATCTGGGAATAGTCACTTTCTCCAGCCTTCTATTCTTATAAACATCCCGGCTGCTCTCATTCTCAATTGCGTGGGTGTGCCACCCTATGTTATTCCTGAACCTACCTGTTTGTGTTTGTTTATGTGCCTACATCTGTTAGTCAACTCAGCTCGCGAGTTCAATACCTTCCCTGGGTTTCTACATTAAGCTTTTTTTAATTTTTCGTTTAAACATAGTATACAGGGTCTTTCACTTCCTTTATGTGAAGGTGCCCTTTTTATTATTTTCCACTCTATTCCTGGCTCTCTACCGTACTTATCTTTTAATTCCCACACATATTTTGCTAGTGTTGTTGGTTCACAATATTTTTTGTCCCTAAAAGATAACTTGTGCTGTGCTATCCTGTGTTTCACAGGTTGCTGGGTTGCCCCTATGTAGATCTTTTTTTCTTTTGTTGTTGGAGATTCTATTTCTGCCTCATATACCATATATATATATATATATATATATATATATATATATATATATATATATTGTGTGTTTTGACAGCAAGGTATTATTTAGCCAGGTATTGTAAATGGCCACGGAATATTTCTTTTTTATGATCTTCAGTTGTAGACACTCAAGTATTCAAATTGTTTATGCAGATCGAGATCCAGATTATAAAGAATGGGATGCATTAATCAATAGGGTAGGTCGATTTCTTCACTTTTTTAAATATTAAATTGTCGATCTATGCGAAAGAGGCGTGTTAGAGTACTGAATACTGATACCAGAAATTAGACCATTGTTTGAGGAAATAGCATCAAAGATCGTTTAATAAAATGCACTAAAAATCCTCTTTTTCTAAAGGCTAAATTCTGCGAAAATGGGTATTTTTAGTACATTTTAGTAGTTGATCTTTGATGCTATTTCCTCAAACAATGGTGCAAGTAAAATATCTAATTTTTGGTATCAGTATTCAGTATACTAACACACAACTTTCGCATAGATGGACAATTTGATATTTAAAAAAGGTGAAAAGTCGACATACCCTATTAATCAATGCCCACGTGAACAGATTTGGCCGAATCGTGTGAAATTAACACTGACATCTGACGCTTCTACATGTTGAATAACCAATCATTGTTTTGTATTGTGCTGCGACATACAATACAAGAAATCAAAAAAACATTGGATGATAAAGATTCTATAATCTTTTTATACGAACTGTACACAGGTTGAAAAACAACGAAATCGCTGTCGCACTGGTCCCCAGATAATAGAAAATGATTTGATACCTGCCAAACTGGGTTCGATGACCGTTCACTCATTTACATTTATTATTCAAGTGATTATAAAACTACAACAGGACAGGATATATAATATATTATACCAGCCGACTTACTGTCGCGGTTAACGCACGTCGATTCCATGACACCCCAGATCGTCAGAAAATGCCATAACGCTGGTCGGTACTGGTTCCATACTGAACCCCTAAGCCTCAAACCAAACGATGGTAAATGATATGAAAAGACAACACAGCTTATGATCAGACCCAGTTTCCCTTTCTGTCCTGTCAAAGAGGCTAAGAATATGCCTTAGAGTGGGATATGACCCCACTCGAAAAAGTGGTATCCTGGTTATGAAACTAAACTGCATAAGATGGTGAGTCTATAGTTCTGGAGATCTAGGGAGTGCGGAGTATCCCTTCTTTGTAATTCCTCCCAGGTCCTTTCTGATCTGGGAGTGGTTTTACATGTTATGGGTCAAAATACCATCACATTTATGGGACAAAATGATATGTTGAAAATTATTTCTATTCGATAGGAATACTTGATAATAAATACTGTAAATTATTTGTATTAAGAATACTTACTTGAAGCTATAATTATTTACTGAGGATCATTATTAGTTTCTTGAAGCCATATTACTCTGTGCAAACAAATGATTGTTATTAAATAGAAATAATTACTTGAAATCATATAATTATTAGAATTAGCTAGGAATACATGAAACTAAACAATTATTGGATTTTTTGTATTAGATAGAAATACTTGATATTACATAACAGTATAACTCTATAAAAAAAACTGCGTGCAAAAAACTCTTAAGAAACTATGCAAGAATGTTGATATAATTGTCCAATGAATGAGGTGCTGTAACCTCTTGGCATAGCATAACTAAAAACGGGTTGACTTGCTGTTAAAATCAATAAATCCGTTTCCTCTTTTGTAGTAACTTTCCTGAAATACAAGTGTTTGTTAAAATGAAAATGAATAGAATATACTTTTGAACCAAATTCTTTGTATACGAAATAAGTATGTTTGACATAAATATGTGCGAGGTATGTCTATGAATTTAATATAGTTTAGTTAATTCTCTAGTGTAACATTAGTTTTATGTTTGGCAGCAAAGTTTTATGGGAATTCAATTCTGTTGAGAGAAACACAAAAATCGTGTGTTGACTATTGAAAAAGGTCGCATTCTATTTTGATGGTGTAGCATGACCTGATCAAATAGCCAATCATTTATCTCATTACTACAAGAGCGAATTTATTGTATTCCATTTGAAGAATTTCCCAGCCAATTAAGCGGAATTCTTATTGGCCGAAAAAGTACTTTTATCTTACGTGACGTGTCTCGTACTACATTCGCCTGTATTTGAATCATGAAGCATTGACGTAAATAACAATATTTCTCGTTAAACTGTTTGACGTACAAGATCGAAGTTTGTATTATCTCCGAATAAAAAGTTCAACAAAGAAATGCATGGTGTCTGTTGTTTATTTCTCCCTGCTTCTACGGCTTCAGTGACTGAACGGAGAGTGAATAAAACAATGAAAGGTCCTAACGCTAAAATTCAAATTGTGGTTATGTGCTTTTAGCTCACCATCGGACGATTGGCCATCACTGACATAACAATCTGCCATTGACTACACAATATAATATTATAGAGGCACGTTATTGTCGTAGAAAATGGAATCGGTGACTCGAATTTAAATTCCAGAGGAGGTTGTTTGCATTTCACATAGCGTGAGTACCCTTGGTAATGATATGAATCCAACAATTCTCCCTCCAGCTATGGGTTAAATAGTAGGGCTGACTGATCTCTTTAGCCTTGAGTAGGTAATCAATCAAGAAGTAAATTCTGAATTCAAACCTGTTATTCCCCATTTTAAAAATTGACCATGTTTCACATCCTTTTCCTGTGGAATAGTATATATATATATATATATATATATATATATATATATATATATATATATATATATATATATATATATATATATATATATATTATCACCACAGCAATAAGAAAAAAGTTCATTTTAAAATGAAAACTGACTAACCTATGAGGGTTAATTTTCATTTTCTTTTATACTAGTTTCAGAAATGGTCGTGTGAAGAGACTTGTTGTCACTTGTTTACCAACTATGGCACAAACAAAATTCTTATGGTAATTGAAAACCCAAAAAAAGATTACTGTGGAGAGTACTGGAATATTAAGTAGACTAACCCTCACCCGTTCACCAACAAAGCTCTGACGTGAACTGGAAATCCAAAGTTCCAGAACTGGTACATTGGGGTCGATGTTGATTCTTCTTATTATCAAGTGCATAGTTGACGAAGGCCGTTCCTCACTCCTTAATCGCATTTAACTGACGGCTGTTCATGTCAGAATGGATTTGAGAAGAAAACTTAAAGATTCCTTTCCGCGACGACACTCAATCTCTTAATAACAGACCACCACTCTGCTACGGTTTTCAAACATTCTGAAATATAAAGATGAATGCAATGACCACGAGAATGTATGAGAATGTAGATTACTGTTCTGACAGTAATCCTCGCCATTCGATACAAATCTTCGACTGTCTTTCTTAATTGGTTGGATTCGGAGAAACGACAATGACTTAAGCCCTCGCTGTCTTTACTGGCTGTCTGGTTTGTAGCTTTTAGCCCCTTTTGAATTTCAGACAATTTTAAAACTTGCAGTCAGTGTCGCATAATTTGCCAAAAAGAATGAGAACTGTCTCTGACGCTGCATAGGTATTGACACGAGAAACAGGAATTTGGCAGGAAATTTTGAAAAACATTTACCAGTGTCTCATCAGTAGATTTACAAGAATATATATACAATGGTTACGGCGGGTTGGGTTTTTTAATCTTGGCTAGGTAACCAGTCTAGGAGAAGTAAAACTCTGAATTCAAACCTGCTAAACCCCACTTAAGAATTTGACCTTGTGTCACATCCTGCTCGGACTCAGGGGTTGGTATATATATATATATATATATATATATATATATATATATATATATATATATATATACCTCTTCGCACTAGTAGGATGTGACACATAATAAATTTCTGAAGCGGAATTTTACAGTTTTGAATTCAAAGATTTCCTTTCCTTAAACCGATTGTCATAACAAGTTCAAAGAGCCTTACTATTTACCCATACCTGAAATTAGAATATTTGGATGCATATATTTTCTCAAGGTTATTGGTGCTGTGTAAAATGTCCCGAATTTGAACTCGGGTCGCCGGGTCCGTTTCCATGGACGACAACCGTTACACATCGACACCTTTTGTATGCATCTATATATGTACATATGTGACTTTTACTCAGTTAAAGTTCCCATTTAAACCATTCAAATTCTCAATATATATATATATTTACTCAACCCATTCTGCATGAGCAGGATGTGACACAAGGTCAATTTTTAAACGTAGTTTAACGTGTTTGAATTCGGAGTATTTCTTTTCCTAGACTGGAACCAGTACTCACCAGCTATATCATGGTTTAAGAGTTTAGTCTGCCCTATTATTCACCAAAGGCTGGAGGAAGGATAATTATATCTATACTTTTCCCAAGTGTATTAGCGCAATGTGAAATGTAAACAACCTCGTCCAGTATTTGAACTCGGTGCATTGCGTCTATTTTTTTACGTCGATAGCCACTACACTACAAACGCCTCCTCAATATAACGGAGACATCTATGAAATATTAATTAGATGATTGATTGGTTTAATTTAACGGTATGTCAACCGATCTAGGGTTATGTTTATAGGTGAGGTAATAGCGTTCATTGTATATTTATATTTTTGTAGTTGTTTTTTAATAATTTCTTTTTTTAAATTAAATTACCAATTAATTTGATACTTCTTTTCCTCAACATTGATTAATTGTTTGGGGTATATTTTATGAAGCAAAAATGTTTGGATATTAAACTGGCCAATGATTGACGTACACATGAAATAATTTAATCATTTAGACATTTGAGTCATAAAATATAGTCTAAGGAAATACGAAGGGGTGTCAAAAAGTAATGCCACTTTCTTTAATTCATGTGAAGTTTTTTTTATAAAACTAAAGCCTACATTGAGACCATAATGAGGCTCAGAGTAAGAATCTGACGAGTAAGATCCAACTTGCCAATCGACAATGTCCTCCTTCTGCATGACAATGCTCGACCACACACAAGCATCAGGATAAGGGAGAAAAACACCTCATTCGGGTGAACAACTTTACTACATCCTCCATACTCCTGATTTAGCACCTTCAGACTATCATCTCTTCAGCCCCATGAAAAAGGGTTTGAGAGGCAAAATTCATTCCAGTGGACGAGGAAGTGAAATCTGTAGTGAAGAAGTGGCTCAAAGAACAATCAACAGAATTTTATGGGGCAAGGGTACATGCTCTCATTCGAAGGTGGAACATTGCTATTGAGAGAAATGTGGACATGTAGGAATGTGATCCGCAGAGAACCAGCTTTATTTTGATGTATGATAAATTTTCCTGTGTTGGTAATTATACCTGTCCTAAACAAAATGGCATTACTTTTTTTACTCATCTTCGTAGATTTTTAGGTATTTGCGAAAGACGATATCTTGTAGATTGCCTCCATTTTCAGGGATACAACGTTTCACTTTAATTCGACCACTTTTTATGACTTTGTCCTAGGTTTTTGAGGTCTATGCTCTGAATGAATATTATCATTGAGCTGTAGCAACGTCTTAAGCTTATTAAAATTTGCACAACCCTTTAAATAACCCCACAAAAAAAGTCAGACAAATCAGGCGAATGAAAAGGTCATTTGAATTCGAATTTTTTTAATTATTCTGCTACCAAAAATGTATTTTTGTTGAGATCATAAACTTCTCAGTTGAATAGTAGAATTTGATTAACTTAATTTGTTTTTTCACATTGGAATTTGACATCTTCAATTTAAATTATAATTATAATATCTGAGAAATAACATGAAAATTAAATTAAAAATAAGAATAGTGGGTTCAATCTTAATTGGGGGACTTATACTTCTGCTAAAGTTAAGCCTTGTAATTTCTCGTATCAAACATCTAGTATTAAATGTAATGCATTTTTATACTGTAAAATCTGTTGTTTTTTTCGACACTTCTACTGAGCAAAGATTCCCAGGATGTGGACTAAGCCATCAATCTGCCGTTATCCTTTCCTTGTTTTCCTGAGCATTTATGAACCACCGCCAGCCTGCCAAATATGTCACAGCTGGTTTGAATTGAATCTTCTTTCTCCTAGACCAGTTGTTCTTCCGATGCTAGAGAGCCCAGTCTGTCCTATTATTTACCTGTCACTGAAGGGCATTATCAGGAAGTTAAACAATAAACATTACATCACCACTAATTGCTGCCATGACATTAAATAACCAATTCTTAACATTCTCTAAAATTTCTGTTTTCTTGCAAAGAGTAATGGAATAATTTCTGGAATTTGGTGCGTGTGTTTCATCTAGTTAATCTAGTCTTACCTTCGACAATTCTCAATACATTCATACGCCTACCTTGAGGCTGAATCTCAATATTCGTACAATTAATTAAGCTTTGCTGCGTTTTGCAAACAAGAATCATATGGATTACGATACCGTGTGTTCCTAAGTAGTCACTTATCAAAGTAATGAGAAATAATCGTCGCTTAACACAGTTGTACTACCAGGAGCAGGTGCTTTGGGCGTGTTCCTTGTTTGTAAGTCTAGTTGTCATTATACTTATCCCCAGAGGAATGTCTTTAAAATATTGTTAGAAAGAAAGAAAGAAAAGAAAGAAAGAAAGAAAGAAAATAGTAAAAATCCACGAAGATAAAAGATAAAATCAAAGAAAGAAACAAACAAACAAACAAAGCATATAAAAATATAAAAAGAAAGAAAGAAAGAGATAAAGTAGTAAAAACCGACGAAGAAACGAATAAGTATATAAAATCAAAGAAAGAAAGAAAGAAAGAAAGAATGGACAGGAAGAAAGAGGGCAGACCAAAGAAAGAAAGTAAGAAGGAAAGAAGATCGGAAGAAAGAAAAAAGAAAAAGATAGAAAGAAAATTGAAAGAAAGAAGATAAAAACAAAGAAAGAATAAAGAAGATAAAAACAAAGAAAGAAAGAAAGGAAGAAAAAAGAAAGAAGTTAAAACACGTAAAGAAAAAAGGAAAGCAATAAAGAAGAAAAAGGGAAAGAAAGAAAGAAGAAAAGAAAGAAATAAAGAAGAAAAGAAGGTAAAAGAAAGAAAGAAATTATATTAATAGTAAGAAAGAAGATAAAGAAAGAAAAAGAAACAAAGGAGATAATTTGAAAGAAAATGGACAAAAACTCATTGTTCGTTCCTTTGGTGTTCTTCCTTTAAACATCAAATTAATGTCTTTTCCTACTTCAGCTGCACTGTGTTCCAACAATACAAAAAGAGTACCCCTGCTTGATCCATAGACAAGATATTTTCCAGACGATAGCGAAGAATGTTGCACATATGTCAGTGTCTGAAAAGGCTTGAGCAAAAGTAATAGGAACGCCGCCATTAAGAAGTTTATAAACATGTCGGCAAGGTAAAGAATATTTTGTGTCAGTGGGAATACATGTGATATCAGCACATACCGAAAGTAGTGTGGGAGGAAGAGAACGTGAAAATCTTGTAAGAGTTCACAGTGCAGACTAACCATGTTGTTCATCATCGCCAAACTAATCTAATCCGTTTTAAGAAATATATATATATAAGAGTGCCTTATCGTTGATACTCGCTGCCAAGACGATCAATACATTACAATAAAACAACTATTAGGAAACGATATTCAAATAAAGGTTTAACTATTAGGAATGTAGAGGTTTAGCAACAATTATGCTACTACAGCAACTAAAACCCAAAAGATTCCTAGATAATTTTTTTCTGTTTTTAGTGAATTTAAAAGAGTTTGTCTTTTACAACAAATGTAAAATAATATAGAATAAATAGAACTTTTAGTTACTTCAAATGAATAATAATAAAAGTTATTCAAAGTTTAAAAGCAAAACTCTCTTTGAATTTTTTAAGCTGAGTTCAGAAGTAAACTAGGGAAACCGGAAGTAAACTGTCGGCCTCCATTTTTCGGCTTTAGTGGTCTTTAATATAGAACGCTATGATTTTGTTGCATCCTGCTGCTGGTGTAGGAGTTGAGTAAATACATAGTTTTAGAAGTCGCTTTTCTGTCAAAAAATTCACAAGTTTCTGAACTTTCTCTCACGATTTTATGATAAGATTAGCTTTCTCTCTAATGCCACCACTAGAGAAAGCATCTTTTTTAGTATGGTGATCGAATTTCTTAAGTTATTGAGTCAAATATTTTTCTTGTAAGGGTGGAAAATAACATAATTGCATTTATTTGATCTTGTGTTATAAGAATGAATTTGTTGACTAGGAACATTTATTAATTATATTATGCAATCTGGTATTACATCGTGCATAATATTGTAGTCAACGAGCACGTTAAAATGTCTCAGTAGTGCTCTAATGAAGGGGTACTGCAAACTCCCCAGAACTCCAAAATTGGAACCTCACCACTAGATACAGTTTAACGTCATATCCAGAACATGAATTTTCTCGGAACAACACTAGATCCGCTTGTACGCTGTACCCATACGTACGTATATGTGGATGCATATAATTATGTATTGTGAAAAGGAGGATTTGATGATTCAGTCGTGTAGCTCACGAATAACGTAAGCGCTGATGCTTTAAATAACACTGACTCAAAAGCAAAATGTCTCGAGAACTTGACAGATATAGACAAAAAAATTTCAACAAGCGGGAAAAAATTCTTTTGAACTAGTTGAAAAATAAATATTCTTATAGAGGAAGAGAGAAAAATGATCAAAAACAAACGCGATCGTAAAAATAAAATATAATCAGATAGAAAAAGGTAAGGGAAAAAATAATAATACAACAATGATGAGAAGGAAAAAAGAAGCCGATTGCCCAAAAGGAAGAGAGAAAAGATTTAAGTTGTTATCCACCAATCATTATGTACAGTGGAACAATACGTTTATACAGAGTTCCATTGTATCCTTCCTCCTGGCTCAGCTATTTTTGCTTGTCATCGGTGAAGAAAGGACAAATGAACGTTCGTCTTTCATCGACATTTAGTTCAGCAAACAATTTATTTCTTCTTGATTGTTTTCATATATATATATATATATATATATATATATATATTGCTTTTGTTTTTTGTTGTTGGGTTTTTTTCTTTAGGTTTTTTGTTGTTGCTTTTTTTCTTTTTTTGTACTTATGATAATAGTGATTATGATGATGATGATGAGGATGATGTCTTTAAGATTACTGTACCAGCAGTAAGATTAAAGTCATAGTTGTAGTCATGCGTTTAGGAATACAGATATCCACAAAATACTTTATCTTATGACTTTGCAATCATTTACTAAGCTTATCCAAGTTTGGCATAAGGCCAAAAAATATGAAGCACTAAGTGAGAATTGAACACATTGGAAATTTTTCAGCTGGTCTAGCTCACTAACCATTAAAACCCGATACACTCATAATTACTTTGTAATAATACACATTATCAATAAAATTGATTGGTTGATTTTAACGGCATGTCACCACACCTAGGATTATTTTATGCCTAGAGGTTAGGGAATTGCATACAAATAATTCACACACAATTGTATAGTTTCAAGTATTTCTATCTAAAAACTAATAATTATATGGTTTCAAGTAATTATTTCAATTTATTAATAGTCATTCGTTTGTACACAGTTATATGGTTTCCGGTAACTAATAATAATCCTTAGTAAATATTTATAGCTTTAAGTAACTATACTTTTTACAAATAATTTATAGTTATATTCGTATCTAATACAAATCATTAGCACACAATCGAATAGTTTCAAGTATTTTTAATCTAAAACTAATAATGACATGATTTCAAGTAATTATTTATATTTAATAATATTCATTTGTTTGTACACGGTTATATGGTTTCAAGTAACTAATAATAATCCTTAGTAAATAATTACAGCTTTAAGTAACTATTTTATTACATATAATTTACAAATAATTTGCAAACATATCTATTTGACCCATATATGGGATGCTGACAGATACCAATACTCTGGTCTGAGTGGGCATGGGAGTAATGGCAATGAAGGGGTACTATATACTCCCTAGCTATCCAAAGTCCAGTATGTCTTCCTTGTCTGACTTGGACGTTTAGGTAAGTAGCCGTAGAACTGCTGTTTTGTACGGTCCTGCAATCAGGTTTTGTTCCAGTATCTTTGTGTAGATCCCATTTATCTTTTACTACAAGCGTCTTGATATAGTCCAAGTGATGCCACCATATAGTAGGAAGCGTGTGGTGTAATGGTTAAAGTCATGGGAAATGGACTCGTCACCCCGAGTTCAAATCCTGGACGTGGTAATTGCATTTCACTTAGCGCTAATACCCTTGGGAAAGGTATGAATCCTACTCTCCCTCCAGCTATGGATAAATAGTAGGGCAGACTGGGCTCTTTAACCTTGGTTAGGCAACCGGTCTAGGAGAAGGAAAACTCTGAATTCAAACCTGCTCGTGCGGAGGGGTTGGTAAATATATAGTGGTACTGACAAGGCTACACATTGAATGAATTTGTTCAAAATTCAGTCGTTTTCACAGATTCAAGTATCTTTACTCTCTTAATCTTGTTCTTTCACTCTCCCAGTTTGTTCACTCTACAGTTTGTTGCCGTAGGTTTCCGCGTCATAGCCATGTTCATAACATCTCGTGTTAAATTTTCTTAGTTTGTTACTGTACCCGACATAAACATGTTTGAACAAAACACAGAATGAAAGAATTCCCTTGAGAGGTCAATCTTTAACTTACACACACATACACACAGTCACACACAGACAAACACACATACACACACGCGCATATATGCTTCCCACTCACATGGTTGAGCACTGTGGGGGGACATTAATTGTAACTTCACCGTTTGGCATTAGCCGTGACCCGTCTGTTTACAGATTTGAGTTCTCTGATGATTGTAAAAACATACCGCCGTAAAGTATGTAGCAATTAATTGTTCACCCTAGACTAACGCTGATAACCGCAAGGGTAAGAAACTTGGTAGACGAAAATTCTGTCGGGTTCGATCCCGGCTAGAGGTAGCTGTGAAAATGTCGAGCCGCACTGATGAGAAGTAAACTTCGCAACACGTGTCTGTGGATGACTGATATATATATATATATATATATATATATATATATATATATATATATATATATGAGAGTTTTATAATTTGCTTGAAGCATTGTGTGCATATTGGTTTGGCGGTTACAAGGGTAAAGAAAAAATAATGTACCTGTTCATTTACCTTTGATTTATTTTCTTAATATTTTGGGATGAAAAGTCCCTTCATCGGATTTCTGATAGTTAGGAGCTTTCTAGGGAGATGTTGGCTGCTGTCTTAATTAAACTATTCTGTCGTAGTTTGTAATATGTGTATGTACTTGTGTTCGTGTGTGTTCGTGTGTGTTCGTGTATGTGTGTGTGTGTATGTATGTATGTGTGTGTGTGTGTGTGTTGGTCTTTCCCATGTATATTTGTGTGCTTTATGTCGCCTCTTTGTGGTGATCAAGGCACTGCATTGACACATACTTTGGAGGTGTGGCAAGTCCTATTCGTTTGTATTATTTTGTATTCATTTTATTTTGTTTAGTTTATGGAGTCACCTGTCTTGCTTTGCTGGCTTATCTGCTTATTTAACTCTGTGTGTATGTTCACTGGTTTGGGAGTGTTCTCTTATTGAATTAACAGACAAAATTGTTTTTTTTTGTCATCATCTGTGATTTGTTGTTGATCTATATGTGTGCAGGTGTGTTATATATGTGTCTGCAGTGCCCCTGTGTCTGTGCGTGTGTTAGAATTCTGCCTTGAGCTCGCTTCTGTTGTCGGTTTATGGATGTAGAGGGATGTTATGTATGTGTCTGATGTGTCCGTGAGTGTATATGTGTGTGTGTATTTTTGCTACGTTTTTTTCATTTGAACATGTGTTTGTGGAAGGAACATGCCTGTATGTAAGTTTTGTATCCTAATGTGTACCGGTCTAGTTATGCTATACAGAATTGGTATAATCATTGTATTTCATGGCACACACCTGTGTTACAAATGGGGCAGTTTGCCAGCGTGCAACAAGTGGCAACCCTACAGTTGTTCCTGGATAGTTTCTCCGGAATGAGGGGCCATAATGGGCAAGTTATGTGTTCAGCCCATCTTTCCGGGTGGCCCTGTGTATCGCTGTGCGTTATTCTTTTATTGAAGTGTGGTAACCTCAGGAAGTAGTTTTTAGAGATGCTACGGCGTCATGTGCCTTCTGTCTGTCTCGGGCGTTTTCTGGCTGATGCAGGCTAACCATTGGCTTTCAGGACGGCCATGAAGTTTGTGGCATGTGTGATTTGGTCCTCCTCCCTGCTGCATTTGATCCGAATACAGGTAGGTTCGTTCCTTATGTATCCGGTATTTGCACCAAGAGATAGGACCGATTTGTGGTGGACGAACGCGTCTAAGCTGACCGACTTTTTGTAGAATTCATTGTGGATGTTGCTTTTATCTAGGATTTCAAAATCCAGTAGTGATAAGGTTCCTCGTTTGTCAGGGTGTTCGGCGCTAAAACGTATATTTTCGACGATTTTATTGAATGTTGTAATTTTGTTGGTTTCTTCACGGGAAGATGTGAGGGTGAATATACCATCGACATATCTGATGAAGAAGGTGCAAGAGCGACATGTGTTACGCGCTTGGCACTCAAGCCTCTCCATGTGATGACCAGTAAAGCTGGGATAAGCGTACACGAACGGAATTTTCCAAAATATAAAACGAGAAAGTGATAGATAGATAGATAGATAGATAGATATAGATAGATAGATAGATATGAATATATGAATATGAATAGATAGATAGATAGATAGATATAGATAGATAGAATATGAAAATGAATATGAATAAAATGAGATAGATAGATAGACAAAATATGAATATGAATATCATCAGATAGATAGAAATAATATGAATAGATAGATATACAGAAAGAATATGAATAAATAGATTTATCGAAAATGAAAGAATAGATAGATAGATAGATAGATAGATAGATAGATAGATAGATAGACAAAATACGAATATGAATATAATCAGATAGAAATAATATGGATAGATATACAGAAAGAATATGAATAAATCGATTTATCGAAAATGAACAGAATCAGATAGATAGATATGTAAAAATAATGTATGTGTTTTCAACTGATTTCAGAATGCTGTTTCACATGATTAAGTTGGTACAAATCAGCGAATAATTCCAAGAAAAGGGAAAGAAAATCATATCCATTACTTGTTGAATAGAATTGCTACAACTATTTCTCAATTTAATTAAGCTCAACAATACGAAGTCTGCAATGGCAATTACTATTATCTCAACCACAGCTAATAAGGTTGATATTGATTGTCTTGCAAATGTCTACATCGATAAAGGTTCTGATCAGAAGCCTGCAGCTGTTCAACTGTTTCGCGGGAAATGGGCATTCGACTTATGGCGACTCCATTCCCTGTGCTTTGCACTTATTTACCCAATTCTCTATTTATTCATTTATTTATTTTGCTATACTCTCTCTCTCTCTCTCTCTCTCTCTCTCTCTCTCTCTCTCTCTCTCTCTCTCTCTCTCTCTCTCTCTCTCTCTCTCTTCTCTCTCTCTCTCTCTCTCTCTCTCTCTCTTTATTGATTTCCATTGTTAATTCGCAGAATTTATTAAAATTTCCTCTGTTATTCTTTGATTCGGTAAGAGTTTATCTCCACCTTTTCAGATGCTTATTGTTATGATTTATTTATTTATTTATTCTTTTTCATAATCGTTTTCCCGCGCAAAAATCTTAATCTATTGAGTACGTTTTTCCCTCTTTTTGTTAGGTCGTCATTCACTAGGCTAGGTTTAGTTTGGTACAATGATAATAATTTGAAACTACTAATAATAATTGACATTTGATTAGTTTGGTACGATAATAATTATGGATAACTCAGATTGGTAAAATAAAAAGGATTATTTTAGCGTAGTTTGGTAAAATAAGAGTAATTATGCTTAGCTTAGTTTGGCATAATTATAATAATTGAGCTTAGTTTAGCTTAATTTAGTATAAAAACAATTATGCTTTGCTTAATTTGGAACTATAGTAACAATTAAGGTTAGTTTAGTTTGGTACAATGAAAATAATTAACTTTAATTTAGTTTGGTACAATATAAATAAATAAGCTTGTTTTTTGGTATATAAGGATAATTAAGCTTAATTTAGTTTGGTATAATAATAATAATTAAGCTTAGTTTAGTTTGGTATAATAATAATAATTAGCTTAATTTAGTTTGGTATAATAATAATAATTAAGCTTAATTTAGTTTAGTGCAAAAAGCAATTAAGCATAGTTTACATTGGTACAGTAATTAATTTGGTACAATAATAATAAAGCTTAGCTTAGTTTAGTTTAGTACAATAATGATAATTAAGCTTAGCTTTGTTTAGTACAATAATAATAATAATAGTAAATGTAGACTGTGCGGTGACAGAGATGAGACTGTAAACCATGTATTAAGTGAATGTAGCAAACTAGCACAAGGGGAATGCAAAGCTAGACACGACTGGGTTGGGAAGGTGATCCACTGGGAATTATGCAAAGAATTAAACTTTGACCATACAACAAAATGGTATATGCATAAACCAGAATCTGTTCTTGAGAATGAAACGCTTAAAATTCTCTGAAACTTCGAGATAAAGACGGATCACCCTATCCCACCCTGGAGACCAGACCTAGTGTTGATTAACAAAAAAAAAGAGAACGTGTCAACTGGTGGACTTTGCGGTCCCAGCAGATCACAGGGTGAAGCTGAAGGAAAACGAAAAGATGGATAAATACCTGGACCTTGCCAGAGAATTGAAAAAGTTGTGGAATATGAGAGTGAAAGTGATACCAATTGTAGTTGGTGCACTTGGAGCGGTACCAACAAACTTGGAAAAAAGACTGGAGTATCTAAAAATCAGAGGAAGAATTGAGACCATCCAGACTACTGCAGTGCTGCAATCGGCTAGAATACTCAGAAGAGTCCTGGAGACCTGAGGAGACTTGTTGTCACTCAGACTCCAGTAAAATAACATCAGCTAACGCTGATATGAAAAACTCAAAAGGAGTGATAAAATAATAATATTATTATATATATTATAATAATACGCTTGTTCCTAGATCTTCCGTCCGTTATCATCCTGCAAGATTAAAAATGGTTAAAAATGAGACCGTCTAAATCGTTCAAGATGCAATGCAAAAATGTAAATCTAAATTATCTTATGTCGCTTAATTGCAGATGTCTTATTATTCTCATTTCATTTCACCCAATTTTAAAAATGAAACATTCCAAGTCTACTGGACTGCAAGTTGAATCATTCCCTTTTTGGTCGGACTTAGAACTTTTCGGCACTACCTTGTTCGCCACATCGACATATTTTTATATTTTTTCTTTCCCCCAACACTAAGAATATACCACCATCTGGCATTTTTAATCTGCAATGTTTCGTTGTGAATAGAAGGCAAATCTAATTTACATGTCTCGTTGGAATTATGTTTTGGTTTGTCCTAATTTGTTGCGCAAAGAATATTCTGGATCAGTATGAATTCAATTTGTGAGCGATGTTATTTGTCTATTATTATTGCGTCTATATGTTCATACCTTATTCTATTTCTTAATCTTTGTCAATGGTTTAGCACATACATTTCTATCTTGTTAGTTTCTTCACTTCTTCTACATTTTATCTATAACATATGAAATATTAATCATATATATATATATATATATATATATATATATATATGGCTGGTTGGCATCCTTCCGTCTACTAAAGACGATGACGTAGTGTTCACTCTTTTTTTCATCTGCGTGAGTGGCTGAACAGCCCAATTTTTGAATGGCAATCTCTGGTACAGTGACTTCGAACACTTCGGCCGGCCAGGTCGAATGCCTTCGTTAGGTCTTTGAATGTGGTGTAGAGTGACACTTTTCCTGCAGTTTGCGTAGTGAGAGGATCATGTCCACGGTAACACGGTTTACTCGGAAGCCACACTGTGATTCTGGATAGATGCGAGATGCAAGAGACTGCAGACACGCCAGTGTAACATCTGATTCTATAATGAGGAGGGAAATGCCCCGGTAATATATATATATATATATATATTATATATATATATATATGTGTGTGTGTGTGTATATATATATATATATATATATATATATATATATATATATATAATTATATTTGGTCCACATATATAGATATATATCTGGATCAGTAAATTATTGTCATTCAACTAATGGATATGCTACGTCACTTGTGCATTTTTCCTCGCTTCTCTTATAGCATATCAAGCCCTTTTGAAAAAGTTTAAAAACCTAACTAAAATACTTTTTTCAGAATACATTTTCTCCTGACGCTGACGTAAGGTCGAAATTAGTTGAGAACAATCAAAAATGAAATATCACAAAACAAATATTCTTATTTGTCTTTCATTTTTGGAAATATATATACATTAAAATAAATAAATAAATAAAAGAATATATAAAAAAATTGTTTACTTATTTATAATACTCCGTATATGTAAAAATATATACACAAATATTTATATGTACGTTTGTGTAATCAATTTCGGTTGAATCATATAAAAGTAACACTTGATGTCATCCACACACACATATATATACGTACATATACACACACACACACACACACAGACACACACACTCACACACACACATATATATATATATATATATATATATATATATATATATATATATATATCTTTTAGAATATTGTAGACACAAAGTAAACAGCATTTTGTGATTGTCATTTTTTCAAACACACAATGGAAGAAATACTCGCAACGCTAACAAAAATCAAATGAGACGCAGAGACTTCTCGAAGGTGAAATCAAAAAGTAAACACAAAAATAGATACTATTACAAATCCCCTAACATTTCAACAACATGAAACCAATCAGACCAATGCAGAATCCCTAGTGGACTACATTAAAATATCTACACAATAGCCATGTGCAAGAGGCCTACAAGATAATAAAAATAAAAACAAGAATGCTTTTTCGAAATATGCACACAAAAAAGACACAGAGGAACAGAAAAGAAATAACGGAAAACTAAACCTTACAAAATTAAAATCCGAAATAGTTCTAGAGGATGATAGGCCAATTACATTACAAAATATAATACCTGGATACAGACTAAGAACAATTGAAAAAATAAGAACTAACTAGAATTTTGCTCTAGAATGAAACAACAATTCCTATCGGAACTATAATAATCTGAGCGTAAAAAGGGAAGAAAGTTTTTAAAAATCATGCACAAAAAAACAGTATGGCTAGATTACAAAAAATGAAGATCCAAACAAAAGAGCGAAATGTAAACAAAAAAGAATTTATAAACACACATCATAAAATAAATCCATGTACTCCGCAAAATGATTATCACTCACAATAAAAGTCGTATAATAGATGATATCACCAAAGCATACAATACCTCATACAAACATACCAAAACAACGGAAGGAATTATTTAAAAAAACACACACTACTACACAGGAAGAACACACACAACACATAAATTAACCTCAATACACACCAGCTTATACAAAACCTACAAAAATCATAACATACAAAAAAATCGATATTCCTATAAAATCTATTAATAATGGAGATTCACTTCCGGTTTTTGTCTGTAACAAAAACGACGTCACTGATTACGTCACACTACCTAAAACGTCATAACGTAGAATAAATATTCTCAAAATTTGAGCATGCAATGTTAGACAATCCTCATTGGCTTTTTTTAAACAAGTTTTAATAAATATATACCCGGTATTATATATCTATATATAGTTTGTTTTATTTGAATATATATTTAAAGTTATCAGAACTAAGTTTCCATTTAAAAATTTTTATTTTTTACTCCTTTAATAAATTTGACGACTTTACTTTACTTATGATATAAACTCTCTGATATTAAATTTTCATCTCCCATCCCCTCAGGCAATATTTATTTTACGTCGCCCAGAGGGCGTTTTTTATTTTGCTAATACCAATAATTCACAAGTAGTTTACGATTTCAATACTAAAAAAGACAAGAGGAAATGGAAATCAGATTGTTAAGATTGGTTAGAACAATAAGAGTCCTGGAGAACTGAGCAAATTTTGCTGTCACTCAGACTCTCGTAAAAGAACACCAGCATATAAAAAAAACTCACAACAGTTATAGAGTTTTAGGTCATGACTTAACTGATGGGACCGTGAGCAAGTGTTATTATTTGTTTTTTATATCTAGCATATATTAATTATATTCAAATTTAATATTTTTGGATTCAGTATGTAGTACTTTACATTTTCTATGTTAAATTTCAAAATATATTCCCAATATGACAATTCCTTTAGGTCAATTTGTGTTATTTCTTTAGATAATGTTCTAACCAGTAGTTTAACTTAGCAATTAGCAATTAGTTTTATGTCTGATCTTATATCATTGGGTAAAACATTTATAAATATTAAAAACAACAAAGGTCCCAGTACTGATCTCTGTAGGTATAGGAATTTATACAATGACTGCTGTTCCAACAAAGCCTTCACCAGACAGGTTTTTCTGTGCCGAAGCATCATTACCACTTTTTCCAGAGCGCCTCAGCAGTATCTCACGATACCACGACTTTGTTGGATTGTTGTCACTCAGTGGGATTGCTATATCCACTCTGATACAGTTAGAGCTTTATTTAAAAAAAATCTTTTTATGTATTCCCTCTTGTCTGATGGAGAAAGTCCAAGATTAGTCAGGTATGCGGAGGTGTGATTGGTAATGAAACCTCGGCATCCGACTTCGATAGGAAATATAGTTGTAAACCTCCAATTTATGATATTGTTCTCGAAGATTTTATTTTTCGACCTTACGCTGAGTGCAGTCAAAATTGTGCTCAAAATTGTGTTTCAGAATAATTGTTACTAATTTTTACTTACATGTTTTTATCAGTCAAAACAGATCTTACTGTATTTTTAGAAATACTTAAGTTTTTTTGTGTGTTTTTTTTTCACTAGTAAATAATAATAAGATACCGTATCTAAGAGTTTGCTAAAATCCATACATATAATTTGCATTATCTCCTTCCGTCAAATTTTCATTTATTATATAAGTACTTTTAAGAATAAAAGATAGTGGTGATGCACCATATACGAAACTATATATATATATATATATATATATATATATATATATATATATATATATATATATATATATATATATATATATATTTATTTATTTATTTGTTTCTAAACTCCGACAGTATAAAAAAACTCTCGGCTTTATAATTTGTAATTACACAATATAAACCTTTGCCTGGAGAAAAAATATATATATATATAAAGAAAAGACTAAATCATATATATATATATATATATATATATATATATATATATATATATATATATATATATATATATATATATATATATATCGTAGTCATGTTTCATGTTTTATTCAAAAGGACAGACAAGGATTTAGTGGTTATCTTTTTATCCAGATTTTCCTGTTGGCGAACGATATACCACAACTGTGAGAGTAGGTAGTTGTAAGAAAATATCGCTAAAATACACATATATTATCTATTCTTTCATGCGGGCTTTTACCTTGTTACTAAAAGGAAAATCGGGACATCGTGGACATCAATGGGATGCCTTGACCGACAGACTGACTGACAGAATCACAGATAAGAATTTATTTCCTACTCCCCACCCCCGAAATATTTTATTTGCGTGCAGTGTCGATCGCTTCTTGGAAAGATAAAATTTATTCCAAATATTGCTTCACTTATATTTCCAATAATAAAAATAATCTTAAAATGTACTTTTTGTTTTCAGGAACGTTTTAAATCGGCTTGCATGATTCATTTTATTAAATTATACAAGAAAAACTAATATATTTTATTAAATGAAAATTGAATTGTACAATTCATAGATAGAATTGGTATGCGCCGACAGATTAATACAGAACGACGAATACGGACAGAGAGATAGATAGATAGATAGATAGATAGATAGGAACAGAAAATAATAGATTTGAACATAAAGAGATAGACATAGATAAATGAGAAGACAATGATACAGTGAGATAGATATACATGAATAGGGTCGAGAGAAATATATATATATATATATATATATATATATATATATATAGAGAGAGAGAGAGAGAGAGAGAGAGAGAGAGAGAGAGAGAGATGAATGTAAAATATACAGGTACATATAATGAGATTGACAAAAACAGGATGTGTCCCAGAGATAGCTATAAAAGGAATTAGATAGATAGATAGATAGATAGATAGATAGATAGATAGATAAATGGAAAATGTATATGAATAGGTTGAGAAAGATATCAACAATGAGTGAGATTGATTAGATACATACATGCATACATATAGATGGTGATATAGATAGATATTAACAGACTGAGATATATATTAAAAAATTGATATAATATATATATATATATATATATATATATATATATATATATATATATATAGAGGGAGAGAGAGAGAGAGAGAGAGAGAGAGAGAGAAGAAAGAGGAAATACATATAGATATAGATATAGATAGATACAATAAAGACAACCAGCGATTAATAGATGTATGTATAAGATTGTTTACATATGTAGAGTGTATTATTATTATTATGTAGACAAACAGAGAATTATAGAAAGAGAGATGCCATGTCGATTGGAAACTGTGCTTTATTGGAATCCAAATATGCTAAAACAACAAACTTAAAATTGACAATAAATATACTAGCGCACGTCTACATTATTATAACCTTCTGTCGGACGAAAAACATCGAAAACACACTGATTCCTTCATATAACATTCTAAGAATATCCCACATCCTCCGGTTGGCGCCTTTAACGAGATTTGGTCGGCTTCTTTTCTGCTGAAAGTATGGAACTTTAGAATCCACGTAATGGGCCGACTCTTTTAGGACTTCCAATTCGACCGATTCCCGTCACGTAGATCTGTCTGCAGAAACCCATCCTTTAAATATACGCATGCGTCACCTGACAGACATTGTCACGGGAGGTAACTCTGATTGAAAATCAAAGAAAATGGAAACGATGAAACTATGAAGAGTCTACTTTAGTATCGAAGCCATAGAGTTGCATATAAGGGAAATATTTCTTCCAGACATACGCACGTTAAGTAAATACACGCTTGAACTTTTAGAAATACCTGCGCACGTACTAGCATATATATAATTTCGCGTAATGATTATCGTCTGAGGATATGGATTCAGCGATTTGAGTTCAAATCCTAGACAAGGCTGTTACCCTTGAAAAAGGCATGAATCCATATTTTCTTTCCTTCGCCTCTCTGATTGGGCTCTTTAGGCTTGCTACGAGTCTAGAAGGAAAACTCTGAATAAAAACTAGCTGTACTTCACTTAAAAATTGACATTGTTTCGCATCCCGATTGATTGATTTTAACGGCATGTCATCCCATTTAGGATTATTTTATTCCTAGATGTTAGGGAATCGCCATGATTGTACATTCCTATCTAAATGTTGTTGTGTAGTTATTTCTTAAGAGTTACTGTTGTTGCAAACGGTCTTATCTAATTTAAATAATTTTTAAACAAATCTATTTGACGCATATATGGGACCAGAGCAAGTACAAGCACTCTGGGCCAGAGTGAATGTGGGATTAATGAAAATGAATGAGTCCTACTCACTCTCCACAGCTCCATCTAATATCGAGTACACCACTTCTCTCAATAGCAATGTTCCACCTTCGAATAAGACCATGTATCCCTGCCCCGTAAAATTCTTTTGACTTTTCTTTTAGCCACTCCTTTACTACAAAATTCACTTCCGCATCATTGGAATAATGTTTGCCTCTCAAACCATCTTTCATGGGGCTCTTATTCGAAGGTGGAACATTGCTATTGAGAGAGACAGTGACTATGTGGAGAAGTAGGGATATGATCCATAGAGGACCAGCTTCATTCTGACGTATAATAAATGTTCCTGTGTTCGTAATATCTGTCTTAAACAAAATAGCATTATTTTTTACTCACTCTCGTATGTTTGTATTATTCTTATTAAGTCTTTTTGTTCATATCCACGGATTTTAAGGAAATATATTTTATTTCTGACTATTTGATGGATAATATCTTATATTTCTGTACGTGTGGATGATTTCCCTAATATGGGGTTGGATAGGAATGTTTGCTTGCACACACAGGCGTGTATATATATATATATATATATATATATATATATATATATATATATATATATATATATGAGGGGCCAGTAAGGCTGTAGTCATATAGCTATTTACTCATCATCATCATGTCGCGCTGTTAGCACGGATATCCATGAAAATCTCTCTCCATCCGTCCCTATCACTCATCATTCTCGAGAGGTCCTCTATGCAGCATCCTGTATCCGCACAGAGCTGGTCAATGTACGTCTTTGTTGGTCGGCCCACACTGGCGTGCCCATGTGCTGGCTTCCACAGGAGGACGTCCCTTATGAGTTCGTCCTTGCTTCTACAGCAGTGGCCTGCGTGTCTTGTCCATCTTACTCGGATGGTATGGGTGATATGTGGCAGGTGGCCGTACAGCTGTTTTTTCGTAGGGTGTTGCTTCCGCGTCTTGTTCAGGATCACAGGCAGTATTCTTGTGCAGCTCCCATCTAGTTTATTCTCTAGTCGCTTCGTTAGGGTCCCGGTGATGCAGCCATACAGCAGTACTGACACGACAACGGCCTGGAAGCTTAGCTTAAATGTGGCACAAGGTCACAAGTATGGGCCCCTCAATGAACATCGAACTCACTAACAATGGTCTGCGAATCTAGATTGATAACCATTACACCACTTGAGGTGCCCAAGCTGTTTGCGTATAAAATTGTGTGAGTATGGATTATTATCGAGGTTAGTGTATGTAATATCTGTATGTAAAGTGCCTGTTAGACTATATGCGTGTACGGGCATGTAGGAAAGTATGGGAGCGTGCGTCAGTGGACAGATGTATCAATGTGTGTGGTGGAGTTGGATTTCTCTGAAGGCCTTTATTTTTCCACTAATCAAAGACAAAAAAGCAATTCCATAGTGTCCACATACAACTTGATGGTCACACGGCCAAGTCAATTGTTGAGAGATTATAAAAAAAGGTAAATCTTTATATAGTTTCCCAGAACTCTAGTTTAACGAGAGACATACGTACTCGATATTTAGATGTCTGGTGCCAAGTTCCTAGCCATTAAATTCGCATATATTCACTAAATAGCAAATTACTAACACCTGCTTCAGTCTGTTATTGTCTCCTACTAATAAAAGTGCAAACTCAAGTAGATTGTTACGACTAACTGTTTGCTTAGTATTGTCTTGGCAACGAATTTATGTATGTATGTGTATTTGGTACAAACTTATACATGCGGCAGTACAAACGTTTATATTTTTCCTCATTGACTAATGTCCGCAATGTTTATTCTAAAAGTGTGAGATGGCGTTAAATGATTTTTGGCACGAAAAATAAAATCGACGTGCCGAGATCGAATCTCCGCTCAAGCTGTCTCATGGAAAATATGGGCCCGTCTCTGAACTTGTTCTAAACTATCGGTTGATGCATTGAAATACAAAACAAACACAAACATGCTGTAGAAGTAAGTACGAACTCATAAGTGGCTTTTTCTTGTAGACACCTACACGTCTACACACCAGTGTAGGCCGACCAGCGAAATCTTAGATTCATCAGTTCTATGCGGACACTGTATGCTGTGCCGAGGACACTACGGGAGCGATGACTGATAGAGACGAGTGTCGAGAGAGAGAGTGTCATGTGAATTTGTGCTGTCAGTGGGTCTTGGTGAAAATGATGATGAAGATTCAGTAGCAATACTACACATTATAATTTTTTGCTAAAAAAACATCTTTCTAGAATCGGCTACCCGGCGTCGCCTTGGTAGAGTTTTTTTTAAGTTAGTTTTGCAGATCCATTATTACTGAATCGCTAGTAGGATCATCGCTTGACGACCCATTAAGATCCCTATGTAAAAAAAAGACTTTGCGCTGATCCAGCCTGGTGGTGCATCAGAAAAAAATTACACACTCTGAAAAGAAAAATTTATGTTTCCTATCTAAATATTAAATACAAAAAAAAAACATTCCATGCTGTTACTATTCAAGTTTTATTTTTTAATTATCTTCACGAATATAAATCAAATCTTCATTATTTTGGCTCAAAAAGCAAGATCTGGTGATAATTAAGGTATATATATATTTATTTTGTCGTTAATGTTTTTATGTTCGTAGTTTCCTCCGGACATATATACATACATACGTACATACATACATACATATTTGATCGAATATCCGCTGAAACTGTGTGTCTTATGGAAAATATAGGTAAATGAACAGACAGTAAATAAACCAGCAATAACGGGATGTGGTACAAACCGCAATATTTAAAAAATACATATATACCAAAATACATGAAGAAACAGTTCGCTTTCAACATTCCAAGTATCCCTAAAAGCAAAAGCCTTATGAGTTCATATTGTCACCACTACTTTAAGGGTCATCTTCATAAAAAATGGAATCAGCGATTCAGTCTATGATACTAGTGATACTTCTTTTTTTAGGAAAGATTGAAAGATACTAATAGCATTTCATAGATTCGGGTGGATTCAAAATTACGTTCAACGCAAATATTGGCACAAAAAAATGATCATTCGCATACGTTGTAGGAAATGGAATCGATATTCTAAGTTCAAATCCTGAATGAGGCTGTTTGCGTTTCACTATCCTTGGTAAAGCCATCTATCCACTTGTTATCCACCCAGCTATGGGTAAGTAGTAGGCCAGACTGTGTTATTTAGCCTTGGTTAAGAAACCAGTCTAAGGGGACGGAAAAATTCTGAATTCAGACCAGTTGCACTCTGCTTAAAAATAACCTTGTGTCACATCCTGCCCGTGGTGTAGAAATTGAATAAATAACAAAGTCACATACAAAGTTATCATCCATTTGCAAAATGAACTAGAAATTGATTTATTCGTAAATCTAGAATATTTTAAGTGTACTGCTCTAATTCATATCTCGTTATGATGTGTTATTTTTCCGTATCACAGTTGCTTGTCCGCATACAAAGATAAATAGAATTTTAGTGATATATTTTTCTTTACCAAGCAGGATGCGACACAGGGTCAATTTCTTAAGCGAAGTTTAACAGGTTTGAATTCAGAATTTTTCCTTGTCCTAGACTAGCTGCCTAGCCAATGTTAAAGAGCCCAGTCTGCCCTACTATTTACCCATAGCTGGAGGGATAGTAGTTGGATGCATACCTTTCATAAGGGTACTAGCGCTATGTGAAATGGAAACAGTCATGTCCAGGATTCGAACTAGAGTCGACGAGTCTATTTCCTACGACTCTAGCTATTACACCACGCTCTTCCATCAGTTATATATATATAATGAATCTTATTCGACTTAATTTTTTCAACCAACTTTTTATTTTAAATAGAAATTGGTAAAGACAGCGTTCTTGGTGTAATTGTTATATTCCTAGGAAATGAGATCGACGACCCGAGTTCAAATCATGGACGAGTCTGTTTGCGTTTCACATTGCGTTGAGGCTCTTGGGCAAGGCATAATTCTCTCTCTTCTAGAAAACACCCCCAGCTATGGGTAAGTAGTCGGTAAAACTGGATTCTTTATCTTTTGTGAAACAACTAGTCTAGTATGGATTTCAAACCAGCTTTACTCCGCTTAAAGACTGATTTTGTGTCACAAATAAATATAATAAGAGAAGTCAATATTTTAAATCCTACTAGCATGTGGCAAAGTAAGTGTCGTTTTTTAAATAAATCCTGATGGTGGGACTACATCTTCACCATTATTTGACGTTTTCACCTTAAAGTTTTTTTTCATAATTACTGTATGTATTTCCCAACCCCTCCGCACAAGCAGGATGCCACACAAGGACAAGTGGGGTTTAACAGGCTTGAGTTCAGAAATGCCCTTCTCCTTGACTGGTTGCTGTACCAAGGTTATTCCAATCCGTCCTACTATTTACCTATATCTGGAAAGAAAATAGTTAGTCTTACCTTTTCTAAGTGTATGAAATGCAAACAGTCTCATCCTGGATTTGAACTCGGGTTACCGTGTCTCGGGTTACCGTGTCTCGGGTTACCGTGCCCATTTTCTACTCTATTCCATACTTGTAAAATGCAAACAGAATTCATAACTTATAAACTTCATTGGTATATATATTTATAACTTCAAAAAGAAGTCTCTGTTGATAGTTCCACTTCTTTGGAATATTTACAGAGGTTGCCTACTGAAGTCTCAGGGAGAATTCTAAGAATATCTCACCCTAAATAGTTTTGAGACGTCCTGTCTCCTGCCTTAGGAGTTTCATTATTGTGGTAGTTTAGAACTTCTTTCCCTTCATTCTACGTGTCTACATAATATTTTCTTGTTATTTTTTTTACCGTTTGCCATCAATGCCACAGAAAGAGCCGCAAGTTATCTTGTATTCCCCATAAACATTTTTGTACTTTTTGTAGTGCATCTTTCTTGTAAAAGAATAACTCCAAGTGCCCAGAGTGAACAAAAAATAATAAAGATAACTTTACCCCCGTATAGTTAAAATTAGATATAGCAAATAACTGACACCTTTGGCATTATCAGAGACGAGTTAGAAACAAAGAGATGATTGAGAATTTTTTTAAAAAGTGAATGTTGCCTCCATCAAAATATATCAGCAAAAATAGACAAGGAATCGACTATAGTATCCCTCTCACGTTGTTTCATCTACCGATATATATATATATATTATATATATATATATATATATATATATATATCTGTGTGTGTGTGTGTGGTGTGTGTGTGTGTGAATTAGGGTAACGATGACATGAACTTAACGCGCACTTGGTAACCGATGGTTTCTCGTCTAAGCGATTTTCAAACCAAGTGCTATTTTTAAACCAATAGCATTTGCTTTGAAAATCACATTAGTGAAAAACTGTCAGTTACCAAGTGCCATTGAATTCATGTCTTCCCTACACTTAGATATATATGCTCTATCAATTGTATCTATGTGCACACTTTACTTATAAATATAGCAAACTATATTATCAATATATATATATATATATATATATATAAAGTCAGCGTATTCTAAATCCTGAGAACAGGATAGAAAGGATATATATATATATATATATATATATATATATATATATATATATTATATATATGTATATATATATCCTGTCTATCCTGTTCTCAGGATTTAGAATACGCTGACTTAATCCGCTGCAGAGGGTAACCCCACACCCCGCGAAAAAAGACGATGTCCAGAGTCAGACACTATACTGCCTCTGATAGTGAAGCACCAGTTCTGAACATCTGGAGATTGTGTGTAACATCTTCATTGCAATTACACCCATGCCCACACTGACCCGGAGTGGCCGTACCTGCTACAGTCCCATATATGGTACAAATTGATCTATTTAACTATTTCCCTACCAAATTTTTTTGGTATTTTTTACCTGTTTGATGGGATATTTCAAAGTTCACTATCTATTTCCCTCAGAACTCATTCTATTCAAATAAAGTCCCATTATTAGTACAACCTGAGTCCTTTTCCTTAATTATAATGAACTAACAATGAGTTTTTTGTAGTTTTGCTTGGATATGGTGGGAGAGCCGCTGCGAACAGTTTAAAGTAGGCAGAATGTTAAAAAGTATGCTTATGGTAACCGTTACGTATCGAGCCCCTCATAAATACTAGATGCGGATGAATCATGTCAGGAAGATTTTATTAAAATTTCTACATGTCCTCGATTAATTGACTTTAACTGCATCTTAGCCTAGGAGGTTAGGGAATTGCATTCATTGTACATTCATTTGTGTAGTTATTCAAAATTATTTTGTGCACAATCATATGATATTAATGAATGATTGATTGATTGATTTTAAAGACATTTCAACCTGTTTAGGGTTATTTTGTGCCTAGAGGTTAGCGAATCGCTTTCATTGTGCGTTTTGTGCAGTTTCATAAGACGTTTTGTCTGCATTTTGTTTGTTTTTTATTGTTTTTGTTTGTTCTTTTGTACACGATAATATGATATCAAGTATCCCAATCTAATGCAAACAATTTGCAAACAGATCTATTTGACCCATAGATGGAAGCCTTACAAGTAAAACCCTTCTTAGTTAGGGTTGGCTTGGGAGTAATGACAATGAACGCTTCCGACAGTTACATATGTATACCTTTTTTAGGGTTCTTTCCCCTCTGTTAGGGATTGAGTATGTGTATTCTAAGCCCAGCGACAGGGCTGAGATATTTTTTGAAGAAAAAATCTTTCATGAATTCATTGGAGTAATGACGATCACAGAGATGCTATTCCGATGCAACAGCCAATCAGAGAATTTCCATTTTCCCAGAAAAAAATAGGATTCAAGGATAAATTGGACAACATGTTAAGTGATGACCTTATTGGGATTGTTAAATGTTCCTGATAATAGACGGATAGCGTTGTAATTAGGATTTTAAAAAATTCAGTGGAAAAAAAAACGAATCTGCCAGAGCTAAAGGCAAGGGAACAAGGTGTTAATGAACAATTATCACTGCCAAATTCCATGTTTGGAATCAGTGATTCTCAAAGTGGCCAATCATTAATCAATAAAATCCAGCTAATTAGGTGTGAAAAGCAGATGTTAGCATTGTAAACGAAAATGAAAACAAAAACAAAAGGATTGACAACTTTCGGAACATCTTATGGAAATTATAGATAAAAGAGATTGTGATGGATGCCACGTCAGCTAGTAAGACTTCTTAATCAAAGATGATAGAACAATTTAAAAGGCTAAACGGGATTGACATCATTTAATGTGTTTGTTTTTGGAGAGATTCGGAATAGGTTTCGACAAGAGCCACAAATAAGCATAACTGTCATTTGATAATATACTTTCAAAAATTCAGAGAAATTGGCGACTTTAAATCTGGTCAAATCCCTTATATATGTATTTCCTTACACACACACACACACACACACACACACACACACGCATATATATATATATATATATATATATATATATATATTATATATATATATATATATATATATAAGGACAGCAAATAAAAAAGTGTATGCATAGAAAGAGTGCTCAATGCCAGATTCAAAACCTAAAATATAAAATTATGAATACTATATTACCGTGTTTTACACAATCCTCAAACGGTAGGATAATATCATTGTTTAATCAGGCATTTGTATAACGTTATGTGTGTTCATGTCTTTAGATCTTTTTACACGAGACGTTTGTTAGAAAATATATAAAGTGCTCAGGTGTTATTGCACGTGACATTTAGATGTGATAGAGAAAAATAAAATCATTAGATAAATAAATGTTTAAATTATTTTTCGATAAAGAAAAAAAAAGAAAAAAAGAAAAAGAATGCTGTTTATATATATATAAATAAATAAAAAATAAAATTAGAATTAATAATAGATCATTTTTATCTCTTGTACTAATATAGGATTGATTTGGGTTGGGTCGTAGATGACACAAGATAAGTCTGTTGATATGTCTACACTTATAAACTAATTCACTTCCTTTGTTCAGCAAATCTTTTTCAGCATTCCATATATATATATATATATATATATATATTATATATATATATATATATTAGGGTTTGTCGATTTCGGAACTGTAGACAGAACTATCCCAGACAAGTTATATATTAGCATAAAAACAACCTCACAATTTTTTTTTTAAATCGAACTTTTTTGAGGAAATGGACTTAAAGACAAAATTAATTCTGATTTTCGTTATTATATCAGTTTCACTGGCAACATGCCTAGGCTAAATTAAAACCTGGTTTTAAAGAAAAGAAAAGAAGAAAATTCGTTTCATAATAGATTCTGTTAATCGTAGTATTCATTTTGTTCATAATAAATGAAATTCACAAAAAATAAAACATACTAAAATATCTAATTTAAAATACAAATAACTACATACCAATGCTGTCTTATTTTTCCAATTATTTCCTAGGTATACACCTGTTGTAATTATCTGTCTTTATAAGTTAGTCTATCTCGATTTGTATGCTATACGCTTCATTTAAAAGCACAAAAATAATAATATCTATGTGTTTTATCAAAATAGACTTAACTATTCAAGACTTTAATAATTATTGTAATTTGTTTTTATTTTCAAAATTATTGTTTTTCATTAAAAATGTTTGTTTACGTGCTAATCTCGTGCCTTTCATTTCTGTCCACTTTGAAGTAAATAACATTACATTAAATTACTTTAATGATATTTTTCTAACTTTATTTTCAGACTTATTTTGGAAAATATACATTTGTGTAATTTCTGATAATACATAAAATTTCCTTTTAGATATTTTGATAAAAATGGCAGGAAAATGCACTACAATTTCAACTCGCAGTAAAGTTGCGAGAAAACTTTCGGGTCCAACTTCACCATTAAACAAAACTGAGTCCCCAATCTTTTGACAAATTATTCAATAAAGCTTTTCCTTAATGAATACGTATCCCCACGTAACAATTTTTTTTATTTTCTAAATTAATATCAAAGGACGTAATTGATATTTGAAAGGTAGCTAAACCCTGTTTACCTCTTTTAAATGAAATGACTATTGTGAATAAGGTGAACGTTATATACTTCCAGATGGTAAAGTAAATAGATAGAAAATCTCTCTGTGATGCCCAAATAAAAGTCTTAGAGGAAAACCTAGATTCATTATTTGATATCTTGTCCTGTTCGTGCAAACTGCTTGTTTTAAGTCGTGACGACCATAATGTAAAATACAACAAAGAAAACTGCCAGACTAAGCACATAATCTGCACATGTCGCCTTAAGCAGAAAGTAAGTTATTTTCTATTTTTATTCTTTTATGTATTTGTGGTGGTGACAACCTAATAATAAGATCATGCGAATGTTAAATTAAATGAATGCCCACATTTTTCTATTATTTAAACAAATTTAAAAGACCACTTTTTGCATTTTATTTTTCATGTAAAATAATTTTGATTTTTATTTGTCTAGATGTATTTATAACAAATAAAATTTGGTATTGTAGGTTCCCGTGGAAGAGCGGGAATATTTGAAAGATCAGAGAGCCATAATAAGGCTCAATGGCACTTTCCAACTTGTACCAACAGACACAAGTGCTAAAAACATATAAAAGAGAAAGATAAAGATTGGATCAACAAAAGAATTTATATTCATCACTGATTGCTTCAACATCAAATATCCAGGAAGATGCTACTTCCCACTCCCAGTCATCTTCTCCAAGTGAGGAAACAGAATTCTAAAGGTGTTGAACGTGTAGCCAAGTTAACAGCAGAAGCTTCCAAATCAGTATATGGCTTTGAAGCGGGGTACAGGCATATAACTGCAAAAGTTTTGTATCATTAACTGAGACATTCTTTCTCGTTTAAGAGCTCTAATATGGAACTATTGCTATTAAGCAAGAGTAAATCATATTTGTTTTGTTTTGTTTTTTCATTTATAACAGAAGAATCAGCTGTTTTATTCACTGTTACTGCTTAATTAATGAGGTAAAACAACATTTCGGAGCCGTCACTGATAACTGG
The DNA here is from genome assembly GCA_023376005.1 of Doryteuthis pealeii. Taxonomy (NCBI): domain Eukaryota; kingdom Metazoa; phylum Mollusca; class Cephalopoda; order Myopsida; family Loliginidae; genus Doryteuthis; species Doryteuthis pealeii. Next base: position 134,541,479 of record CM042139.1, on the reverse strand, counting down.
GTTGGAGGCATATTTTCAAGTTGAATTTTAGTTGAAATTTCATTTCATTTCATTTTGATACAATAAAATGACAACATTTCATGAAATTCTTTGATTCTCTGATCAATTGTTGGTCAAATATAAAACCGAGTATTTTTAGGGCATTTTCGTTTACGATTTTTGATGCCAAATCAACAAAAATCAATATAAGATGTAAATTTTGGTATCAGTCCTGAATGATTAATGCACAACCTTTGATGCCTCGTGTAATATGATATTTTTAAACAAGTGAAAAATCAACCTACCCTATATATATATATATATATATATATATATATATATATATATATATGGACTCTCTCGTCGATTTTCGACGCATGAGTGTTCATCCAGTGAACAACCAACGCAGTGATTTGTTTATAGTGGTGAAGGCTTGTGTAGGACCATTCCACACTTTTGGGCACAGTCGATAGGAAAGAATTGGTGCATCAAGGAATGCCACGAACCCAATCAAAGACTGACCTCAGGAATTTTGAATTCAGAGTTATCCCTCTCCTAGACTGGTTACCTACCCAATGTTAAAGAGCCCAGTCTGCCCTACTATTTAACCCATAGCTGGAGGGAGAATATATGGATTCATACCTTTCCCAGGGGTATTAGCGCTATGTGAAATGCCAACAGCTTCGTCTAGGAATTAAACTCGAACCGACGAGTCCATTTTCCACGACTCTAACCACGCGCCTCCATATATATATATATATATATATATATATATATATTCCACGACTCTAACCACTAGCCCACGCGCCTCCATATATATATATATATATATATATATATATATATATATACCATATATATATATACCATATATATATATATATATATATATGGTAAACTATAGACACGTGTTTCGAGGTATCACCTCTCATCAGTATAGTTATACGATTTTTAGCAGCTGCCTCTGGCTGGGTTCGAGACCCGAACGAACTTACGCTCACCAAGCCTCTTACCCACACAAGTATAGCAGGCTATTTAATCGCTATATTTCTAAGGGGAAATGACCTTCACCTAGAGTTCTCAAACTTTGTAAACAAAGTCAGATTTGGCTGAGCCGAATACGGTGAATCTATATATATATATATATATATATATATATATATATATATATACATATATATATATATATATATATATATATATATATATATATATATATATATAAGGCGACTTTGCACGTGTGGCTTTCAAATCACCCTGCTGAGTGAAGCAATGTACAACGTATTAGTGCGACAACTACTACTATACCACTAGCTACAGCGGGTACTTTCCACGGTTTGTACTGGTTCGGTTACGTGATATACGCACCGAAAACTGGCTCGTACAAAAACATTGTAAAACTTTTGTCTAGCATTATTCATAGTCGAGGTATCATGTCGTAAATCCATATGCTGTCTATCCATCCCATGGCGAGGTTATTCTTTCTTGTCAATGAATACTTTTGTAGTCATGTTTTTATATACTGGCTTAATATATTTTCGCAAATATATAGATAGATGAAATCTCTTTGTTCTAGTCTGAGATTAAGTGGGTGTAATTGTGCTCTGAGCAATGTATACAAATAAGAAATGGTAAAATAGAAAACTATACAAGCCCCCCCTCTCTCTCTCTCTCTCTCTCTCTCTCTCTCTCTCCTCTCTCTCTCTCTCTCACTCACACACACACACTTACTCACTCACACACACACACACACACACACTCTCTCTCTCTCTCTCTCTCTCTCTCTCTCTCTCTCTCTCTCTCTCTCTCTCTCTCTCTCTCTCTCTCATTGTGTCTATCTGTCTATCTCATTGTTCCTGCCCCTCAATCTAATTCTCTCACACAAACACATTTTCTCTCTCTAAATATCAATCTAAATGTCGCTCATTGTTCGTCTCTCTCTCTCTCTCTCCTCTCTCTCTCTCTCTCTCTCTCTCTCTCTCTCTCTCTCTCTCTCTCCTTTCTTTGTCTCTGTCTCTCTCACACACAACCTTTTGACTAATACATTATAGAAGTCGCCCGCTCTGTCGGTTTGGCCAGAAGAATACACCGACTGCACCTCTGCAGAGGAGTAAAAAAACAATGGGGTCACCTGATAACAGTGGATGGCGACCCTTGATGCTTAAGGATGGAACCCTGATGGGTGAGCAGTCCATGACATGCAACACTTTAGCCTCTGGTTAGGCGGGTGATTAATCGGCTGGTCATGTCAAGCCCTAGAACCTATATGATTGTCCCAACCCTATGGCAACCTCCAACCCTTTTTATCATATATGTGCTAGAAGGCAGCGGCTGAGGGTCTTATTCTAGGGCATGACGTTAATCATCTAATGGCGAAGTTCCAATTTTGGAACTCTGAAGAGTGGGGAGTACCCCTTCATCGCCATTACTCCTAGGTCCACTCTGACCCGGAGTAGTAGTACCTGTTATGGTTGCATCTATGAGTTGAATAGAAAAAAATGAGTTTTAAAAACTGTGTTAAAACTGTGTTGCAAATTACATGTATTATGAACAGTTAGTTGAAGCTATATTCTTACAAATGAATTGTTAGATTATATCATATAATAATACGCTTGTTCCTTCATCTCCCGGCCGTTATCATCTTGCAACACCCTCTGGTGAGTGTGCGGAATCGATAACGCTAATCTGTTTCAATCGAATATACTGAAAAGATGAAAAGAAGGAAAGAAAGAAAAAAGAGTGGGAGACAGTTAAATCAATATTATTATACTTTTTACATATTGAACTATTTAGCAATAGTTCTAAAAACCTTGTAATAATTAAATTATCATACTGTGGTATATCCCAAGGTCCTACAAGTATTATATAATTTCTTTTAAAAAATACTGACTTCAACACTAAATTACCTAACACGGTTTGACATGTTGTTGTTAAGTATCTGGTCGGCATCCTTAGTTCCAGATGTAATAAGTAAGTAAGCAAGCCAATAAGAATCCGGTGTTAGAGTATTCTTTGTAAGTCCTACGTCCAAGAGAATCCAAGTGTCAATGACATAAGTTTAGAATGGTGCCTCTATTAATACAGCATAAGCAGCAGCAGCAGTGCCAGTGATTGGACAATAGAAATGCGTCACGTGGTAGTCAACGGGTCTATATTTAGGAGTGACCATTTGCCCCATGCCTTATATCACAAATAATTCAACAGTTGTAACCAACCATCCTTGAAGACATAATTGTTTCCGAATGATTATTATTAGTCACTTGAAACCATATAATTGTTTACAAAAAAATGATTTTGGCATTAGCCAACCAACAAATGAAACAATATCTTATAATTATCAAAATTATCTTAAAAGTTTTAAGAAAGGTGACTTAAATAACCCCCCCAACTCAACCACATTCATTTGTAGATTTAAAGCACAATGCACAGAACATACGGACCATATGACCTTTAGGCACCCCTTCCGCGATCTCGATTCACAAGGACACTTTTCTCATTTACACCGTTAAAATTCGGTTGTTTGTTAGGGGTTAGGGTTAGGTTATGGGTTAGTTTTATAATTAAAAAAAAACTCTAAAAATCGTCTGTTAACAATTAACCGGATTTTGACGTCCCCACGAATCGAGATCGCAAAAGGGGTGTCTAACGGTCATATGATCCGAACATACCGCCCACTAGAATATGAAAACTTCTAGCCCAACAAGATTTATAGAAAGATGCCATTTATAGAGCATTAGATAGGCTTTTAAAACATTCAAGTGCTCTCGAAGAGTTAAATAACTCTCAGTTTCTCAAAATAACGAAAATACAGGGCACAAGAGAAATAACGACATTTTAAATTGTCACATGTGAACTTACAAATGGCAATGTTAGCTTCTTCTAACTAATTTCATTTTTTTTCCAGAAATGATCAGTTAAGATCACCTGTTGTAATATAAACTGTGGGAGTCTGTGTGTGATGCCAGCGGTGGGTTGACGTGTTATACAAGTGTAAGTAAAAATGGAAAAAAAACAGAAAACAGAATGAAGAAACATAGAAGTGATATATGTGAATAACTGATCTTGGTTTCTGATTGAACAGAACAAGGGGAGAAAGGGAGTGAGAGTGAAAGATATTGTGAGAAAGTTGTGAGACTTGCTGAGGTATTTGAAGGATATGGACGGTGAGAGTTGGCTGATTGTTTGAACAGAGCAGACACAAGATCCGGTCTGCCCTCCGAGGCCATTTTCAGATGGATAACTTGGAACTGGAAAATAAAGAGCTCTTGTGTTCGTTAATCAAAAACTAAGGAAAGACACAAG
>CM042139.1:134492198-134532198 GCA_023376005.1 Doryteuthis pealeii | reverse complement strand
TATTGCATTCGTTGAAAGAAAGAAATAAAGAAAGGAAGAAAGAAAAAGACTAAAGAAAGAAAGAAAGAAAGAAAGAAAGAAACAGACTAAAAAAGAAAGAAGAAAGAAAGAAAGAAAGAAAGAAAGAAAGAAAGAACAGAGACAAAGAAGAAAGAAAGAAAGAAAGAAAGAAAGAAAGAAAGAAAAGAAAGAAAGAAAGAAAGAAAGAAAGAAAGAACAGAGACTGAGAAAGAAAGAAAGAAAGAAAGAAAGAAAGAAAGAAAGAAAGAAAGAAACAGACTAAAAAAGAAAGAAAGAAAGAAAGAAAGAAAGAAACAGAGACTGGGAAAGAAAGAAAGAAAGAAAGAAAAAGAAAGAAACAGACTAAGAAAGAAAGAAAGAATGAATGAATGAATAAGACACATACAAATACGTCACAGTGAACCTGGTAGTGAAGAGGGACTCCCCATTCCCCAGAGATTCAGAAATAGAGTCTCATCATCATATGCAGTTTAGTTTTGGTTTGGTTTCTTTGTCTAATGGCATATCAACCTTCGTCGGCTATTTAATGCCACAGCTGCCCTTGTAAAACACTAGTGTTATTATTTAACCCATATCTGGGAGATGTGGTGGTTTCATACCTTTCATAAGGGTGTTAGTCCGAAAGTAAATAATAGCAAGAGTGGATTTTGAACTCGGTTACTACGATGTCACAGACTGGCACGTTAGCCAGGAACTCGCCTCCATATGAGGTTTAAAAAGAATTTTTTAAAGATTGCCTTACGAAAAGAAAGGTGAACATGTGATACTGAAGAAATTAGAAAGATCATGAAAGAAATAAAAAAACAAAGGGAATTAATGAAAGAAAACAGACCAAATAAGAAAGAAAGAATAAGAATAAACAAAACAAAAAACAATTCATTAAATGAGAAAAAAGTAATGAGAATGAAAGAATAAAAGATAAAAAGAGGGAGAAAATTTAGGAAAGAAGGACATGAAGAAAGAAAGAAAGAAAGAAAGAAAGAGGGAAGGAAGGAATTTACTAGAAGAAGTAAAAAAAACAAGAAAAAAGAAAACAATGGAAATGAGTGAAAGAAAACTGACCAAATAATAAAGAAAGAAAAAATAGATAAAAAGAACAATATATTAAATGGAAATAAATTTTGGAATAAAGAGAACAAAATAATAAAATATTAAAAAATAGGGAGAAAATGAGCAATTATAGTAAAGAAAGAAAGAAAGAAAGAAAGAAAGAAAGGAACATTTGATACTGAATACAGAATGACAAACAAAAAGAAAGAAGAAAGAAATTGACTAGAAAGAAAGAAACCAGCAAACGAATGAATATGGGGACATATGATATTCAAAAAAAAGTAATAGACCAACAAGCAAGATGAGAAAGAGCATGAGAAAAATGAAAACACTGGAAGTGAGTGAAAGAAAACAGAACCAATAAAAAAGAAACAAGCAAAAATAAAGAAAACAAAAACAATTTACCAAATGGAAAGAAAGTTTTGAACAAAAAATAAAAATGGAAACAGACAGAAACTGAGGAATTGTGGAAAGAAAGAAAGAATGAATAAATCAATGTATGAATTTATCAAGAGAAAGACCGAAACAAATAAATACATAATAGTGGACAAATTATACTAAAAACAGATGCCTACATCAACACACTAAGGAAAATTTAAAATAGCTGGAGAGAAAGAAGAAAGCAAAGAAAGTAAGAGAAATAGAACAGACCCAGTAGAAAAAAGAAGCTATCAAACGAAAAGCTATATATCAAAGAATCTAAAGAAAAATATGAAAGAATATGATATGAAGGATATAAGTTTGAAAGAAAGAAAGAAAGGAAGAAGAAAGAGGTGGATATGCTAAGAGAGAATAAGTACGTGACAGAAGGAAAGAATAAGAGTGAAAGAAAAAACGTCCAAGAAGAAAAAGGAAACAGAGAAACAGTGAAAGAAATAAAGTACTGAATATTCCAAAAATTAAGCATCAACGAAAATGAAAGACAAAGAATAAAAGAAGGAAACCAGCAAACAAACTAAGGATTAGATATTTCAAAACGGAAACATGGGAAAAATCAAAGAGGACAAAAAAAAAAAAAAAAAAAAAAATGGAAGAAAAAAGAACGGTAATGGCAGGAAGAAGATAAATCAAAGAAAGAAAGAAAGAAAGAAAGAAAAAAAGAAAAAAATCATTAAACAAAAGATAAAATATTCGAAATATATATATATGATTTATCTGAGAAAACTCAAGGATACAGAGTTAAATGCTACTGGCACTCAACTATGAAAACAAAAAACAGGAAATGGTCTTGCTCGGGCACGAGTTGACAGCCAACGACAATATATATATATATATATATATATATATATATATATAAAGTTGTGTCAGGTGTGATTGTACGTGTCGACTTGTAACTCAGAAAAGTTAAAATCCCGAATACACTTTAATATGTTTATAATAATGAAAAGTACAAAATTTAGTTTTTTCTTTAATCTTTATTCATTAAATGATATGACTCAATAACCAAAAATCAATCGATTTGTGGAAATTTTCACAGTTCTTCATAAGTATATACAAAAATAGATAAATTATTCATAGAATAAACGAATAATTTTCATTTGAATTAACATGCGAAATTATCCATCTATAGATAAGGACATATGTTTAATTCTTAGGGGTAAAAAAGAAAATAAACTGAATATATTTTTTATCACTTTAACTCAACGAGCAGTTAAGAACAACATTTAATATTTTGTCAAATGCAAAAAAATATTTTTTTTAGAAAAATAAGATTATATTTCAAAACACCCTCGAGTTTAGTTACATTTTTAAAGATGTAACAAAATAAACAACTCTTAAAATAAACAAACATTGTAATAAACGAATTCTGGGCGATTTTTGTTTTAATTTTATAAGGAATTTACTAAATTATTTCCTCGCTTACTCTTCTCTTTGACCTTTTTCTCTCACTACCTAGTGTTCCTAAAATCCTTATAGTCCGGTCAATTCTGCTAGAATCGTATGGGTAAACGGGAAAATAAAGCCGTTTTCAAGTTTTATGAAGCAGAAATTATAATAATAAATGGGTTATTTCCTATAAGTCCAACAAAGGGGAATCACTCTTGACTGATACATGATATCTATTTATTTATTGATCTACTAGGAAAAAAGAAGACGGGGTTAGGGTTGGGGTTTAGGGTTAGGGTTAGGGTTAGGGTTTAGGGTTAATTTAATGGGAAAATGAATAAGTAATTTATCAGTCAAGAGTGGTTCCCCTCTGCTTATGTTGGGCTTATAGGAAATAACCAATAAAAAATAGATAGCCCTGTATCAGAAGAAGAATTATATAAAATTCAGTATAATCTTTTTTCTTTTTTTTTTTTTTTTTTTTTTTTGATACACGACAAAGAATTCATCAGACTCTCGGTGCGCACTGTTTGAAAAACCCCGTCGATATCGCAACGTTGACAAATACCACAATCTCTTTTTTTATCTAATAATATTTTTGAAATAATAGATAATTGTTTCATTCTCTTATAATGTTGATTTAAGTATTGCCCTCTAACTGTCTATTGATCTAACTGTTTTGCTATTATCTTAAAATATATTTTGATAAATCCGTGTCCTGACTTTAAGGGCGAAAAATATCAATTTATCTTGTGCTTCCCTTACGACATAAATGGTAGATTTTGTTTGGAGAAAATAAAACTGCTAGAAATCACTTAACAATAATATTTATCAATGATATATATATATATATATATATATATATATATATATATATATATATATAATATTAAAGTTGGGCGTTATTTCGAAGCATTAAAATTATATAAATGAATGAACTCGATATTATGGAGTATTGGATTCACTTATCTTATTATTATTTTTTGTCATAAATTTTCAGGTACGTTAGATACCCTTTATCAAATGAATGTTATTCGTGTTTAACGCCTTTTTTATTTCTGTTGTTATCTATATAGCTAGCTAGCTAGTTTATATATATATATATATATATATATATATATATATATATATAGATAGATAGATAGATAGAGAGAGAGAGAGAGAGAGAGAGAGAGAGAGAGAGAGAGCTTGTTAAATGACTAGCGTGCGTGAGAGGAATTTAGAATTGTAAGTCGTTTTCCGGATTTAATTCAAGTATAGAAAAATAGACATTTGTCGAAAAAAAAGGCATTGAAAATTAATGAAGCTTAGCTTAAATTCGTTAAACATTATTATGATAAATTTGAGAAGCCAAAAAAGGAGAAAGAGTTGTTTATCCTATTTTGAATCATATAATGTATGATTGAAAAAATAATTACGTTTACAAATCCAACAATTTCCTATTATTGTTTTTTTTTTGTTGTTGTTTTTTTGTTTTTTTGTTACAATGGAAAAATGATGAAACCAAATCGAAATATTTTCTGGAAATGATTTCAAAGTTAAGAATAGAAAAAAGTAGTCACAAAATTGAAATATAATATTATATAATTCATCAACATCTCTCTATCTCTCTCTCTCTCTCTCTCTCTCTCTCTCTCTCTCTCTCTCTCTCTCTCTCTCTCTCTCTCTCTCTCTCTCTCTCTCTCTCTCTCTCTCTCTCTCTCTCTCTCTCTCTCTCTCTCTCTCTCTCTCTCTCTCTCTCTCTCTCTCTCTCTCTCTCTCTCTCTCAGATATTATAGCTCTTAGAAACAGCTCCAGACGGCACCCAGTGTCCGTACAGAGCTGATGAATATCATTTTTTTCTGAGCGACCAACACTGGTAGGAGTTTCTATGAAGACGTCACTTGTAAGTTTGTCCTTATTTTTTAAATGAGAGAAAATCATGAAACCAAACCGAAAATGTTCGGAAAATGATTTACAAGTTAAGAATAGAAAAAAACAAGTCACAAAAAGGAAGTACTGTTGTACCTCGACTTACGAGTTTATTTCTATTTTCATTTTCTTTTAGATAAAATACATTGAATGATTTTAACGGTATATCCACCCAACTCGGGTTATCTTATGCCTAGAGATTCGGAAATTGCGCATATTAACTAGATTACTAGAAAGAAGAATCAGAGGTTGTGGTCCTATAAGTGGGTGTCTCACTACGGGCCGCTTGTTCAGACTTCCCTCCCCCATGTTGTCTTGATTGACCCGCAGGAATGTTGTGGAAGAGCTGATTCGGTTCTGGCTGGGTTTGAAGATGATCAAATTTACCAGTGCTGTTAACTAGTCAACCACTTCAATAACTCAGAAACGTTTGTTAACAGGTGTAAATAAAAAAGAAACTTTATTTATTATACAATGATTAAAATCATCTACAAATAACAAAGGAGTTTCAATCTCGAAGTTGTGTTGGATATTGTACAAACGGAAATATGAATTTCCGGTTAAATTAAACAAAGCGAACAAAAGAAGGATGGGAAACAATAAGTTCGGAGATAGTTATCAGATCAAGGGTAGAGATGCGTAAACGTATCGTCAATACAAAAGCCAGAGGTCAGTAGTGAACAGACGCCAACCAGGAGAGAGACGGCGGACCGACGCGGTCACGCACCGCCATGGCTAAGGGCGGTGAGACGCCACCAGCCACCCCTTTACCTCAACATCGCCAGATCCCAGCAGCAGTAGAAGTCATTGTCAACCCTCGGTCATTTCATTGTCACGCTCGCCACCCACCACGAGAGAATGTAAAGAAATAAACTAAAGTTTGTTACAATGCCCATGTGTTGAGTCTCTACGCCTACTACTAATCTACCCGCAGTATACCAGCAACGTATACGATTCAGTGTGAGTTTGAAGATGCCAGTATATAACATATACGATTTAGTGCCGAACAAAGAAGGCGCTATGCAACAGTTGGAATTTCCCAGATTAGGGATTCTTCAGTTGGAAGTAACGATTTGACTGGCGATAATTTGTACAGCTAATTAGCCTAAAGTCTATCTTAGAGCTAATGAATTCTGATTGAATTGTCTCTTTCAAAACTTTGGATGGGGGAATCCGGCGGCAAGGGTTTTGGGTCTTCTGGCTATGGAACCAGCCTCCGATCTGTCTTTTCCCTTTTCGCGGTTTTCTTTTATGAGGGTCCCTACCCCCGAATACACATCTCTGATGGGTCAGCCAATCGAATGACTGGACCAAAGGACTCGCAGCATAATCATCGGGGAGGAGTAGATAAACCCCCAAAGTCGACACTTAATTGGACGGCTAATCAAAACTGTTGCCTTTGGTTGCACATCTCGGTGAAGGGACAAAAGCTCCACCCCATTTTTGGTGAGTCTCTCGATAATACTCTATTATTGTATCAATGGCCTTGTGCCACACTTTTAGTCGAAATTCTCCGGTCAATTTTGTACTTGTTAGACATTATGAATTTGAAGCGGATATTCCTGTCAAGACAAAAATCAAAATCAACAATGACCTTTTCAAATTTTTTGTTTTAATAAAACGACCTAGAAATTTTTATCGACGGGAACTTTTGCTTTAAATGAACTTGACATCAAATCGAACATGATAACAAAAATAGGTAAGATATTTCTAAATTTAATCAACAAACATTTCCCAGTTAACCACACTCTACACAAAATCTTTAATAAGAACAACTTAAAGATCAGTTTATCCTGTATGGATAATATAGAAAGGATAAGTAAAAAACATAATAACAAATAATTAACAACCACACAAATGATAGAAATAAGGGAAAAGACAGGAAAACTGCAATTGCCGAAACCCGGATATATGCCCTGTTAAAGGAAAGTGTTTGACCAAAGTTCTAATTTACCTTGCATCGATAACGTCTACACAGACACCGGACCATATTAAATTTTATGTGGGCTGTACAAAATCAGAATTCAAAACTAGGTTTGCAACCCATAAATACTCATTTTCAAATATTAAACTAAAAAATGTAACAAACTTAGCTAGTTATGTTTGGAACTTAAAGAATCAAAATATTACACCAATTATTAAATGGGAAATATTAAAGAGATCCAATTACTGCCGAGGTTTGACTGATCCATGTTTCTTGTGTTTACAAGAAAAGTTAGCGATAATTAGATTCCCGGATAAAAAAAAATTGCTAAATAGAAAAGAAGAATTTCTGGGGCTCTGCATTCACAAAAAGCATAACTCATTAATGTATTATCAAGATTAATATTGATATAAGATAAGACATATATTAATTATTATTGTAAAAAAACTACAACCTCCACTAAATAGATTTACCAGATGACCAGTAGTATGCACAAATAAGATATAAACAAAATTAATAAATGGAAAAAGAAGTGGTAGTTAAGATGACAGAAAGAATTACAAATTATTTTTGCCTGATAAACGTATGGAAAACTAATCTTTACTTTCAAAGGGAAACAGTTTAGATTTAAAAACTAAAGTTCATACTAATTAGCATAGAGGAAGAGAAATAAAAATAATGTTAAACTGGATAAGTATATATAAAATGTTGCTACCTATAATTTTTAGTTCTCCTGAAGAAGGTGTACCTTGAACACCGAAACCGTAGTAGAGAGAAAAACTTTCTTTTCTACAAGTATATATATATATATATATATATATATATATATATATATATATATATTACTAAATCTTGATTTAAATCTTTGTAATTTCAGAAGTGAAGAGATGAAATGCATTATGTACTTTCAGAAGTGTGAATACATTAATACAGCCGAAGAAAACATTAAGAATTTTTTGAAAAAAAAGAATGGTCGTCAAAAGATAATCAGGTCTGCAGTCAAATACATAAATGCATAGGACTATTTTATAGAACTTAAAAGGACCTTAATTCTGTGTCGCCGATATTTCATTGTTAGCTGTCAGCTCCTGCTGATAGAAACGACTGTGAAGTATCGACTTGTTTCTCACATCTTAGTAATGATGACATTCATTTGGGAGACAAGTAACTTTAATCAGTCTCAGAAAATACAACAGATTTTTCAAATCGATGGCGCCGTTTTGCTTTCCAAAATCGACAGCAGCCTCATCTTTTAAAAGTCAAAAGATTTTCTTCTTTTCTACCTGAATATCATCGTTAATTAAAATATTAATTTTCGTTTCTCCCACATCACAAATCATTTTTGATGACTATAATTCTTTCTTCGTATGTATTTTTATTTTACACAAGTCCTTCAGTGTTATATTTATTTCATCATTTTTTGTACTTAATGGAATAAACACTCTTTTCATCTATTTTGCCTGTTTTTCTTGTGACTTGAACTTAAAAGTTTGCGTCTCCATATCATCATTTCTCTATCAAGACATCACTATGAAATAGTGTAGGACAAGATATCAGAAAGTATTTAGAATTAAACTTTTTTAACTTTAAAATTTAAGATTTAAATAAAATCATAGTTGTGCATAAATAATAAACTGATTGTATCTAGAGATCTACAAGTCAGGTCCAATTTGGAAGACAAAATCAGTCTTCATACGTTTTGAATGAAATCTTTTTGGCAAAATATTAGATTGTGCAACATTAACGTGTTATTTGTAACTCAATTCTGTTTTGTTGATTACAGCGTCAATCTCAATACTTTTTTTAAAGAAATGCTTTTACAGAAACTCTAGATTGGGCAAGTGCAACATTAACGTTTTATTTGTAACTCAATTTTGTTTTTGTGATCCCAACTTTAATCTCGATACTTTTTAAAGTAAATCCATTTTGCAAAACACTAGATCATACAAGTGCAAAATCAACGTTTCATTTGTAGCTTATTTCTGTTTTGATGATTACAGCATGGGCCTCAATACTTTTGCTGAAACACTACATTGTGCAAGTTTATTTATGTCATTTGTAGTTTATTTATGTATTTGTGGTTAGGGCTTCAGTCTCAATGCTTTTTAAAGTAAATCCTTTTTGCGAAATACTAGATTGTGGAATTGCAAACTAACATTTTCTTCGTAGTTCATTTCTGTCTTGGTGATTATATCTTCCGTCTCGATACTTTTTCAACGAAATCCTTTCATCGAAACACTAGATTGTGCGAGTGGAAATCAACGTTTCATTCGTAGTTCATTCCTGTCTTGGTGGTCCCCGCTTGTGTCTCAAAATATTTTCAACGAAATATTTTTGGCGAAGTATTACATTGTGCAAGTGCAACATCAAAGTTTTATCTGTCGTTCATTCATGCTTCGACGGTTACATTTTCAGTCTCGATTCTTTTTTAACGAAATCTTTTTAGCAAAACACTAGATTGTGAAAGTATAACATTAACGCTTCATTCCTTGTTACTTCTATTTTGCTGGTTACAGTTTGGGTTGCAATGGCTTTTTAACGAAATCTTTTTGGTGATTGTGCAAGAGCAAATTAACTTTTCATTCGTTGTTCATTTTCCCCTTGGTGAATACAGCTTCAATCTTAATACTTTTTTCTTTTTCAACGAAATCCTATTTGAGAAACACTAGATTGTGCAAGCGTAATATTAACGTTTCTTTTAGGAGTTCATTTCTCTCCCAGTAATTACATCTTCCGTTTCAATACTTTTTCAACGAAATCCTATTTGCGAAACACTAGATTGTGCAAGCGCAATATTAACGTTTCATTTGTAGTTCATTCTTTTCTTGGTTATTACAGGTTCAGTCTCGATATTTTCCGAAAATAACTCGTACATAAAATGCAATAATATATACACACAGTCAAAATAATCTTTCTGAGTTTGCAAACATGTATATAGTGTCATTCGATAATTTACTGACGCATAAAATACACGTCAGAAAATTTATCAAAAAGAACAAGCAGCGCACGAATTCTTTCAGGTTCTGGGCTTGACATCAAAATATTTCTGAGAATTAAAAGTGTAAACTATTTAAAAAACACATTCAACTATAAAGAAAATATTTGAAGATATTGTAACAAATTAAGCGAATGGTACCTGGGTTTCGAATAGATGTGCTGCGTTATGGTGAAGGAAATAAAGTTGTTTTCTTTTAAATCAATGGAAAATAAATAAATATGAGACACCACAAACAGATAGGTACGGAGACAATGCGTATGACCATCCTTTGTTCAGGATTAAAAATTAAATCTTAGAATTTTTAATAGATTCAGAAAAGGTGATTGATCATAAAGAAAACGTGTAGGTGGTCTGACTGGGAAAAGGTGTGGTTAATTAGCCGTAGGCATTCAGGTGGAAAAAAGGAAAGCTGTGCCAAGTGGTCTACAGAGAATGCCATACTAAATCTGATTTTGGGAGTTTGAGGTCAGAGTCGGTTAGTCACTTGTGGCTAGCAGTGTGCTGAGTGAGGTCGTTGACGTTTGGAGCCTATTTGGGCTGATGAGCTCCCTGTCTCTACTCTTCCTGTCCTCGCGACCTTGTGGGTCGAGATGTATCCTGGGAAAATAAAAACATATACCGGTAAAGTTCTGTTTCCGGGTAATTAATGCGAGCATCCGAGTGAGATGAAGCAGCACGAAACAACCTCAGACTGAGGAGACAGGTTCGACCCAGAAGAGAAGGAGGGATATCAAGTAAATGCTGAGCCCAAGTAGATGTCGTTACCACATATACAGATGTCGTTACCACATATACAGATGTAGTGCGTATATATGTAACAGACGTAAGCCAGGCAAAGAGCTTATAATTGACAAATAATACTATTTATTTGTATGGATATAACATTTTAAATACTGGAAGGCATTTCGTCAGCCTATTAGTTTATTTCTGACATACAGTTGTCATTTTTATATTTTTTACATTAATTGTATGAGTCAAAAGTTTGCAATATTTTGATAATGTGAAGCTCAATTCGTCAGCTTCGGATGATTTTACTGAGGTCGTGAAGGTGATGACCAACACTGGACTATGAGATGCCGAACTCGTATGATACTCTCCAAGCGCTATTCGCCGGATTTGCCGGAATTGGAGCACGTTCTCGGAATTCACTGTTTTAGACTTACCTGGCCTTGCCTGATTGTCAAGAGTCTTGCAACCCGAGCGAAATTTCTTGTATCCAAATATTGCAAAACATTGACTCACTCTAGTATTTCACTTTTTTTTAAATCGCAACAGAATCCCAACTATTTTTCTTTAGTATTATTTGTATTATTTGTTATCTGTACAACGTTTCGGCCGATGTGCCCTCCGGCATTCTTAAGGTATTTCTTGTCGAACTCGGGAACCTTCTTTTCGAACTCTTGTTCTTATCGGGAGCCATCACGGAACTTTGAACCTAACCCTTTATTCAGTCCACGGGAGTATCCTGTTCTCATTCCGCTAACCATAGCTGGGGTATGGGTGTTAAGCTGTATTAATTATCATTCTATGTTACTGCTGCTCCTGACCAGGATTGAACTTGCAGTCTAGAGATAATTGTCAATTAGAACTGTCTTAACCTAACTGCTTTATCCGCTACGCTATATGTCCAATTGGACAATCCAGTGTGAATTTTGGGAACTCATAAACCTAATGTCGTGTTTTTGCCTAGAATATTTACCCATTCACTTATGTATGATTTTTTACCTAGACTCATATTGGGTGGGTTTTTTTTTAATTAAAAAGGCTAGATTATTTTTTTTAAAACACCCAATATGAGTCTAGGTAAGAAAATTATATAAGAAGGTTCTCGAGTCAGAGAATGTTCCCGAGCCCAACATCGGCCGAAACTTTGTACAGATAACAATGAAGATGAGGACAATAATAATACAAATAATACTAATTATCATGCCTCATTTCAAAAATTCAGAGAAATATTATTTTTCTTTAGATTTGAATCAATGATGATTACTTGGTTGTATGGTTGCTTGGTTGGATTTTACGGCATGTCAACACTTGTTGGGTTATTTCAGCAGAAGGAATTTTGTTTTATACATTCTTGATGGGTGTTCAATTTTTTTATTCAAACTTTTAAACAATTTTTAAAAAAACATTTTTTATCTAACCCATAGATTGGACCCTAACACGTACTACCACTGCGATTCAGAGTGGACCAGGGATTAATGGCAACGAAGGGGTACTCCACATTCTTCAGAGTTCCAAAATTGTACCTTCACCATTAAATGCAAAACATCATACCCAGAAGACTAAGACCCTCAGCCACCACCGTCTAGCACATGTATGACAAAAAGGATTGGGGGTTTGCCATAAGGGCAATAGGATTGGGACAATCATATAGGTGGTATGACTTGGCGTGACAAGCCGATTGATCAAAAGAGGCCTCTACGACCACCCGTTTGGCCTAAGTAAGTATATCGTTGTCCTACTCTTAGACAGTCATCACCCAAAACTGGCAGGTTTAAATTTTCGTACTGTTGGATAACTGGTCACTCTCGTCACCCAGAAAGTCTAAGCGAATAGTACTGGGATGCGAATACATAAGTTAGTTTTTAACGCCAACAGCAGGAAGAAAGATGAGTTGACAAGGTTTAACATCTCGTTGGCTAAGTGGGATAAATGTAACAAGATATGCTTGATCTAGCACCCCGGACCGGGTCTTACCGAGGGCACTAGCAATCGGACATCAGAATAGTGATTGGTGCTGGCTGGATGGTATTACCCACCCAAGGGTGAAGTAGGGTTGATAGTTCTGTGAATGACAATCTAAGACGACGATCCCTTCTGATAGCTGGGATAAGAGAAGACAAGCGTTCGTGATAACGAAGAACAAGGACCGAATCAACGGTATTGTGAGGAATCCATGGCCTCAGACACTGAAAAGGGAAACTAAAGCAGCAGAGGGCCTAATGCTTAAGATTAGTTGTGTTTTTGTGTTTCTCCTTCCCCATCCGATAATTATCCATCAACGACATAGCAGTTGTTAATGACAGCGCTACAATATATGTGACACATAGATCTATTTGCCCTGAAAATCAGTATCCAATACCATAGTTTTGTTTGAACAGAAACTGCTGACATTGAAAAATATACAACAACGTCAACTGATAACACTAAATATGCATATGATATATATTATAATATATATATATTATATATATATATATATATCATCATCATCATGTCGCGCAGTTTGCACGGATATCCATGATGATCTCTCGCCAGCCTTCCCTATCATTCATTGACTCCGGCAGCTCCTCTGCGCAGCAGCCAGTATCCCTGCATAGTTGGTCAATGTAGGTCCTGGCTGGGCGGCCCACACTAGCGCGCCCATGCGCCGGCTTCCACAGTAGCACGTCGCTTACGATCTCGTCCTTGTTTCTCCAGCAGTGACCTGCATGTCTAGTCCGTCTCACTCGTATGGTTTGTGAGATGGGAGGCAGGTGGCCATATAGTTGCTCTTTTGTGGGGTGCTGCTTCCACGACCTATCCAGGACCGTCCGTAGCATTCTCGTACAGCTCCCATCTAGCTTATTCTCAAGACGCTTCGTTAGGTTCCAAGTGGTACAGCCATACAGAAGTACCGACACAACTACAGCCTGGAAGAATCGCCTCTTTAGCTTGTTTGGGAGATCGGATTTCCATATGACTGATAGTTTGTTGGTGGCCAACCATGCCTTTCCTATTCGAGTGTTAACATCGCTTTCTGTGGATGAGATATTACTCCCTAGGTATGTGAATTTTCTACTGACTTAGAGGCTTGCCGTCAAGTGTGGAGATGTCCCCTTGCTTTTTGAAGCTCATGAACTCAGTTTTATCAGAGTTCACATAGAGGCCGACGTTCTTTGCTGCCTTCTCCAGGCTGTGTAGTAGTGTCTCAGCCTGTGTCGGCGTATCGGCAAGGAGCGCAAGGTCATCAGCATAGTCCACATCTGTGACTGTTTGTGCGGGATATCGCCTGCTTCTTGCTTTCCTTAGTGTGAGACCTTTTTCTTTTAGGGTATCTAATGATGTTCTGAGTATGTAGTCTAGGCATATTATAAATATATATGGTGCTAGCGTATCTCCCTGCAGAACCCCAGCGGTGATGTCAAAGAAGTCTGTGTCGCCATCAGGTGAGCGTACCATTGCTTTAGTGTCTTTGTAGAGCATCATTATGGCGGCAACCGTTTCTTTGGGGAGACCATATGCTAGTAGTATTTGTTCCATTTTCCCCCTGTGTATAGAGTCAAATGCCTTAAAAAATCTACGAATAGTAGCGTTGCCTCTAGGTTTTTTGCTCGGACCCCCTCTATGATTCGTCGTATAGTCAGGATTTGAGAAGTTGTGGATCTGTTTCTACGAAATCCGTTTTTTTTCCTTAGGATTTTCTCTATTTCGGGTCGGATGCGATTAAGAAGAAGGGCATTATATATCTTAGCTGCAATAGCAGTAAGTGTTATGCCTCTGTAGTTTTTGGCGATTCCTAGGTCTCCCTTTTTGGGAATGGGAGGATGCATCCTTTCGTCCATCTATCTATCCTATTTTGCCTATACACAGCATTGCATAGTCTAAGTAGTATGTCGTTGAATTTCCCCATCTTCCATACCTCTGGGGTATTTCGTCAAGGCCTGCTGCTTTTCTGCTTTTTAGTTTCTTTAATACTTCATTGAGTTCTTCAGTTGTAAAGTCCCCCAGTTTTATGTCTAGTTGTCTATCTATGATCTTTTGGGTATTATTTTCCATGATTTTAGGGTTTCCTAGAAGTTTCTGGAAGTGGCTTTTCCATTTCTGCAGTCTATCTTTCTGGTTGGTTGCCCTTAGCTTTGATATAGAGGTACTTTTTCTATCACTAATTTCATTTACTATTTGCCATGCTAATCGTGACTGTCTGTCTTCCACTGATTGTCTGATGTTATTTATTTGTTTGTATATATTCTGTTTGTTCTTTTTTGTATGTTTTGGTTAGTTCTATCTGGGCTTTCCTAAGGTTATGTAAATTTGTGTTAGTTGGTTTGCTTTATTACGTTGAGCTGCTTTTTTTGGTAATATTTCTTTTTTCTCTAACTTCTTCTGTCTCCCAGGGAACCTGGTGCTTAGCTCTTAGTTTTGTTGGTACGCACTCTGCTGCTGCTTCTAGGTGTGCACTAACAAAGTTTTCGTATTCCTCGTTTGGTGAGAGGCATTCAGCTGTCTCTTGGAGGATATCGAACCTGTTTCTTACTGCGACAGCGTAGCGATTGCATATATCGCTGTTGGCAAGTGTCGACCATTCGTATCGTGCAGATCTACTAGTTTGCTTTTTATTTCTACGCAAGCTTAGTCTTAGTTTTGCAGTGACTATTCTGTGGTCAGAGGATACTCCTTCAAAGGAGGAATGCTTCGCAGTTCATTGCACTATTTATCCATTTCTTGTTTATTAGGATGTAGTCTATTTGTGCGTTTGTGTTATTTGGGTGTGTGTATGTCCATAGTTTGCCCTTCCGTTTTTGGAATTTGGTGTTTAGGCAAACGAGTCTGTTCTCTAGGGAGAACTCAGCTAGGAGATCGCCGTTTCTGTTTGAGGTGTTGTGTAAACTAAATCTATTGTGTTCTGTTTTTCCTATCAGTGCATTCATGTCTCCCCCAATGATCAGTACATTATGTTTGGGGGTGTGTCTGCATAGCGAGGATAGCCCATTGTAAAATGTCTCTATATCTGTTTCATCGCTGACATTTGTGGGACTGTAACACGAGACTACGGTCATGCATGGGTTGCCATTAAACGTAGCACTCATGATCCTGGGTTGGATTTTTTCTATGCTATTCAGTGACTTTAGAGCTCGAGGACTGAGAAGCATTCCTATGCCTCCTATTGAGGCATTTACGGAGTTTTTCCATGCAGATGCTGACACAAATGTCCATCCATTTCCAGATTCATGGTATTTTAATTCTATATCACCATGGTCAAATCTGTGTTCTTGCACACATATGATATCTATGTTCTTTTCGGCTGCGGACGCTGTAAGTTCGGTGAGTTGGCCTATCGTTTTTAATGTTCTAACGTTAAATGTTGCTATCTTCAGTGGTTTCTTACATCTAAGTAGGTTTGTATTGGTTTTGGGTTCTATGTCTGTCTTATTAGATATTGTGGTTAGATTTATGTCTTCTGTTGCGTATGTGCCTTGTTTTTCTGTGTTTATCAATCTCAGTGGGTCATTTAATGCCGATAAAGTTTTGAAATAAATTCATTCTTAATAGATACACAATTGTTTTAATACGCTCAAACTTATTAGTATATATATATATATATGTGTGTGTATGTGTTTTCCACCTTTCCTACTCTCTCTCTCTCTCTCTCTCTCTCTCTCTCTCTCTCTCCTCTCTTCTCTCTCTCTCTCTCTCTCTCTCTTGCTCTCTGTCTCTCTCTCTCTCTCTCTCTCTCTCTCTCTATATATATATATATATATATATATATATATATATATATATATATATAGATATTGCAATAATTATAAATAAAGAGTGGACAATAACAACTATAGAGCATGTATATCTAAAGTAGAATAGTGAACACATGAAGTTAACGGCGATTGGTAACCGACAGTTTCACGCCCATGTGATTCTCAAATCATTTGGTTTGAAAACCGCATAGGTGGGAAACTGTCAGTTACCAGTGCTGTAGACCTCATGTCTTTGATACCCTTTTCTTTATATATATATATATATATATATATAATATATATATATAATATATGTGTGTGTGTGTGTGTGTGTGTGTGTGTGTGCGTGTGTGTGTCACCCCACCTCTCTCTCTCTCTCTCTCTCTCTCTCTCTCTCTCTCTCTCTCTCTCTCTCTCTCTGTGTATGTATGTGAACCCCATCCACCACTGCTACCCTCCTCCTCCTCCCTCTCTCTCTCCCTTCATTTCTTTCCCCGTTCCCCCCTCTCTCTTTCTCCCTATATATATATATATATATATATATATATATATATATATATATATACTTAGGCAGCTTAATAAAATCTTCTTGTCTGGTTCTAAATTTTCCTTTTCTGTATGGAAATAAGATAGATTGGAATATCTGCGAGTGATGAGTTGCCAAATTGAATTACATAATTAAATTATATTCCCTAAATGATTTTACATTTTTAGTTTTTAACTCAATAATTTTCTCTTGCTTCCAATTTTCCTTACGTGCAGCAACCGTCTACCTTTAGATGTCAGTATGTGAGTAGACATGGATCTCCACACAAAATTATTTCGAATACTTTACAAGTCTTATCTAAATATCTACTTAAGAATAATTTAGAATTTTCTACACCTATATTTCAAGTGTGTGTGTGTGGGGGGGGGTAATGACCTAATCTATATGTTGAAAATAGCGCTAATACCCTTGGGAAATGTATGCATCCAACAATTCTCCCTCCAGCTATGGTCCAATAGTTAAGCGGGCTGGTCTCTTTACACTTGGTTAGGGGAGCAGTCTAGGAGAGGGAAAATTCTGAATTCAAAGCTGTTAAACTTCTCTTAATAAATTGACATTGTGTCACATTCTGCATGTGCAGAGGAGCTGGTAAATATGTATATGTTGAAAATATTAATTTCTGAAAAAGGCAACAATGATAAATGAATAAATATTTAACTGTCATTTTAGCATTTTTTGATTAAAATTTTATTTATTTCTAAACTAAAGATAAAAAGATGTAATAATTTCTAAAGGCAAATTATTCCATCAAAAGGGATATTATCATTATTATTATTATTATTATTATTATTATTATTATTATTATTATTATTATTATTACCAAGGTCTTGTTGCTGTAGCATTGGAATTCTGTAGCCAATAATATAAATATGTACCAACCTAAAAATAAATACACCCTTTATATATATTATACAATTTTATTTTTTGTAATATAATTCCGGTTTTGTATAGTTTGATAATAAATAAGGAATAATAACATCCGTTTTGATTACACAATGTTCCACTAGAATTAATAACATCGTGGTATAAGGGTGCTACTAGATTTGTGTATATATATATATATATATATATATATATATATATATATATATATATATATATATATATATATATATATATAAGTTAGTGTAGCATAGATATGAAGTCAACGACACTTAGTTACTGACAGTTTCTCACCTATGCGATTTTCAAACCAAGGAAGTATTTTGAAAATCACATAGGCGAAAAACTGTCAGTATCGAAGCGCCGTTGACTTAATATCTACGCCACCCTAACTTAGATATACCGGCTCTATCCAAGATTTTGAGCACTATTCACTTATAAATATAGCACTCCATATTATCAATATTAAAATGTATATGTGTGTGTATATGCTTATGTATGTGCGTGTGTTTGTGTTTGTGTGTTCGGTAGCTCACTCGAGGATCTCAAGCGTCTAACTTAAAGTCATGAGTTTTATCCTAATTTTATGATTATCTTATTTTATCCTTGAGAATATTGAAATATTTTTCTGTATTTTTTTTGTATAAAGCACTATAAAGGTTACGAGGTTCATTCAATGAAAAAGGGATTTTTCTCATGAAAAACGATTTTTTCTATATATGTAAACTTTGCCTTTTTTGGAACTGATTTTCCAGCAAAAAATATTTTAATCTCGCAAAAATATTTATTTTGAGGCAATTCAAAATGGCAGCACATCAACAGAATGCTGCAGGCTTGAATAGAGGTCTGTCATCAAAACTTTGGTGGCTGATAAGTACAAATCATGTGAAATTTACAGAAGAATGCTTGATGTGTACGGAAAAGCAAGTTTTAGTCAAAGAATGTTTACAACCGGGCTAAACATGCGTTTACCATAATCCTGTGTCAAAACGACAATCCATGGAAGAGAAACACAATGACTCTCAAGTTGAGAAAAAATCCGGGCGCAGTGGTCTGTAAAAGATATCATGTTGGGGATTTTTGGGGATATAAAAGGATCAATCACTACTGATTTCCTTTTTTTAAACTGTAATTATAAATAATACTTGGTATTTGTATAACTTAAGTCAGTAGAAAAATTCACATACTTAGGTAGTAGTGTCTTATCCACAGAAAGCGATGTTAACACTCGAATAGGAAAGGCATGGTTGGCCACCAACAAATTATCAGTCATATGGAAATCCGATCTCCCCGACAGGCTAAAGAGACGATTCTTCCAGGCTGTGATTGTGTCGGTACTGCTGTATGGCTGTACCATCTGGACCCTAACGAAGAACCTTGAGAATAAGCTAGATGGGAGCTGCACGAGAATGCTGCGAGCGGTCCTGAATAAGTCGTGGAAGCAGCACCCCACAAAAAAGCAACTGTACGGTCACATGCCCCCCATCTCACAAACCATACGAGTAAGACGGGCTAGACATGCAGGACACTGCTGGAGAAACAAGGACGAGATCGTAAGCGACTTACTCCTGTGAAGCCAGCACATGGGCACGCTAATGTGGGCCGCCCAGCCAGGACCTACATTGACCAACTATGTAGGGATGCTGACTGCTGCGCGAGGAGCTCCCAGAGTTGATGAATGATAGGGAAGGTTGGCGAGAGATCGTCATGGATATCCGCGCAAATTGCGCGACATGATGATGAGGATGATGATTGGTATAACAACTTAGAAAATATTTATCTTCCACAGGCCATTTTTGTCTCACCGCCCCTATATCTTTCCACCGCCCCCAGAAGAGGGCAGTACTGCCCATTTTGGAAACCACTGGTTTAGACGAAATAATGATAAGAAGAATGGGTCGCCCCAATTATTCAAGTGATATCATCCTTCTCTTTTTGAAAATCAGCACTGGAAAATCGTGTTTTACCTGCATTTGTCAACTTCATAAAGCAACATAAAAACAAATCATATATATATATATATATATATATATATATATATATATACATATATATATATATATGTGTGTGTGTGTGTGTGTGTGTGTGTGTGTGTGTGTGTGTGTGTGTTGTGTAGATTCATTTTTTATAGTAACAATTCCTGTTCGTAACCGTTCGGCCGTAAATTTGTGATTGACAAAAACAGACATTGTCTAGAAAAGAGAAATAAGTTGAAGGGTATATTCTATATTTGTCTGCGAGTCTCGACTTGTCTGTCTCATTCGGAACGCTGCAGTGATTCAAGGCATGATCAACAAATATTCCGTTTGTTTTATATAATACATTTCAAACTTTAGAAAAATGTCATTGTTTAATTAAATAGAGGTACCCTGATGTACCACAGCCCCAATTTACGCTACCACTCAGTCGATTTTCGGCTTTGTGTTCAGAGCTAGAATTTGCCGTACGAGGGAGTTTCAGATACCCTTATGTAAATAATTTCACTAAAAGAATTTAAGTTTTCAAATTTATTACGCCGAGAAAAAATGTTATTCATAAAAATGTTTTTATATAGTACAGTGCTAATTTTCTTTTTTTTTAAACGTAGCAAAATAACGGATGAATCGTATTTCAGTTTATTTAATATACGAGGAAATTGATTAGATCGAAATGAATTAAACTCGCAGGTCAATGTGCTATTGTGTATTTACTTTCTCTCACTTTGGTATGAGAAATTATCTGTGATTGGAGTACAACTATCATCCTAAATCGCTGAAAAAAACATTGTATCGGCGCCCTACGATGTGTCTAGGTTTGAATAATACAAAAGAATAACTTTGAAATTCTATCTGACCATAGCGAGTAACTTCCATGGCTGGATATGCTTCGGTTAAGTAATACACAACGCCACAAACCAGGGCGTCTCGTCGTAGTGCAATGATTAGCACGCTAGTCTCACCGATCAATTACTACTAATAAGAGAATTTGATTCCCCCTGGATACCCCATACTTGCGAATCTGTGTCATATTTTACCAGTGATGAACGGGTTTGGCAAAAACCTTCAACACCGCAAATGCCAAGATATTGCAAAACTTTTGACTCATCCTAGTATAAATAATTAGTCTTTTTTACCATTTCTTCTGTGACTTTTATGTAGATATTTTCTTTCTTAGATTTTTTCTGAAGTAGAAGTTTTTATATACTTTTGAATATATTGGATGCAGGTGTTTTCTCTTTGTTTACAGTAGCCGACTAGCCTAGACAGTAAGTTTGTTTGATTTTTTATTTGTCTTTCGTTTTCTCGCAGATTAACGCCTGAGTAATAGTTTAAAGGTTATAAGATCAAACGATGAGAAGTAGAGCACCTAATAACAGAGAGAAACATCAATACTGATTTTAATCAATATGCGAGTGATAAAAAAGCGATACATCTTTTCGGGTAGACGTTAGATTAGTTTGGCAATCTGAAAAGGGTCAGCGGTCATCTTCTGTGGTTGGTAATAGTAAGTGATGAATCTTAACAAGAAATACCCTCCTTCTTTAAAAAAAAAGAATATTAATTATGGTTTAGAAAGAGAGGGAGAGAGAAACCAGAAAAATGGACAAAAATCCATCTTCCCTAAAAAATAGAAAATATAAGACAACTATATCTATTTAATAATAATAATAATAATAATAATAATAATAATAATAATAATAATAATTTTTTGGAAGAAGAAGAAGAAGAAGAAGAAGAAGAAGAAGAAGAAGAAGAAGAAAGAAAGAAATAAATCGAAAGTTATTTGCCATAGAAGGAAGACTCAAAAGATATCGAGATCGAACCAAATAATAGAAACAAAATAGGCCGTTCAGTAACAACCAAATAAGTTTTATCAACAAATTGGTGGAGCAAAAGCAAACATAAATAAACATCCGGATTCAATAGAAGCCAAACTGTTTTGGAGCAGAATATGGCAAAAAAGAACACAACAAAATATCCAAATGGATAAATGAATTTAAAAAAATGAACTGGAAGGACTCGCCTACCTACAAGAAGCAAATGTACCCAAATGGATGACAAAAGGAATAACTACCCCAATCCAGAAGGACCCACAAAAGGGAACTCTCCCCAGAAATTATAGATCGATAACTTTTCTATTCATGATGTGGAAAATACTGTTTGTGCTTATCAAAGATTGGATATATTTTTAACTTAATTGAGGCAATTTTTTTCCAGAAGAACAGCAGGAGTGTAATCCCTGGAAGAAGTAAGAATCCAAAGAGACATTTTCCAAAGAGACTCACCCTCGCCACAACTATTTGTTATGGCAATAGTGCCAATCAACTTAGTGAATGTACAGGGACTACAAATTCACTAACTCACAAGAAAAAAATAAACCCCCTTATGTATATGGATGATATAAAGATTTTTGCAAAAAATAAAAAAGAACTTGAAACTGTTGTACAAACCATAAGAATATACAACGAGGATATAGGAATGGAATTCGGCATTGAGAAATGTGCTATGCTAGTGATGAAAAAGGGGAAGAAGAAGCAATGGACGGAATACAACTACTAAATCAGGAGAATATAAGAACACTTGGAGAGATGGAAAATTACAAATACTTAGGAATTTTAAAAGCGGACACCATCAGACAAACAGAGATGAAAGAAATAGTTTAAAAAAGAATACTATAGGAGAACAAGAAAAAACTTATCAAGGGAATAAATACCTCGGCCGTCTCAATTATATGATACTCTGGACCATTCTAAAAATGGACAAAAGAGGAACTCAGACAGATTGACCCGAAAACAGGAAAATCAATGACCCGAGAGATGATAGAGATAGGCTATATGTATCAAGAAAAGAAGGTGCAAGAGGTATAACTAACGTAGAGGGTTGCGTAGATGCCACAATCCAAGGATTCGAAGAATACACAAAAAGAACAAGGAAAGATTAATTAAGGCAGCCAATAACAGTAGCTGCAAATTGCGGACAAATAGAAAAACAACAAAAACAAGAAAACAGAATTGGGAAGAAAAACATTTATATGGATACTTCAAACAACAAATTGTGGAGGTTGCACATGAAAAGACCCGGACAGGGCTGAGAAGAGGAAACTTCAAGAGCGAAACCGAGTCATAATTACTGTTGATGCCATAAGAATAAACTATATCAAAGCCAAAACACAACATCAAATGTAGGGTGTGTAGTGACAGAGATAAGACAATTAACCATGTATTAAAGGAAGGCAGTGTTGCTTAGGGGCCAGTCGAAGTTGTAGTTGTTGTAGTAGTCGTCGTCGTTAGCTCGAAGGAACAACATACTAAGTCGTATAATCACAAAGGGGTTGTTTATTTCTTTCTAGTCTCGTGGGTTCTTTTTTTAGAGAGAAGAAGAGAGGGAGAGAGAGTAAGGTCGACCTGTTTTATCTTAAATCACGTTCATGCGCGCTGTTCGTTGCTACCCTAGACATGTCAAGACGGAGTCCCAACAAACGCGTCCGACCCTTCTCGGATCCGGCGAAAAAGGGTCCGAATTTTCTTTACTTCCGTTTGTGGTCCCGGGGTGGGGGAATGTCACACCCGGTTCCGCTCAAACCCCAGAACTTTCGTTTTTATTTTTAAATCTAGTTCCGCGGCCTTTGGTCGGTCAAAGGCTGGCCCCCGTTGAGTGTTTACCCTTCCAAACTTTAACCTCTTTTTGTTCTTATTTCTTTTTCTTCTCTTTCTCCAGAAATCCGATTACTGTTTTCTTTTCAGTCCCCAAATTCCCCATAGAGCAGAATAATTACTCTAGTTGCAGTAAACTAGCATAGAATAGAAGGCTAGGCACAACTGGGTTCCAACAAGGTGGTGTGTTTTATCCCTCGGAATTTTGCAAAAACTCACATTTGAACATACAACAAAATGGTACATGCATAAACCAGAATCTGTTACTGAGAATGAAACGCAAAAAATATTTGGGACTTTGTAAAGAAATTGAAGTAATTAGAAAAACTACATCAACTAATACCGGTCAAATTTGTTATATGTGTAGCGTATATTTTAACTAAAATATAATCTAGCATTGGCGTGGTGAACATTTTTCATGACCTGTATCCAGTTGGATGTTTACATTTCTATAGAAGTTCTTTGGAAATAATGTTCATGATTTTCCAGTTTTATATGTACAAATATGGCTAATAAGAACAAAATTCAAGGTACAGATTGGACAGCCAGATGGAGATATTTAAACAATTTAAACCGCGCACCACTCGACTTATCTGTAAATAAAATTAAAGAGAAAGTTAGCTTCATATTATTAAACACGGGGAATGAAATATTGAAATGAGGAGTGGCAGTCAGATTGGGAAAGACATGAATCCATCTGTTATGTAATTTCCAACGAACTCCAACCAGTCTGGATTAGAATACACTTAGAATACACTGACTGTATCTATAGTGTAGAGGGATAAAACACACCACCTGTTGGAATATTTTGTATATATATATATATATATATATATATATATATATATACATATATATATATATATATATATATATATATATATATATATATATATATATATATATAAGGTGTGTTGGAGGTCACAACTTACAGACTCTTCGTGGCCGCGTGGATTAAATCGGCCAATCAACACGTTCGAATACTTGGTTGGTTAACTATTTAAAGGCTTTGGTGAAAAGGTGTTCAGTTGATCGTGCTTAACACGGACGAACGGACCAACAAACAAGGATTCTGCTTAATACTGAAAAACACAAGGATCACGGAAAGTCATAGAAGAATTAAATACCATAGAAGTATAATCAGAGAAGAATTATAAATAAATTGTTTTACATTTTTATAGCTGTCTCTTTATTGAATACATTTTTGTTCAATTATTGTTGATCTTTTTTATTCTCATATGACTTCAAATTTGATAATTTTGAGATGCTTACATCATATCTTATATATTTCAATATAAAAAAACTCAATAATAATAATTCTAGGTTTTACATTTTACATGAACGTAAAGCGTATGTTTGACAGTAATTTGATGATTCCATAACCAATTTTATAATAATTGTCATTTTATTGATTTGCATATAATATTAGTAGCACTGTGAAAAGTTTATCTGGGGAGAGTCGCCGTAGTGTAGTGGTTAACATGCTGGACTTCGACATCGTAGTAAACGAGTTCCAACTCTTTCGCACTTTCGGACTAATACCCTTGGGAAAGGTATAAACCCCTTCACCTCGCCAGCTATGGGTTAAATAGTACTACATCTTGGACACGAATGGCTTTGGCATTAAATAACCCACGAAGCTTGATATGCCATTAGACAAAGAAACCAACCCAAAGTTTATCCGTGTTAAAACTTTAAATATCTTTATTAAATCTGAAGCGATTCGTCCGGTTCACTCTTCGAAGCTCGAATTATAATTATTGTTAGAAAGTTGTAAGGGAGATTCGTGGTGTAATGGCCAGCGTCGTAGGAAATGGACACGTCAAGACGAGTTCAAATCCTAGACGAAGCTGTTTGCATTTCCCATAGCGCTATTACCATTGGGAAAGGTAGGAATTCAACTATTCTTTCCAACTAAGGGTAATATCAAATGAAATGAAATAAATGAGGAAAAAAACACAGTAATAATATGAAAAACAAAAGAACACTAGAATAGATTAAACGCAATAAATAATTACAAATCACGAGATTGGAAAAATTCTAGACTGGAATGTCCTTCCCAGAACCCCATACAATGTAAACCAGCCCCTATCATACGCACAAAACTTAACCACCCTCCTCATAATGTGCCACCAGTAGGACACACTAGGCTAATTAACCTTGGTTAGGCATCCATTCTAGACGGAAAACCCTGAATTAAAAACTGTTAAACTCCGCTTAAGAAATTGCCCTTGTATCACATCCTGCTCGTGTAGAAGAGTTGGTAAATATATATAATTATTGTTAGATTTGTCAAAAAGATTTCGAGGTCTTCATCGTACTAGAAATTAACTATATCTGCTAGTTTCGTTCGCTTAAACTAAATTCACCCTCTGTAACTACTTCCATTCTGTTGTATCTTGCTAAGTTTTCGAAACATCCATACACTTAGAGTTACACATCCAACACGAGTTCAAGAAAGGAAAAACATCGAAGGTGTTGCATTATTTTCTTGACATATGCTTTTAAGCAATCAATCAAACGTTCACGGTCCATAGCACATATCCTATAGCGAATCTTCGTGCAAGCCAGGTTTGTCAAGTTTTCTAGACTCTAGAGTTGTCCATGTGTAAACGCCTGTCATCTTCTTCTGCTTAGTAAGATATAATGCACCTATAAACAGGCGATCCACTTCAACTAAAAGCAAAACGTTACCACCGGCAAAAACCGAATAACACGTCACTATACAATTTCGGATTCGAGTTCCCAACTACTAGGCGCCTGCTGTTGAGCAATTGTTAGCAACTTATCTCGTAAATCAAAACGCAAGGTCAAGTAGCTTGATCCTCATTCTGTGTATAAGAATTAGTGGGTATGAATTAAAACCAACACTAAGTTCTTATAATGCATTATGATGTCTATGGATAACCTAACACTGAATATTTCAGTGAGGAAATACAATACTAATATTAACAAAGGTACATAACGTTTAATTACATACATGTTAAGACAGAAACAGAATACAAGTCCCAAAAAATAAAATGCACAATTATGTTCCATGAATAAAACAGGGTGTAATAACAAAAGGTTTAGTAGAGGCCTACAGTCTCTTCCGTGTTTTTTTCTTTGGAATGCTTATCAATTCTGGGATAAATATGTCCGTCGAAGCGAAGGCAGAAAACAAAACGGTGTTAACCCTTAAAGAAAAGGTGGCTACAATAGAAAAAGGTCTAGGGGCTGAATAGACACGTGACCAACGCACAAGTGACGTAGGAAGCCCTGCCTACAATCCCAAAGGAGACAATAATTTTTCTCTCCCCATATGTGTTTCACAAATTTGGCCTTGTTATTTTAAGGTGGACAGTCGCATTGTAGCAGTATTGTGTGCAGCCTGCACTGATTGGTCCGCTAAACCACCTCAACCCTCCTTGTTTTTGTTAGGAAAATATTTCGGCCCCGGTAAAAAAGAGAAAGAAAAGGAACTCCAGAATATGCACGTATTGTCATATTTATTTCACTCTTCTGGTTTATCCTGGCTGTAAAAGGTAACAATCGCAGATCCTCACTATCGGGATATGGATGGTTGACGAAAAACTTGGTCCATATGCAGTGTTTCATATCGCGCTTTGTTTACCAGTCAACTGCTAACACTTCCACGAACCTCTACCGTTCCTGGCGACCCACTACTGCATACTAACCTAGACTCGAACTTCCACTGCTCTATTTGCTTTTAACGTGAACAGTGGACTGGGGAGGGACCCCAAGACGGTCCGGTCGTTTACTCCAACATTCAACTCAACTCCCACTGCTCTGAGCCGTGTGAAGCTCGCGTGGGATAAAAACAATTACTACTAACAATACATCAGAAAGATTTTTAGGTGAACGAAATCGAAGTTCAACCACTTGTTATTCACTAGCTTTGTTTTTTTTTTCTCTTGACGTCTATCATCTAGAAACCCAGATTTTTCAACAAGGAATTTGTTGTAAACTTTGAGTCTCCTCACCGAAAAACCAGAACACCAATCCACAGTTGACAAATTCTAGTTTAACCTGGAAAATAACTTTCATCACAGTTTCCTGTATTCATGGACACTCGAATAACTCACTACGTAAAATGTGGAAAAAACCTCCCTGCCCAAAACGGTCCCCCAGTTTTTTTTATTACGGCAAGCGACGGCCGATTGTCCAGTCAATGCACAAAGTTTATTTAAAAATGGAAGTCGATTTAACTTAGCTTTCTATTAAAAAATGCCGCTGTTGCATGTATATTTTGAGATGAGTAAGGTGTTATTTTTCTTTATATTTTATACCAGACACAAGCCGTTTTAACTCGCTTATCTCGCCTGGGCAATTCTTTACTACAGAATTAAAAGAAATTGGTTTCAATGAAAGCTCATGATGATAATTATTTATTTCTAATTTTAATACCATTCCATACTAATCTTTTTTTATTAGTGTTTCTTTCAGAACAACGTAGTAAATACCATTATCACATTCATTACGTCTACTGTTTTATATTGTGAACGATTTTAGGTTTCTTGTTTTCCTGAGAGTGAAATATTTTTAACAAAATGTAACATAGAATCTTCATGATTAGTTTATTCAAGTAATGCTTACAACAGTTCAGTTTCAAGTTCGACACAGAATAATAACTGAAATTATTCAACCAAAATAATTCTGAAGATCGTAAACACAAAATAGTGAACCTGAAAAAAATTCAAATATTTATCTAAATAGGCCTTATAAAAATATATCATGTAAAATAATATTTAATATAATTTAAAAGGTAAATAAAGATACGTACACAGCTGAGAAACTTATAAAACAAAGTGACAATGGTGAAAGGTTTAAAGTGCTGTATAGACGCTAAGATGAGGTTGTTTGAATAGTCACTTTACGGCATGTCAACCGCAGTTGAATTACTTTATTCCGAAGTCAGTATTTTACACAGGCATCAGATTGCTTACAGAATCCCCATTCTCTCTCTCTCTCTCTCTCTCTCTCTCTCTCTCTCTCTCTCTCTCTCTCTCTCTCTCTCTCTCTCTCTCTCTCTCTCTCTCTCTCTCTCTCTAAACGAATACTCGGAGAACGAAAAAATGTTTGCACTCGCAAACTCAATAAATTGGGGAGGTCCCCGTGTCTAGTGTACTTGACTACAACCTCGTAGTAAGCGAGTCCAAACTCCAGTCACATTATTGCGTTTACTTTCGGACTAATACCCTTGGAAAAGGTATGAAGCCCCTCATTCTACCAGCTATGGGTTAAATAGTAGCACTATTGTTCTATACAAGAATGGCTTCGGCATTAAATATTCCACGAAAGTTGACATGCCATTAAACAAAGAAATCAAACAATTGATTTATGTTATTTAATTCTATAGTGTTCGAGCTATGAAAAACTCCCTGCAATAAAGAGGAATTGTTGCTTTGGGGGCCCGTGGTGTAATGGTTACCGTCATAGGAAATGTTTAAATCCTAGACTCAGTTGTTTGCATTTCATATAGTGCTAATACCCTTGGCAAAGGTACGAATCCAGCTATAAGTAAATAGTAGGGCTGACTTGTCTCTTTAACCTTGACATCGCATCTGGTCTAGAAGGAAAACTCTTAATTAAGACCAAAAGGTCTTTCTTCTCGTTAGTCAAAACTATTTTGAGAGCTCTTCCTCCCCCTCTTCCTTCCTCCTGAAAAAGCAACTTCATTGTTCATTTCCGTCTTTGTGAATCTAACTTCAGTCTCTATACTTTTTAACATATGTATATCTATCCTATTCACATCTAATATCTTCTTTTCGAAATATATGTCCCTTTTCCACATCCATATTTACTTTTGAATGCAACTTCTTTTCTTCTCCAACAATATATATGTTTGAACTAGATTAAACACAGCATTTTGTTCTGAGGTAATTCCAAAGATTGATATTTTTCTTTTGGTTCCTGTCTTGTTTTTCTCACTGTCAATAGTCACAGCTGTCATATCTGAGAAGTGCACACCAAATGATATAACATAAATTTGATTGATGACTTAGGCCGGCAAAGGAAATGTGTTTGTCTTGGCAAAACATGAGAAAACATCGTGTATAAAGTGCTTTATTTAAAGACACGAGTGGCCAACAACTAACATTTTCGGTGTAATATGTTGTAGCAATGAGAACTATATATATATATATATGCTCCCAACTCCCATGGTAGAGCACTGTGGGGAGACATTAATTAAAATTTCAGTATTTGGCGTAAACCGTTACTCGCCTGTCGCTGTTTACAGACTTGAGTTCTCTGGTGATTGTAAAGTAAGTATAAATTAATTGTTCACCCTAGACTGACAACCGCTGATTGGCAGACGAAAATTCTGTCGGCTAGAGGTAGCTGTTAAAAAGTCACGCCGCACTGATGAGAAGTAAACTTCGAAACACGTGTCTGTGGATGACTGATATATATATATATATATATATATATATATATATATATATATGGGGTGGGTTAAGTAGCGTGGACATGAAGTCAACGGCCTTTGGTTACTGACCGTTTCTCACCTATGCTATGGTTTGAAAACAGGCGAGAAACTATAACCAAGCGCCGTTGACTTCATTTCCATGCTACTCTAACTTAGATATATCTACTATATCAATGATATTGAGCACTATTATAAATAAAACAGTATATTATCAATATATATATATATATATATATATATATATATATATATATATGAAGTGAACAAGCAATGTGTTTCAAATGGCGAAGGCCGACAATTTTTGGGACATTACACTAGCAGGCTTCCCCAGAATTTCTCGATTATTTAAACGAGAAATTCTGGGGAAGCCTGCTAGTGTAATGGCTAGAATGTCCGCTTGTCAGCCTGACAGGTAGGGTTCAAATCACCGCCCTGTCTATAGCTCTGCTGATGAGGCCTAATAGGCTGAAATGTACATACAGAGCTCGACTTTTTCTCGATTTGTTTACGCTTTACATTTAAACCGATATGCACGCCTAATTCATTTAGTTATAATTAATTAATTAACAAATTAGGTATGAATCTAATTAAGCACATAATCTCCCAAATATATATATATACATATTATATATATATATGTGTGTGTGTGTGTGTGTGTGTGTGTGTGTGTGTGTGTGTGAGTGAGTGCCTGCCTGCATCTGTGCGTGTGAAAGGTGTGTTTACGCACGCCCTATAGCTGTAAAGCTTTATTAATAAATGTTCCATCAAAGGCCAACTTTTCGTGTGACCTTACGAGTGAATTGTATATTCAAGAACTATCCATTGTTTTGTTTTATTGTTTGTTTTTTTTTGTTGCTTTGATATTTTTGATTTTTTTTACTACCATGGTAACATTTATTTACAGATCGCCTGCATAACTGTGAAGTCACTCTTCGCTCTGGTGTCTGCAAATTATTCCTCTCTTCGCCTAAAAGGTCTTGCTAATGGTCAAACAAATAACCGAAAGCTCTCCATCAAAAACATTTACCAGCTTCATACATACACTGACCAACGGTCGCTCGTACGGAAACACGAAAAGTTAAATGAATAAAAAATGTCATTACTTGTCTGTGACCTTTAAACAAAAATCTACACAACAGTGAATCAATAATGTCGTGGATTCCCGTAGCGATGTGGCTTGTGTGATGGAATACTACATCGTAGTAAGCAAGTTCAAACGCAAGTCACTCTATTACGTTCAATTATACACTTGGCAAAGGGGTGAACTCTCTCATCCCTCAGCAAGTTTTTATCCAATTCTACTGCCCGGTATTGAGCACTTTTTTATTTATGAAAAGGAGATTTTAAACGATTTGCTAATTAAACTATATATATATATATATATATATATATATATATATATATATATATATGTGTGTGTGTGTGTGTGTGTCTGTCTGTCTGTCTGTCTGTCTGTGTTTTCTTCTTTATATCAGGTAGAGAGATAAACAGAGAGAGAGAGAGACATTTTGTGCGAATGTATTTACGTCGATTATATATTCAACGAAAGAAGTTCAAATCCTGGACGAGGCTGTTTGCGCTTCGTTAAAGTCTTCTCTAGAGAGCTCTACTGGGTTTTGGGAGCATATAATAGTCATATATATATATAGAGAGAGAGAGAGACAGAGAGACAGAGAGAAAAGTTATGGTAGTAAAGGCATGAAGTCAACAGCGCTTGGCAACTCAGTTGTGCGTCTATGCACGTTTGAAAATCGCATAGGCGAGAAACTGACAGTTACCAAGCGCCGTTGACTTTATATATTCCCTACCCTAACTTAGGTATATATGCTCTATCAATGACGTTGAGCACTCTTCCCTTAAAAATATAGCAAATACTATACATATATATATATGTATATATATGTGTGTGTGTGTGTGCATGAGTGCGTTGTGTGTGTGTGTGTGTGTGTGTGTGTGTGTGTGTGTGTGTGTGAGTGCGTGTGTGTGTGTGTTTTGAGAGAAATAGTGAGCGAAAAAGAAGGGTGGAATCAATATGTATATACCTATGCGTGTGTGTATGTATGTTTTTTTGTCTGACTGACTGAAATGTTTGTGTATATGTGTCTGTGTCTGCCTTTGTCTCTGTGTCTCTCTGAGTGAAATGATGATCGCTGTGAAACCAAAAGAAAGCAGGCATTTTATGGCCGAATACTAGCCTAATTAATATTATTATCTTTAATCATCTTTACTTAAATCCAGTTCGAAGCCGGAGGTCTTCCATTGAAGGGCCAAGAAAATGTAGATCTGATGACGTAGAGGCGCTCATATCCTTTGCTCAATACAAAAAAGTCTTACGTCTAGAAAATCTTTAAAAAAACACGAGACCAATGTCATTTTCAGCTTCAAAACAAAAATAGCTTCTCTCTCTCTCTCTCTCTCTCTCTCTCTCTCTCTCTCTCTCTCTCTCTCTCTCTCTCTCTCTCTCTCTCTCTCTCTCTCAAATCATCATTATGAGTTCTTGCTAACAGCTCGGATTCCCATGACTCTCTCTCACCACCTACCCTTATAAGTCATCGCCGCTGGCAGGTCTTCCGCCCGGAATCCAGTATTTGTACAGAGCTGTTTGGTGTGGGGTTTTTTCTGGTCAGCTTACACTGGTATGTCCATGTGTAGATATCCATAGGAGAACGCCACTTATGAGTTCGTCCTTGGTTCTCCAGCAGTGTCAAGCATGTCATGTTTGTCTTGGGTGGTTCATATGATAGGAAGTAAGTGGCCATACAGCTGCTTTTGTGGGGTGCTACTACCAGGATTGGTTCAAGACAGCACATAGCATCCTTGTGTAGCTTTCATTTTGCTTTTTCTCTAGATGTTTCGTTAAAGATGAAGTGGGGGAACCATACAATAGTACTCACACGGCTACATATAGATTATGTTTAATTGAACCACAATTTAAGACCCAGTGACCGGTTGGTTCGGTTAAGCGAAAAAGTCAGTAGTTCTTTATTAAATTATATTTGAAGAAAACTGTGTGAAACAAGGGAGGTAATTTAGTTAAGAAGAACAACATGGTGTATTATTGAGTTTTATTTTGCATTTTAATTGAATCACGAACTGAATTATTGATTGGCTCGGTTTTTGTGAGTTTTAAAAATATATTTTAGTAATTCTAAAAGAGAGTTATTTTTAAAATCCTAATTAGTTTGTGCTGATGCTTAATAGAAATAAATGGTAAATTGTTATTAAATGAGGCAAATTGGCGTTAATCACCGACGTTTGTATTGTTTTTTACCAAATTGATCGTATTGTGCGATTGGTCCTAATAACCCAAAGTCCTATTAAGGGTAAATCATTATATATATATATATATATATATATATATATATATATATATATATATGAATTTGATTTTTTTTTAAACAAATAATGTTAATATTTTGCTGACAGAATCTGTTTTGACCGTTTTAATAGAGCGGTCTTCATCAAGCCAAAAAAATGTCAAATTCATACTGTCGGATTAACTTTCATTTACTTTCATTATATATATATATATATATATATATATATATATATATATATATATATATATGAGGGTGGGTCAAAAAGTAATGCTATTCTCTTTATTTCATGAGAAATTTAGTAAGACCCGACTTGCCAATCGACAATGTCCTTCTTATGCATGACAATGCTCGACCACACACAAGCATCAGGACAAGGGTGACAATTCGGGTGGACAACTTTACCGTATCCTCCATACTCACCAGATTTAGCACTTTCAGACTATTATCTCTTCGGTCCCATGAAAGAAGGTTTGAGGGCAAAACATTATTCCAGTGACGAGGGAGTGAAATCTTTAGTGAAGAAGTGGCTCTAAGAACAATCAACAGAATTTTACAAAATAGTGAGGACATCGTTTAATAAGTTTTTACTGAGAGACTTTGAAAGACATCAAAGTGTCAAGACAGAAAACAGAAAGCAATGTGCCTTGAAAATAGAAAATATACAACAAAGCAAATAAAAAATGGGAATCAATTTCTGAGACAAAACTCTAAGAAATCGGCTGAATATTTTATGAAGCTGGAATATTCAGCGTCTTATCAGTTATTTGTTTATTTACTTCAAAATTAAAAACCAATCCTCTGTGTGCTAATTCCAGCTATTTTGCCAGCGGTAAAAGAAGATTTTATAGTAAGTACCACTATAAAAACTTCTTTTTTCAAAGAATCTCGTCAGATTTCTGTTGACTTTTAGAATCCTAAGTATATTTTTTCGTTACATTTGAATCAAGAAAAATAAATAAACAAATATTCATGGCATCTTCCTGATTGTTATTTCAGTTTAATGTCACATGAGATCTATCTATTTATCGATCTATCTATCTATCTAAGCCCTTGTGCAAATTAATTGAAACAAAACGAATAATTCCGTTATTATTATAATATCCGCGATTTCTATGTAAGGCTTGCCAGTATGTTCGTGCAGCGCTTGAATTATCGTACTCTTCCTTGGAGTAACGTTCATTGCAGACAATGGCCGTAGGACAACTAATCGACAGTCGGGACAATAATGTCTGGACGTGATAAAAAAAAATATGATGCAATCACGGATGACACAATATTATTCAAACCGAAAGAAACTTCATCATACACCTCGAAGATAGATTCATATTTCTGCACACCACTGTAAATGGCCTAATCTGAGGAAAAAATATAAATCGATTACACCCTGTTACTTTACTGGGTCTAAAAAGAAAGGGAACTAAAGTGGTTGTTTCAATTAATTTGCACAAGGGTTTATCTATCTATTCCAAACGAAGGTAGTGTTTTCCTTGTGTCCAAAAGAGACATGAATTAACTGTGAGTATAAGTCAATATCATGAAATAATAAACATAAATAATTTACAAAAAATAAAAACGAAGGTGTTAGTGAAAATCTTTGAAAATCTTTCAATTTTGTAAAATTTGCAGTATTTTTTAAATGAAACCTGAGCACACAAGTTATTATCACCCAAAACAATATTTTACAAATAACTCACTAATATAAAACTCTAGTTGATAATAATTTCCCCAATAAACTACTCGACCAAGAAATAAAACTATATGTTCATACCATCCACAATAATAATAATTAATAATAATAATAATAATAATAATAATAATAATTGCACTTGGAACGGTCCCAAGAAGATTGGAAAAAAGTTTGGAAAATCTGGAAATCAGAGGAAAAATTGAGACCATCCAGAATACTGCACTGCTGCTATCTGCCAGAATACTCAGAAGAGTCCTAGAGACCTGAGGAGACTTGTTGCCACTCAGACTCCAGTGAAACGCCATCAGCTAACGCTGATGTGAAAAACTCGAATAATAGAATTAAATTTATATTATAGGAATCCAAAGCACAAAAACTACAAATTAGATGAAGAAGCAATAACCAACATTATATACGGACACATCAAACCCATTGAACAACCAAAATTAATAAAACTTCATCTACAACACTAAATTCAGGAGTTCAGGGTCCGAGGAGACAAGCATTCGTGTATACATGAACGGAGAGAATAAAGCAACAGAGGTCCTAACGCTTGAGACATGGTGTGCTTTTGTGTTTCTTCTCCACCATCCGACGACTGCTATGTTGATGATGTAAGATAGTAGCAGTCTTCCTACCATGGAGAACCTGTTGACTGACAAGCTACAAGAACTCTCGCGGTAAGTTGTAAGTAAACGTCACACGAGAGTTGGGGATGTTTAAAAGGGTCAGCACTTAGTAAGTTAATGACATGCAAGGGACAAGTAACGAACTTGAACTTTGGGGCAAGGTGGGCTATGATTTATGGAACAATTGGATCTTTCCATTTTCGATTCAAAAAATACCACTTAATTTTTTTCCTGATTTGATACCGGGCTAGAGAGGGACTGAAACTCACTAATAGAGTGGTAATATCATTGGACCTGCTTTCTGATTTTTCCTTTTCTATGAACTCGTTGTCATCTCTTCATCTCGTCTCTCGTGTTACATAATGAATAGGGTAGCCTATTCATTTTGTAATGAACTGTAGAATTTAGAAATAACTTAAATGTGATAACTCATAGAGAAGTTCATATGGCTATGATAAACAGGTACTTGATTGTTGATTGACCTGTGTGTATTTCTCTCGTTGTTTGTTTTTGTCATGTAACCACCCGGTCAGTGAGAACTATTTAGTTAGTTAATAAGATTATTCCCAAGCGTCAAAGCAAATAGATGTAATGGCTTTTCTCAACGCGTGAGGTTATGGGCCTTTGGCGAATAAAAGACATGTCCTTTGATAAGAACAAGGACACGCAGAGATTCAACAACCCAAGACAACGCCCAAACCAATCAAAGTCAAACAAAGAAATCAACTCAGCATATAAGATAGAACATATATACAATATCTTATTATAATGGTGATGGCGTGCTTTTCTGTCTGTAACCAAAACTATATTACTATTCAAGTCACAATTCCTTTAGTTATTAACGTCACATTCTCCATGATTTTATTCTTATTTAAACATCAATTATTTTTTTTTAAATATTTTATATTATTGATACTGTTGACCATATCTACATAATAATAACAAGCAATTGTATTTGTATATACAACGGTTTACAGTGTGAACGGGAAGGCTAATTTGCATATTGATTTTAAAAATCATTTTAATAAATATGTGCTTAGTATTATTGATTTCTAATTGTTTGGTTTTATCTAAATGAATATGAGCACAAATCTCGGGAATAAATCGTAAAAGAAATCCATTAACAAGAAATAACTGTCATTTTATTCTTTACTTCCTATTTTAACTAAATTGTTAAATTAGGGAAATTTAGCAATGACAGACGAAAGTAAAGGAAGAATAAGTTTCAGTTGTGCTATTTTCCGATTATACTCTCCTCTGTTTCAAATCTTTATATCTACATTCTTATTTAGTTTTATTAGCCTTTCTAATTTAATATAATATTTTATTACATTAAAACTTAAATACTTGCATCTAGATGGTACATATATTTGCTAGTAAGTATAATAAGAATAATAAAGAGACTATGCCATATTTGTTTCAGGATCCAGCAATCCAACAGGGACTAAACTGCATAAGTCAAGTGGGGAATTGGAGACTACACCAGTTTTCAATCCCCCCCAAAAAATATGGCTGCTTGTACTGGTTTATAAGGTACCACTAGAGTTAATTAAAACATACTACTTAAACGAAATCAATCATTAGTTTTTTTTTATTAAAGTGTTCCCAGCCAGCACCCATTTTTATTTTATTTTTTTATAGTCGATCTAGTCAGTAATATTGACAAATAGTTATTAGAAAGTGATGGAAACGAGAGCTCGCGATAACTTTTTATAGGTCATATGAATATTTTAGTTATCGGTTCCACAAACCGAAATAGTGACACTAAACCACACGAATGAAATTTGAAATTAATGAAGATAAATTTCTTTCGCTTTCGATTGACCATTTTTGCGCGGAAATTTTTCAATATTTTATCATTATTGTCTGGTCGTTGGTTGAGCACATTTTGTCATTATCTGTCTGAATCATTAATCTGTGAATGAGAATCTGACTCATTCTCTCAACTATTTCTGTAGATATTTTTAATACAGATAACGTACATCATCATGATCATCAACAAGACCAAACCAAACGGATTCCCCTGACTCTTACTGACCATCCACGTGTAACATAATAGAGAGGGAGACCTGGAATGTAACAGTAACGCGTAAATTAGCACGGAAAGTTTTTGGGAGGAATATAAGAATTATATGTAGATTAGAATGGAAAATGATCATGACATTTTTCTATTGACCTGATACGTGACGAAGTGGGAGAGAGGAAGAGTGAGATGTGAGAATGTTGGAAAGTTTGAATTATGCGTTGAGTGAAACGTTGGCTTTTGCTCTCGGCAGTTGTGACTCTCAGGAGAAAAAGAAGTAGCCTTGTGTTATTGCTAGAGTCTATAAATAGCACATGGCAAGATGTCCCTCAGCACTCCAAGTTGGTTTCCAGACACCAAATATCCAAGAATTGTCAACCAACTCAACATCGGCCTAATTTTACTGTCAATACGTCATCACTCCATTCGACCAGAGAGCGTTAACGCCACTCGTCCCTATAGATTATTGCTCTTGACAAGTCCTCTAGACAGCATCCAGTTTCAACACAGAGCTGATGAATGTTAATTTCTTATGGTTAGCCAGCACTTGTTTGTCTTTGTGTAGGAGTCCATAAAAGAAAGTCGCTTTTGAGTTCCCCTTTACTTTCCAGCAGTGCCCTGCATGTATTGTTCTTTATTTAATTGTTTGTGAGATGGAAGGTAAGTGACTATACAGCTGCTGTTTTTAGGGTGCTAAATCCACGATTTGTTCAAAACAGCACATATAGCTTTTTCTCAAGGTG
This sequence comes from Doryteuthis pealeii, assembly GCA_023376005.1. Classification (NCBI taxonomy): domain Eukaryota; kingdom Metazoa; phylum Mollusca; class Cephalopoda; order Myopsida; family Loliginidae; genus Doryteuthis; species Doryteuthis pealeii. Next base: position 134,494,137 of record CM042139.1, on the reverse strand, counting down.
TTTCGTTAAATTCTAGGTGATGCAGCCCTACAATAGTACTGACACTCCGACAGCCTGCAAGAATTCCCGTTTTATTTTATCAGAAAGATCAAATTTCCATATGATTGTTGACCTTCTAATAGCCTTATCTCTGCTTAGGTCGACATTGTGTTACATAAGGAATGTATTCATTTTGCAATGCAATGTTAAATAATTTAAATCAGGTGGCCATGACATGTAACACTCCACTTTGGCTCTTACCTAGGCTAGCCGGTCGGTCGGAGAGGTTCCTCCGATTAATCAGCTGGTCACGTCAAGCCCTAGCACCTATAGGATTGCCCCAACCCAATTGCCTTTATGGCAAGCCCCAACCTTTTTTATCATAGGGTGTTAGAAAGTGGTGGTTGTGGGTTTTCATGTCCTGGGAATGACGTGGAACTCTATCTAATGATGAGGTTCCAGTTTTGGAGGTTGGGGGAATGTGGAACACCCCTTTATCACCATTGGTCCCTGGGGCACTCTGACCCGAAGTAGTGGTGCCTGTTGTGGTCCCATCTATGGGTTAAATAGAAAAATGTGTTTATAAAAAAGAAACTGAGAATGAATTTATTTCAAAACTTTGTCGGCATTAAATAACACACTGATGTTGATAGGCCGTAAAACAAAACAAACAAAAATTTTAAATTTAACGGTTAAATCCACGGTTACATCCATAGATATTACAGACAGGCGTTGAACCCTAGTCGACCTGTGACGGGATACTCTCATTGTTTGATTATGTCACGTCACAGTCCAATCCATGTGAAAGTTAGCAGATTAGAGACGGAGCTCTTTAGAGATAGACGCTTAATGACGTCTCTGGTGAATTCGTCTCCATGCGCAATGTTAAAATATTGGGTCATCGGTAATAAAGATAGACATAAAATATGATATGAGTCTCTGCATTTCTGATTTTACAAGAACTAAGTAAGATGGACAGTGAGATGACCTAGATGAACTGAATTTGGTCAGCAGAGATAAGAATGTTAGAAGTAGAGAGCGTAATTATAAGAAGGTAATAAGAGGTTTTCGACTTTCAGCTGCTATAAATGACAAGGCAGAAATGTACCACCAACATGATATTGTGTGGCAATATAATGAAACGTGAGTTAAAATATGGATTCTACGGTAATAGAAATTTTCATCAAAAACAATCTAAGTCTCCATGTTCATAATTACTAACAAAAATGGGTACGACGCGTGTCGACACTCGAGACGATCCAGATAAAGAGAGGGTCCAGAAGAAGAAGAAGAAGAAGAAGAAGAAGAAGAAGAAGAAGAAGAAGAGTGTAATAATAAGAAAGTAATAAGAAATATCCAATAATCGCTTTCATTGCTGAGATAAGGTACAAGACATCTATAATTCATTGATTATATCAGAAAAACTATCTATCCTATTTTCCTGGTTTTATTTGTTTTGGTTTGTTCAACGCATATCAACTCCTTATAATTTATTCATTATCGAAATTATATTCATTTGCATCACTATATTTTCAATAATACATATTTACAAAACGCCTCTACTCTAGTAGGATGTGACACAAGGTCAATTTCTTAAACGGAGTTTAACAGGTTTGAATTCAGAGTTTTCCTTCTCTTAGACTGGCTGCTTAACCAAAATTATAGAGCCCAGTATGTCCTACTATTTACACATAGCTCGAAGGAGAATAGTTGGATTCAATCCTCCCCAAGAGTATTAGCGATATGTGAAATGCAAACAACTTCGTCCAGGATTTGAACTCGCCTCGCTTTGTCCATTTCCTATGGGTAACCATTACACCATGAGCCTCTATTTTCAATATAGCATTGCATTTTTATTTATCATTTGTTTGTAGACAAAAGTATTCATATCTATGTTACATAATTCATGGGTAGCCTATTAATTGTGTAAGTAGTGTAGTTATAGATTTTGAATTGTGTT
>CM042139.1:134414698-134489698 GCA_023376005.1 Doryteuthis pealeii | reverse complement strand
CGAGGGAGTCTATCTCCTTTTCACTAGCGCTAGACCAAGGAGATTGTTTTTTGTGTCTGGAGTGGATCGCAACACATACCACCACTCCTTACTTTACCGCACAGATCCCTGGGCTACTCATACACTGAGTTGGCGAGAGCCGGTATCGAACCAGGAACCTTGTGATTACTACTCGGTCACTCTACCGACTGAGCTAAATTGGTTTATTCACTGTATTACCGTTTAATGTGTCACACGTACCAACAAGTACTCCGGTTTTTAAATGAATGTAAAAGCAGTGTCACTAGACCTCCCGTACCCACAAAAAGTGGAAGAATTTATTTGGGTGGACAGCCGAGAGCCCACGGCTGCTCGGAATTTGTTTTGGTAAACAAATCCAAACGTGTTGCGTCCCGTACCGAAAAACTACTTACCTTGTATACGTTTGCGTTACGTGTCGTCTAAACAACATAGTGGTGAGTGCAACACGTTACATATACATTCTTGGTGCCGTCCTCATCAGCAGAGGCACTACGTTACAAGAAATTACCTTGTGTTGCACCCTGCCCGTGACTGAGGTGTTGGGTAAATACACACCGATCTCTTCAAAATTATTCGACAATAATAAAACCAGTTTTAATATTATAGCTAGCATCACGCTTTCATAATGACTCAGTTTCATTAGTTAAATTGTTGCTGCGTTAGAATAGCATTTCCCCTTTTCGAGATATCAATTAGACCGCGTACGCTTAACGCAAACAACCACTTCTGTTTTTCAAAACTAATCAACATTTGTACTTTTAATTAAATCGTCTCCAATTATTCGCCTGGCTGTCATCTGTTCCATCACTAATCACAAATGTCAAGAAAATTAAATCGTCTCCAAAATCCAAATTACTTTCAATGTTTCCATTGTGAAAGCAGAGCACCGGACTTTTCTATGGTCGTCATCAGTTAACAACATTTTGAAAATGATAATAAAAGAGGTTTTAAAAAGAGTACATCTCAGTTTTACGTTGTCGTTCCTCAAATGAGATAGTATTCAATGCGTATGAATTTGGTATATTCAACTCAACAAACATGTGCCCTTTTTTTAATCATTTAACTATTACTTGCTTGACATATTACATCATGCGGTTTAATCAGGCAACAAATTACAAAGAAAATATTCGTTTAGCTACAAACTCCGATCTTTAGCTTTCACATATACGTGAGCGTGGTGTAATGGTTAGAGTTGTGGACCCGAGTTCAATTCCAGGATGAAGATGTTTTCATTTCCCATAGTGCTAATACCCTTCGGAGAGGTATGAATGCAATTCATCTCTGTATGTACATTTCGGCCTATTAGGCCTCATCAGCAGAGCTATAGATAGGAAGGCCGCCCTGTGCGTGATTTGAAACCGGACTGCCAAGCTGACAGGCCGATATCACAACCCCTACACCAAACGCAATTCCTAGATTTTACGATTTGTTTAGAGTAGGTTAATATTCCTCTTCAGTGACTTTTATTACACGACGATATGATAAGTTGTAAACACGGTATGTTTGGAATGGCTTTTTTGCCGACAATTTTTGGGAGAATATGTGCTTAATTGGAGTCGTACCTAATTTTCAAAATTAGGTACGACTCCAATTAAGCACATATTCTCCCATATATATATATATATATATATATATATATATATATATATATATATATATATATATATATATAATCTCAATTGTCTCCATTCCATGAGAGTATCTTGGTCATCATGTGAACTTTTCGGTGTACCCTCGTTTATCCGTACCCTTAATCTGCTCTCCAGTAATATAACCACTGTGCTGTAGTTTCAAATTCTCGGGACTAACTTGTTTTTATAACTTTAAAATTTTATTCAGCGTCAATAACTTTTATATCAGTTCCTTCTCCAGCGAGATGCATTTATTCATTCATTTATTTATTTATTTTCTCTTTCTTTTTTTCTTTTTTTTTTTTCTTTTTCTTTTCATTAAACAATGCCAACCATTGAATGACATCGGTGAAGTCAGTATTTTTCTATCGTATTTTGAACTGAACTCTCTGTAGATTTGTGATGAAGAAAACACCAAGATAAAACATTGGAATAGAGAGCCAAACAAAATCTTCAATACATCCGAGATGCTCTATTCCCTCAACAGGTCCAAACTTAGGCGTAAATTTTGGCATCTTTAGCCAAGTAAAAAATACAGTCAAATCACATTGCGTTAAACCTGTGATATTAACCCGAAAAGAAAGAAGCCAGTAAAACATATCAAACATCTTTTTTTCTATTTATTTTTATTCAAACGTTGTTTAATGCCTCAACGATAGTTTTGTTTCGCGTATATCACTAAGTATATTAATCGTTTTTTTCTCTCAAGAATATAAATCTGCATGACTTTGAAGAGTTAATTCATAGGTCATTCATAGTTACTTTTTTCTCCGCTAGGTGCTTCAGGAATTTGACTTTGTACTCTGCAGACTGAAAAATGTCATAAACTCTATTTTAATGGAGTTTATGAGTAAGAGACAGTCTCAAAGAACATTATAAAAAAGATTGAGCATCAAACAAATAACTGAAACGGACCAGATGACAGCATTAATAAAACCAATTAAAAGACAAAAAAGAAAACTAGAGAATTAAAGAACTAAAACAAGCTCAGAAATTATCGGAAAAAATCAATATACTTTTAAAGTTACGCTTATTAAAAGGTGTTTCATACACTGAATATAACATCTATTATGGGACATACGTTGTACAATTCACTTATATCAATACCCCTGTCCCATTATTGTTGATACATTTACATATAAATTTCATACACTGAATGTAACAACTATTATGGTACATAATACGTTGTACAATTAATCATTTGCATTACCCTAGTCCCATTATTGTTCCTATTTGCATATAAATCTCATACACTAAATGTAACAACTATTATGGTACAACGTTGTACAATTAATCATTTGCATTACCCTAGTCCCATTATTGTTCCTATTTGCATATAAATCTCATACACTAAATGTAACAACTATTATGGTACATACGTTGTACAATTAATCATTTGCATTACCCTAGTCCCATTATTGTTCCTATTTGCATATAAATCTCATACACTAAATGTAACAACTATTATGGTACATACGTTGTACAATTAATCATTTGCATTACCCTAGTCCCATTATTGTTCCTATTTGCATATAAATCTCATACACTAAATGTAACAACTATTATGGTACATACGTTGTTGTATTTGCATTTGCATTACCCTAGTCCCATTATTGTTCCTATTTGCATATAAATCTCATACACTAAATGTAACAACTATTATGGTACATACGTTGTACAATTAATCATTTGCATTACCCTAGTCCCATTATTGTTCCTATTTGCATATAAATCTCATACACTAAATGTAACAACTATTATGGTACATACGTTGTACAATTAATCATTTGCATTACCCTAGTCCCATTATTGTTCCTATTTGCATATAAATCTCATACACTAAATGTAACAACTATTATGGTACATACGTTGTACAATTAATCATTTGCATTACCCTAGTCCCATTATTGTTCCTATTTGCATATAAATCTCATACACTAAATGTAACAACTATTATGGTACATACGTTGTACAATTAATCATTTGCATTACCCTAGTCCCATTATTGTTCCTATTTGCATATAAATCTCATACACTAAATGTAACAACTATTATGGTACATACGTTGTACAATTAATCATTTGCATTACCCTAGTCCCATTATTGTTCCTATTTGCATATAAATCTCATACACTAAATGTAACAACTATTATGGTACATACGTTGTACAATTAATCATTTGCATTACCTAGTCCCATTATTGTTCCTATTTGCATATAAATCTCATACACTAAATGTAACAACTATTATGGTACATACGTTGTACAATTAATCATTTGCATTACCCTAGTCCCATTATTGTTCCTATTTGCATATAAATCTCATACACTAAATGTAACAACTATTATGGTACATACGTTGTACAATTAATCATTTGCATTACCCTAGTCCCATTATTGTTCCTGTTTGCATATAAATCTCATACACTAAATGTAACAACTATTATGGTACATACGTTGTACAATTAATCATTTGCATTACCCTAGTCCCATTATTGTTCCTATTTGCATATAAATCTCATACATTAAATGTAACAACTATTATGGTACATACGTTGTACAATTAATCATTTGCATTACCCTAGTCCCATTATTGTTCCTATTTGCATATAAATCTCATACACTAAATGTAACAACTATTATGGGACAAAAGTTGTACAATTAATCATTTGCATTACCATAGTCCCATTATTGTTCCTATTTGCATATAAATCTCATACACTAAATGTAACAACTATTATGGTACAAAAGTTGTACAATTAATCATTTGCATTACCCTAGTCACATTATTGTTCCTATTTGCATATAAATCTCATACACTGAATGTAACAACTATTATGGTACAAAAGTTGTACAATTAATCATTTGCATTACCCTAGTCACATTATTGTTCCTATTTGCATATAAATCTCATACACTGAATGTAACAACTATTATGGGACAAAAGTTGTACCATTTATTTTATCATTACCCCAGACCCAAAAAGTTGTTACATTTACTTATAAATTGTATACAGTTGTTGTGATTACATCCCTCGACTAATAAGAGACATGAAATGTAATTACCTCCTGTGTCTAGAAGTAGGCGCTAGGTAGCGTAAGAAGCAACAATATAAAGGTGGAAGCGCCAAATGCAAATCCTCTTAGACCATCCAGCTTTCACAGAAGTAAAACGTAGCGGTTGCCTGCCCTGACTACAGGACCAGGGGGCTTCACGCCTCCAGCATTTTGTGTCGCATGGTACACAAGAATATGCTCAAGGTGTAAGTTTTATAATTTTCGTTGTATTTATCAAGAGATAAACAATTTATAAAACAACACTAAAACTATGACTAAACGGTTCATGCGTTAAAGCATTTTAAGTGCATTTTTCTAAGGAAAAGGATTACCTCACACGTTTCACATGCCTGTGACTAAAGGTTCCATGTGTTAATGGACACAATCATCGGACAGTATGTGGACGGATTATATGGAAAACAAGATTGACTTCTTTTTTATAAAGAAAGGTACAGCAGAGGGTCAGAAGAAGATAAAGTGTTGTGATGCACAGCACCGAAAATAGAATATATTTTATTGACTGTTTTGGGGGCTAAAAATTGGAATGAGTTTCAAAAAATAAGCAGAGGTGGTTGGAAGAGTAAGAATAGTACTTACTAAGAAATGTCACCAAGGAATATGTTCGAAAGTAAAGGAGGGATAGTTTAGTACACTCGGAAATTGAAAAGGGGTAGCAGTGAACTATTAGTACACACATACACGCAAACACACATACGGACACACACGCACGCACACACACACACACACACAAACACACACACACACACACACATATATATATATATATATATATATATATATTATATTTTTGCTTGAAGGCAATTACAATGCATGTATCGCATAAAATTCGATACTTTTTTATAGAAAATGAACTTGACAAGTGTAATCCCGGCAAAGGATTAGTGTAGAACATCGTACAGACTGTTTCGACTTTATTAAGTCTCATCAGTCGAAACAGTCTGTACGATGTTCTACTCACCGAGCGATCCTTTGCCGGGATTACACTTGTCAAGTTCATTTTCTATTTTAAAAAAAGTATCGAATTTTATGCGATACATGCATTGTAATTGCCTTCAAGAAAAAATATAATATATACTTTATCAACAATGCTTCTAAAAAACAAACATCGAAAACCTATATATATATATATATATATATATATATATATATATATATATATATATATATATATATATATGCGTGTTGTAATGGTTACCCTCGTAAGAAATGGACATGGTGGTACGAGTTCAAATCCCGGACGAGAATGTTTGCATTTCACATAGCTCTAATACCATTGGGAAAGTTTATGAATCTAACTATTCTCCCTCCAGCTATGGGAAAATATTAGGACAGACTGTGCTCTTTAGAATTCGTTAGGCAACCAGTCAAGGAGAAGAAAATTTTGAATTCAAACCTGTTAAACGCCGATTAAGAAAGGGGTTATTATATATATATATATATATACTCACCACTCCCATTTGAATTAAATGACACCACTACTGTTCTTCTACAAGGATGGCTTTGTCATCAAATAAACCATGGAGGTTGTTATGCTATTAAACAAATAAAGAAACTATTTACGCGTGGATGAATAGAAGTGATGGACTCATGCCTTTCTTAACGGAATTGGTGCGAAGTGAAACACAAACAACCTTGACCAGGACTTGTACTCCCGTCACCATTAAAATTACGACGATAACCATTACGCTAAGCGTGCCTCCTAAACTGGCGTGTATTTTACAAATATGGATGCTTTGTTAATTCCAAGTTCAATTTTCTCCGTATGAAAACAGATGCTGAGTCAGTCGCGGATAAGGAAATAACTCAGGATATATATACATATATATATATATAGAGAGAGAGAGACAGACAGACAGACAGACAGACAGAGACGGGAAAGAGACTGAAAAATGACTCCTATAGTTAGAAAGCATTTAGGAAAATATACACGCCACTGAGTTCCAAGTGATTTGAGAGGAAAATACTATCATTGTCTGTTATCTCGACTACGTCAAGCAATTTTTTCTATTCGTGTGAGATTCGATCAGAGCCAAAACCACTCGGAATACAACAATAAGCAATGTTCGTAAATTCACGCTGACACTGTTTCCACGAAGAGGAAATCTCACTGTTCATCTTATCATGTGACTGCAAAATTATTGGGTTCGCCATTCAAGCCTCTAGTCGCACCCGTATCTCTTTCATTGTCACCGCCAGCGTCTTTTTCTTGCTGCTCCGATATTTAAGACGCCAACTTAGTATTATGACAACAGTAAACTTCCTGGCACCGACAAAGTCCTGTCCCTACCTCCGGGCCTTACACACTCCGTTACAAAGATGGGAAATATCCGGAGAGTGGAAATTCGTTGGGAAAGCAATACACCCGGAGAAGCAGTAACGGAAATCTGGCATGTAGATTTGGGGGGTTTCTTTCTCGATCCCCTTTTCTTGGCAGCTGCTTACGTCAAACATAAATACGATCTAGAGAATCGAGAGAAAATATCCTATTATTACATGCAATGTCCGCAATTTTTGCTATTCACACCTTCCTGTCTTCTCATTAAAGATAGCTTTACATGTGGGCGCGGTCGTGAAACTGATTCCCATTGTCTGATTTCACAGTAATAAGCTACTCAGACCGAAAAAGGTGATTTCCGAATTGGGAAGTGTAAGGGAATATAATTTCGAGGAATTTTGATATCTAAGAAGGTTAATTTATTCATACAGCTATGATTTAGATCTTCTTATTGGAGCTTAACTTCGTTATACAAGTTGAGTCTGACACAAGGCCGGATAGGAATAGAGGGACTGGGTATATTGTACCGTATCCATTTTCCAAGTAGCGGAAGACACGTCTGAACTGAACAACAGCAATCTATTTGTTCTACCTAAAATCAAACGTGATCTGCACTGTCGACGAGGTACAGAATATGTTGACCCTGTAAAGAGCCACCAAAGAATGTGGTGTTCTGGGTAGGAACATAAACTGGAGGCACCTGTTGTGTAATGGTTATCGTCGTAGGAAAGGGACGCAGCAACACGAGTTCAAATCCTGAACGAAGCTGGTTGCATTTCAGATAGCGTTAATACCCTTGGAAAAGGTATGAATCAAACTAATCTCCCTCTAGATATGGGTAAATAGTATAGCAAACTGGGCTGTTTAACTTTTGTATGGCGACCGGTTTAGGAGAAGGAAAACTCTGAATTCAAACCTGTTACACTCCGCATAAAAAAATTGAACATTTTTCCCATCCTGCTAGTGCGATGGAGTTGGTAAATCTATACATAAATTGCATCTGATGACGATGAACCAGTTCTGGTGCTCTGGGGAATGTGGAGTACTAATTCATTGCCATTATTCTACGGTCCACTTTGACCGGTAAAAGTCTCATCTATGGATCAAATAAATCTGTTTAAAGATTATGCGTATTCGATAGGAACGTGTGCAAAAAACATTATTAAAAGTAGTACCATGTGCAACAAAGAAATTCAAAATTATTAGTGGTAGTACCAAATAGGGTCCCATCTATGGCTCAAATTTATTAGTGGTGGTACCCTGTGCAAACAAAAAAATATTTTGGTAGTACCTATTAGGGTCGCGTCTATAAATCAAATGTATTAGTGGTTGGAGCATCTACAATAAGAGTTAAAATTATCACTGGTAGTCCCTGTACTCTATTCGATAGGACCGTGTGCAAAAAGATATCTCTTAAAAATACCTACACAAAAAATCAAAATGTACAATGAACGCAATTCTCTAATCTCTCTAAAGCATAAAATAACTGTTACGGTTCGTGCGGCCATTTTTAGGCTGTAAGTCAGAGTAGTTTTATCGTGGAGATCCCTTGTGGTCTAAAATTTGAGCCGTGTTAAAGAAATGTATAATCCTTGTCAGTTGGTCTGTCTTAAAGAATCGTATAATCCTTGTCAGTTGGTTCATGTTAAGAATCGTATCATCCTTGTCAGTTGGTTCATGTTAAAGACTCGTATAATGCTTGTCAGTTGGTTCATGTTAAAGAATCGTATAATCCTTGTCCGTTCGTCTGTACATCCCACGAGCAATTGAGCGACAATCCACCAATGCCGTTAAATAGTAAACCAACTACATATTCGAGCGTTGTGATTGACCGATTCAGTCAACGCAGCCTGGAAGAGTCTATAAATACAAGTTGCAATCTTCGGCACACATTATATTACAAAATAATTCCTAGGTGGGTTGACATGCCGTTAAAATCAACCAAATACATTTAAAATCAATCAATCATATACCATGTTATGTTGTACATCGGAATCACTCGATGTCTGCAGCCGGCACTTTCTTGGATCACTTGTATTGGCACATTATTGGGTCGGGTTTTTTATAGATATTTTCAATCCTGCTTATTGTCCGCAGCTGGTCCTGAGTTTAACTGCTGTTGACGTACGGATCGGTTAATTTTATATGATGTGCCAAGCATGGTTGTTGGAAACTGACGCATTTGGAGATTTCAAATCTTTATGTTTTGACATAAACACTTGTTCGCATATCTATACTCTAGAGTGGAACACTACATTTTTCATCACTTTACATGACCTCATAGTAAACTAAAGAATCAAATAATAACATTTCCTCAGATTAAAATTGTTGCTGTTGATGTTACTATTGATTCCTTCTCTTCGACTACAACCAGACGAACCAACCAAGTGCTTGTTTCGCTTCCATCAACCCCTATGCCAATCTCAGAAATCCTCTATAACTTCTCCATTGTTCCCGTACAAATTTGCAGTCACCATTCACTTATGCAAGACATATTCGATTAGGTCACGTGTGCTAAGCAATGACCAGGCATTGGCATCGGTAGTTTACATATCACTATCTGTGTCATGAATCATGTCACATTATCTGTATGTATAAGAATAAACTAAACACAATGTTATAACTGTTTGAATAACACTCATTTTTACAGGATGCTTAAGGTGGCGGTTTAGCTAACTAAGAGTGCAACCGTTCATGAATCGCAATGTTGCGGATTCGATACTGGTCCATACCAACTCAGCGCATTATTAGCACAGATTGGGTAACCTTATCTGTGCGGTAAAGAGGAGAGTTGCCTGTAGATGCGGCGCTCTACCGTAGCAAAAAATCTGGTTTAGAGCAAGCTAATAGGGGATAGACTTCCTCGCTGCCCGGTTTACACCGACAATAGGTCACTCCGCCATCTTTATTTACTTTACTCATATTGGCTGCTTCATAAAGGGTGCAGCCTTGAAAATAAGAGGATAGAATGAACGTGCGTATAAGGTTTGCACTGCAATAATAGCCACGTCAGAGACAATAGAATTTATCAATAAAATTATCACGCGCTAATCTCATCCGAGGATCGATTCCACTGAGTTGCACCTGCGTAGTCGATTTCTAAGATTGGACATATTTCGTTGGGGGAAAATATTGCATTTGGTCGATAAATTTCGTTAAACCGACAGTGCAAATGATCAAAAGGATTCTGACCCATCATAATTTTTAGCTGCACTTTAGCCTGCTTACTCAGGATATTTCTGAGAAAGTTATCTTCACAGATTTGGTTGTCTACAACTATTGACAAAAAAGTTAAAATAATTTGAATATAAGGTGTCAGAAAGATGGATACATTCCTTTTGGAATACGTATATATATATATATATATATATATATATATATATATAGAGAGAGAGAGAGAGAGAGAAAGAAGGCTCCTGAGACCGACAAGAAATACCTGAGGAAGGCCGGAGGGCACATCGACCGAAACGTTGTACATTAACAATAAAGATGAGGACAATTGTCCGAATAATTCAAATAATACTAATTATCAAGCCTCATCTCAAACATTCAGAGAAATGGATAATTTATTCTAGTGTTTTTTTTTGTTGTTGTTTTGTTTTTTGTTTTTTGTTGTTGTTTTTTTACTCTTTTATTTCTTTTTGATAATTCATTCTTTTTATTTCCTACATGTCACTTTTTCTTTTTACTTCTTTTTTTTTTTAGATATCATGAATTATCTCTCCTTCGGCGCTCTTTATTGAATTTCCTATCGTCTCCTCTCCTATGTTTCCACCACTCATCCAGAAATCAAGCTTCTATTCTATTCGTATCTTTTCTTTTTAGTAATTTGTCTGTTTTAATTTAAGTTATTTTTTCCTTTTTTGATCTCGTTCATTCTTTATCTTATTTCATTTTTTTATTTTGGCCAGTTTCTTCGAATATTCATTTTTAACTTTTACATTTCCTCTCCTATTTATCCCCTCGGTCTTTTCATTCATAACATATTTCGTTGCCTCATTTATATTTTGGACTGTTTCCTTCATCTGTTTATCTTTTTACTTTTTCATTCTTTTTTTTTTACAACATTTTTTTTTTTGTAATACTATTCGGTACTCTTTTATTATTTGAATATCTGGAATTAAATATTTTCATTGTTCTATGTATTTTGCAAACTATTGATTTCATTATGTTGTTTTAGGCAAACGATTTCGGTCGTTATATCCTTCAACTATTTTCCAAAAGTCTGAGTTATTATTCTATATATTTATTCGGGCCGTTGTCACCGTATTTATTGATTTTTTAAGTTTCGATAAATGTATTCAGTCTTTTTGGTTGTCGTTTGAGTAACTGAGATTAAATATTTTCATTATTCCATACGACTTTCCGAAATTTCATAAAAACACTCGTAAAATAGTTTATCTCACACTTTCTGTCTTTGTAACATACACTACATATATATATATATATATATATATATATATATATATATATATATATATATATGTATAGGGTGCTTGGGATAAATTTGATATATTTATATTTAGTTATTTTTCTCCGTAGGTGGGGGGTATTGACGCACACTACGCATCATTTAAAAGCTTGGGCTCTTCTTCATCCATATACGTGATGACAGATAGAAGAGATGACTGGAACCCAGGAAGAGAATAACTTGTATCGTGATGATCTGTGCCGGCTATCAAAATAAGGAGATTATGATTGCTGCCCAATGCTCCCTGAACACTGTAAAAACAATCAGGCATGAACTGCAGAATTGCAACGGAGACTACGAGGCTGTGGCTAGAAGAAAGCAACATCTGATTGCGTTGGTACAGCATTTTTTTTAGAGAGGGTATCATGTTGAATTCAGATGCCTAGTTAAAATTGCTAAACACTGTAGTCAAGCCCAGGATATTAAGGGTAGCCAATGATAGGCCATATGTATAGAAGCAGGATTCGGCTCCCTGCCACACCTCTGTGAAAAGTCAAAAATGGTTGTCGGCGAATTTTTACGACATCCCCAGTCCCAATGTTTGGCCTCCGAAATCTCCAGATCTTAACCCCATGGATTAATATGTATGGGGTGCTGTTGAGAAAGACACCAATCGCCGTACCAATACTACAAAACCCCAGTTAATCAACAGAATTAAGGTAACCTGTAACAAGAATTAAGGGAAACTGTAACATCAGCTTGCCCGAGAGCAGGATTGAGGTTGTGATCGACGCTAATGGTGGTTATTTTGAGTAAAACTTGTTCACATCAGTGTAATTTCTGTGCCTATTGAATTTATCTACATTCCATTAAATTTTGTAGTTACCAAGCACTTTTTATTTTTCCTTATGAAACTGACATATTTATCCCGAACACCCTATATATATATATATATATATATATATATATATATATATCTGTGTGTGTGTGTGTGTGTGTGTGTGTGTGTGTGTGTGTGTGTGCGCGCGCGCGCGTGTGTGTGTAGTTACTTGCCTGTACGGTCATCACATCGAGTTCTTCCCACGTAGTTTGCATCCTTTTATACTCGGTGATGTGAGCATGATGGGAAGGGAGATTTAATTCGTGGGTTATTCTGGGAAGAATGGTCGAGTTTGTAAAATTCACTATTTTTTTTGTTTTACACTTTGTATCATGCCCGGGAGTTTTTTGTGACAGTACTTTTCATTAATGTCTCAAATAATGCTTCATACATTTTCTCCATCTAAACAATTTTGCCTAATTCGGATGACTGATTTATATAATTAACTTTAAGAATAAAATTGTAAAAATAATAATTGTTTTGGTATTCCTTTCCAAACATTTTTTGGAGGTGTTGGTTTTTGTTGCTTCTTTTGTCTTTATTATTGCTGAGATTGTTTTCTTGATATTTTTATAATTAAATTGCTTAGATATTCTCATAGTTTGTTGCTTTTAAACAGGTGATGACCGTGACCTTTTTGAATTGCAACTTCGTCCCATATAAAAAAAGGAATAGTGTTGATACTTCTATTAGCTTATTTTGAAAATCTAACATATTTAAAAGAATATTTACAGAAAAATCTATTTTAATTAATATTCGTAAAATTATAGTGAATTCGTTTATCTATTTCCAATAAATAAAAAATAAACTATTTTAAGAAGAAATGAGGCACTTTTTGAATAAAATCAAGACCTGTGTTCAAAAGATTAATTTGTGTTTTAATTCTTATAGAGATATGAGATGAATTAAAATAATAAATGGATAAAAACACAAAATAAATATAAACATTGTTTAAAATCGTTCTTAAATATTTACGGGAATTTTTTTTTACATTTGTTTTAATCTATAAACCTTTGTATAAATCATTAAATTGATGTATAAATTATCAGATTTAGGTATATATTATTAAGTTATTAACCCTCAAATTTATATATAAATTATGTATAAATTATGAAAGTTATCTCGGTGGTGTCTGGCTCTTTGGACATATAAGTCTATGTGTGGAGTCCACAGTGTGGAGTCCACAATGTATTGTCACTGAGAGGGTGAGTAAATATGGGTTTGAATGGTGTGAGTATGATTTGGATGTAGGAAGTGGGGTTTTTTTGTAGTCAAAAAAATATTATGTTCGATTCTACATAGGTATTTTTACATGTAATAGCATAGGTTTATAGGGTTAATATGTTTGGATGAGCAAAATGACAAACATATATTTAATATATATATATATATATATATATATATATATATATATATATATATATATATATATATATATATATATATATATATATATATATATATATATACACACACACACACACACATATATATATATATATATATATATATATATATATATATATATATGCATGAAACGCAAACAGCGTGATCCATGTTTTCAAATTCGCCTCGCCGAATCCATTTTCTACGACGATAACTATTACTCCATAAAAGTTAATTAATTTTTGTGTCCTATAATCTATAATAATTAATTATTAACCCGATTTTTAATTTAAATTAAAAAGATTAATTTCTATATAAATTTTAATCAATATTTTTATTACATATTGTAACGTAGCGGTACCAATTCGTAATATGTAACGTTACGGGGTTTGTTACATACGGGCATCAATTCGATATATGTAACATAGCGAGTTGTTCGTTTCTTTCACGTTACCAAATTCGTATATGTTATGTGGCCGTCGTCTTTCTCATAAGGTGTGGAAACGTCCTGGGTTTGTTTACAACACTCACAGAATCTAGTAGTTCTTTGGTCAGTATCAAGCGGGTGAGTATCAACTTACACAGGCCGCGTGCTTTTCGTTATGGCCAATTTGACTTGTTGATAAGTTTGTTGGTTTAATGGCTTTCATTCATGAATTCCCGTACGATTTCTTTGGCGTGTAGTAAACAAAGATGTGGACAGTATTTCTTGCTTTTCATGAATGTATTTTCTCAATGAAAGTTATTGAGAGAGAGAGAGATAGTCGGCTTCCTTAAATATGTTTTTAGTGATGATCTTAACTTCGTTCCAACGGTCAGTACCAATTATCAGGCTTCATTAATGGGTATGTTTTTACTTCGTGCAGTGTAAAATATTACATCTCAGGTTTCACACATCAGCGACACCATATCTCCATGTCCAGGACCCCAGTTGCTTGCCTCTCTCTCACCAGCTCGGTCAAACCAAACTCAACTGACCTTACTCTCTCGGTCTCCAGGACTTAACTGATTCAAAATCTAAGGTTCCCTCATTATATAGAAAAATTTGTCGATTGTTCTAGAATGTTCTAGAATGTCCTAGAATCTCTGGAAGATTCTAATTGTTCTACCAAACTACACGTGTCACTTAAGAGGTCAACGGGTCAACCATCCTTTCTTCTGACAAACCGATTAAACTAAATTTTACTAGCATAATCCCAGACGTAATGGCTCCGAATAGACTTAAAGGTGATAATTAGTTTTACATTGCTTGCCTACTTCCGTAAGGTCTGAGAATCATGCTACATCCTATTAAGGTTTCTCCGTGTCTGGCACAAGGCTACAAATATGGTGTTCCTAGGTCCATTATGCTACAATATGCCTCTTCTTTTTTATAGATCAACACTGTCGGACACTTTTATAATATCAGAATGACGTTATAATAATATCACATATTTCTGTTCCCTAATACAGTGGTACCTTCACTTACGAGGGTCCCAAAATATTACTTTTCCAAGTCACAAGCTGTCCACATGGTGGAATTTTGAGTTTATGTTGTGAGCTAAAATTTGAAGTACGAGCGAATTTCGGGTACGCTTATGCTAATAAATTCACTAAAAACCTTCAAGTTTCCAAATTTATTATGCTAAATAAAGATATTATCTATGAAAAATAAGCATTAAAACATATTACAGTGCATATTTCATTACATTCTATTCTATTATTTTTTTTATACAATATAGTGCTATTTTGAGGAGAGTCTCGAATGGATTAATAGCATTTCAGTTTATTTTAATGGGGAAAATTGATTTGATTTGCGACGAAATTGAGTTAAGTGCGGAGAAATTAAAACTCGTATGTCAAGGTACCACTATAATTAATTTTTGTGACTTCTTTTTTCTAGTATTATTTGGATTATTCGGACAATTGTCCTCATCTTTATTGCTATCTGTACAACGTTTCTTCATGTTTTTTAGTCTGACTCGGGAACTTTCTTGTCGTAATCGGGAGTCATCACGGAACATTGAACCCCGGTATCCTGTTCTCATTCCGCTAACCATAGCTTGGGTACACGTGTTAAGTTGTGTTAATTATTATTCTAGGTTACTGCTTCATCTGACCAGAATTGAACCTGCAGCCAAGGGATAACTGTCACTTAGAGCTGTCTTAAACCAACGCTTTTATCCACTATGCTATGTGTCCAATTGTACAATTCAGTGTGAATTTTGGGAACTTATAAACCTAATGTCTTGTTTTACCTAGAATATCTACCCTTTTACTAATGATTTTTTACCTTGACTCATATTGCTTTTTTTCCTAATCTAATCTGGCCTTTTTAATTATAGGTTCCCATATTGTATTCATCTCTTTACTTTGTCTACTTAAGAAGTTACTAGTTTAATAGCTTATCATATGAGCTGATTCTTTGAGGCGTCTTCTCTTCCAATGTTCTTCCCTATCTATTATCTTAACTTCATCCCATAAGGGCATATGGTTTCCCTTTTTATTCCATATATGGTCAGCCATACCCGATTTTTCTATTTCTCCTCGTACCACTGATCTATGGTGCTCTGCTAGTCTTACTGTCAGTGAACGGCATGTTTCACCTTTCTATACTTTTTCTATTCTTAACTTGGAAATTACAAAAACGTAACAAAAAACTTCAGTGTGTTTGAGGCGGGCAGGAATGGATTAATGACATTTCAGTTTATTTCAATGGGGAATATTTATTTGATATACGAGGAAATTGAGTTACATGTGGAATTAAACTCATAAGTCAAGGCACTACTGTATATTTAGTTAATTCCATTGTCCATTAAACAAATCACTAAATATTGTCCTAAAAATACGAGAGAGAGAGAGAGAAGGGGGAAGAGAGAGAGAGAGAGAGAGGAGAGAGAGTATTTCACGAGTTGACCGTTTACAGTCTACATAGAACGGTTTCTGCATTTTGGTTGCTCAATCAGTAAAGAGACCTAAAGGTGAACTGTATTAGTCAAGTACAGTAGTATGGAAGACCGTAATAAAACAATCAGTTTTTATGTCTCTGACTCCAAATTGTAACCATCAGATCGACTTTCAATAAACAGAGCTCTCTCTCTCTCTCTCTCTCTCTCTCTCTCTCTCTCTCTCTCTCTCTCTCTCTCTCTCTCTCTCTCTCTCTCTCTCTCTCTCAGATGATGAATACACAGCACGGTTACATTTCCTTTCGATTTACAAGAAAAATTCCGTTTTTCTTTTCTCTCTTTACTATTGTCTAATACATTCTCTAGACACCGAAATATCCACAAATAGAAACAAATTATATTTGCCCTTGTTGAACTTGATGTTTTCCCGCTCCACGTCGTGTTCAGTCACGTGGCTTAAACCAGTAATTTTGTGAGAATTGGGTTTACCAATGTACGGATTACGCAGCGGCATAAAGTCATTACTTACATAATGCGTAGGTTTCTTGACCGGATATCCGGCCTACAGTTGCTGAGTCATAACGCCAGATTACTCAGCCCAACACAAGAGACAATACGTTGTTCCTTTCCGACTTCAGCTCGGAAACTTTTTGACGTTTCACTCTTCTTTCCATTTCTCGCAAACATTCTTAATAGATTCCTAGCGTGACGTCCATTTTGTTCCATCTTGCTGCTTTTCATGTACTCTCTCTCTCTCTCTCTCTCTCTCTCTATATATATATATATATATATATATATATATATATATATATATATATATATATATATTAAAAAAAAGAAGGCCCACAAAATGTATTATGTTTTCAGAAGAAAAATGTTTATATATATATATATCCTTCCCCCCCATATATATATATATAATATATATAGTTGTTTTTTTCGTAGTTAGGGTCTTTCCATGTGTGGTTTAACCAAGATGATGCAGGTAGACCATAAGGAGAGCTCAATGTACCTAATATCAGTGAGTAGAAGGACAGAGCAAGATATTTAGTAAATGAAGAAAAACTCTAAACTTGCTTCATTACAATAATTTATTTCATATTATTATGATTAGTACCACCATTAATAAAGTTATGATATAGTATTATTAATTTGATTACCAGGGTTCTTTACTATTGTCTTACAACTATCATTCTCATCATGATAATTGTGATTATTAATATGATTATTATTGTTATGATTATTATTATCATTATTAGCATTATCATCATTATTGAGTTTGCTAATATTAATTATTGTCACTTAGACTTTCTGCCTTTGATTTAATTATAACATTACTTCTATAGTGAGTCTCTACAACCTTTAATTATTAAATCCGGTCTTTCACCTCTTATACTTTATGCTTTATATGTTATCTTTCACCTTTAGTCCCCACTTGTTAAATGTTAATTTTTAATCTGTAACGTCACTATATTGTTTTATTATTCTATATTTTAATTTTTATATATTTTTTAATATTATTTATGGAGTAATATACCACTACCTCTTACTGTATTCAATTTGTTCTAGTCTACCCTATATCATCCAAAACTAAATTCTTATCCTAGATTAATCTTAAGTTTATTCTTTATCCTCAGTCTATTCTCTAACTCTTTACCTTCACAAGCTACCTCCCACCCCTAATTTGCTTCTTAGTTTAATTCTAATTTTATATTATGTTAATTTATATTATATTATGTTAATTTTTATTTGATTCTAATTTTTATTGTTTATGTTCTATTTTAATTTTTTAATTTTTTTATTTTTATATTTTATATTTTATTTTTTATTTTTTATTTTTATTTTATTTATTTTTTATTCTATAATTTTTATTCTATAATTTTATTTTAATTATTTTTATTTTTATTTTTATTTTTATGTCATTCTTCAGTAGACTCTAATTCTTTATTCTAATTCTAATTCTTGTCTTATTTTAATTTAATTTATATTATTTTATTTTACAAGATTTTATTAATCTTAATCATTATGCTTTATTCCTTTACCTTATTATCATTACCATTATTACTTGTTAATTTTTTAAATTTATTATTATTATTATTATTATTTTTTATTTTTTTTTATTTTTATCTTTATTTGATTTTAATTGTTTAATTTTTTAATTTTTAATTTTCATCTAATTTTTATATTATTGTTTATTTCTATATCATTTTGTTATCTGTATCTTTCTCTTTCTTCTTCTCTTCATCTTTCCTTTTTTTAATTTTGTTAAGTTTTTGGTTTTTTTAATTGTTTTAATTTTTTTTAAATAATTTTTGTAAAATATTTTTTTAAATACTTTTGGCCTTGAATTTCTGCTCATTTTGTATATACACTCTTACAACTATTTCTCCAAGTATTATGCCCCAAGCTAAGCCACACCTCATCCAAAACATAGACCTCCCTGCCTCATCCAAAGAAAATAACCCCACCCATTCCAAAATACGACACCAACCCTCCCTCCCTAAATTGATAGATATAAAAGGGATGTTACTTTGGGAAATTCTCAGTAAGAGTCATGTTCTTGTGATTACCTGAAGATGCCGTATTAATACGGTTGAAATAAATTATTGTAATGAAGCAAGTTTAGAGTTTTTCTTCATTTACTAAATATATATATATATATGTGTGTGTGTGTGTGTGTGTGTGTGTGTGTGTGTGTGTATTATACTAAAGCTGAGATTTTCACTTTTTAATCTATAAAGGCTTTTTCCTAAATAGTTTAATGATACAAACCATATCCCAGAATATAATTTAATACTTAATCTAATTAATGTTTGAAAAAAATTCTACTTAATTTGATTCTAATTAGTCGTAATTTGCAACTAAGTAAAAAATCCACCATTCCCTATCTTTACTTCCTGCCTGTGTCTTTCTACCCAGTCTCTCAATATATTTAGAAAACGTATTCATTACTTCTATACTCTATCTACTCTCGTAAGCGGGACAAAAAAGAAAGAGAAAATAATGTTCCCTTCCTAACACTTAAATAAAGAGAGAAAGTGATTGACTGCTTATTGCTGATGATTCTCTGTCTGTCTGTCTCTGTCTGTCTGTCTGTCTGTCTGTCTCTCTCTCTCTCTCTCTCTCTCTCTCTCTCTCTCTCTCTCTCTCTCTCTCTCTCTCTCAGCCTTGTTGTATATACGCGGGGAAGAAAGAAAGAGAAATTACTGTTCCCTTCATAACACTTAAATAAACAGAGAAGGGACTGACTTGATGATTCACTGTCTGTCTGTCTCTGTCTCTGTCTCTGTCTGTCTGTCTGTCTGTCTGTCTGTCTGTCTCTCTCTCTCTCTCTCTCTCTCTCTCTCTCTCTCTCTCTCTCTCTCTCTCTCTCTCTCAGCCTGGTTGTGTTTTTTTTTTAATTTATTCGCTTTGCAAAATATTATTTTGTTTTGAAGAATTCCGTCTGTTCCCCCTTATTTATATTTCAAAAGTTTTTTGTTATTTTTACTAAACTTTCAATTTAACTCAAAAATCTACTTAAAATTGTTTAATTTCTAAAAAAGAAATGTTAAGAATTCGTAATGTGACTTGGTTTAAAAAATAAATAAAATTGATGGGGCTTTCGGAGAATTGCGACTTTAAAAAAGGCTAAGCGGTGCTCGCTTAAAAAGCACCTGCTCGGGAACCTTCTTTTCTGGACTCGGGAACTTTCTTGTTCAAAGTTCCGTGATATCTCCCGATTACGACAAGAAGGTTCCCGAGTCCGAAAAGAAGGTTCCCGAGTCCGAAAAGAAGGTTCCCAAGTCTGACAAGAAGGTTCCCGAGTCTGACAAGAAATACCTGAAGAAGGCCTGAGGGCATATCGGCCCAAACGTTGTACAGATAACAATGAAGATGAGGAAAATAGTCCGAATAACACAGATAATACTAATCCCTGATTTTTGGTAATTTTTTGCAATCACGAATGTTACAATTTATTTTGTAAACATAGATTCTAAGCATGTTTTTTAATGCGGCCATCTTGATCGAAATTTCGCAAAAAATCGTTATAAATTTATTAAAAATAAATTACATGTGTAATTTTTTTTACTGATGCTTATTATGTTACTACTTTTCGATTTAGACAACAATTTGACCTTAAATAATCGATTTAATTAATTTTAATTCGTTTTTAAAATTCGTAGCAGACGAATCTTTGGGTATACCTATTTTATGCTTATTTTACCGGTCCTGTAAATATTTTTATTATGAATGCAAGTAATGTTAAAATAACAACACAGATTTAACACAAAAGGTTATTTATATTCATTTATATTTGTATTTTGTGAAGAATAAACATACAAATGACGGCCATGTTTACGATAAATTTGAGCAAAATTGATTGAAAAAATACTCTAAAATGTATTAAAAATCAATTACATTATTGTGATTTTTTCAACAATTTAACCCGAGATAAATGGGTGACCCAACGGGTCACGTATTTTCTAGTATATATATATATATATATATATATATATATATATATATATATATATATATATATTGCTTTCTCGTTTTCCCATATATTTTTCACTAATGCTTTCTTTATTCCTTCTTAGGTCCTTTTTGTCCTTAGATCAATACCCTCCAAGCTGATGCTCAAAATCCACCTGACACAATCAGTACATTAGGAAAAAAAATCAAATGGCCAGCAGCCGTGGACAGTAAGGCTTGGCACGAGTTTGACAGTGACATTTGTGAAATTCTCGAAACAACGGCAAATGGATCGGTGGATAAACGTATCTTAAGAACATCTAAGATCATTGTCAGTTACGCCACAGAACGATATGGATTCGAAGAGACGAAAAGTAGGGAAAAAACAAATCAGTAAAATCATTCCTCTCCTAGCATTATTAAAGAAGGGTTGACTTACCTAATCATCTAAGCCTCGTAATCCGTACGGAGAAACGTGTTTCTGGTATCCCATTTAAATATGGGGTACCGCGCATCTGATTGACTGTTACTAACAACCAATCAGATGCGGTTAGTTCTACCGTCCAAGAAAATTTCTCAAAAGTCAAACGTTTTTTAGCGGTTATTGTTGGTGGTTGTACCAGAGTTTGATCACATCTGATAGGGTCAGCAGGGTGAGGGAAGTCTGATGTTGGAAGACCCGAAACTTCCCAATGAACCCTGCAGATTACATCACTGATGACAACCACCAGCGCCCCAAATGTAGGAGCCTATATTTAAAGTAAAAAGTACCCGTGTTGCGCGAGAAAGGGTGCTTATCGAAGATAATATTAAAAGATAAGTTCTCGGTGAGTCTCAAAATAGTCAAAATTAATAATGATTGACAATGCTTCATCGAAAAATAGATAAATAAATAAATAAATAGATAAATAAATAAGTAAATAAAAGACAATAACTAGGGTGCTGACGGATTGTTGACAAAATTAAGGATGAGTTAAAGGCTTGGTCTCGGCTTTTTCATTAGCATCTGCTCACGGAGCAAAGTTAGTAAAATAGTTGGTACAAATAAACAGACTTCGCTGAGGCAAAAAGGAACGCGAGTTTGAGTGACCTTTGAACTTATTGTCCTGATGTAAAAAAAAAGTTGGTAGAGCGTTCTATTGTAGTTATCAGCTGAACAACGAGGAAGTATCCTCTTTTCACAAGCGCTAGACCAGAGATATTGTTTTTACATCTGAGTTGGAGCACCACACCTACAGCTTCCTACTTTACATCACAGATACAAGCTGTGCTACTCATGCGCTGTAGTGGAGGACTGGTATCGAACCAGTAACTTTGTTGTTCTTAGACAGATGCTCTATCGACTGAGCTAAACCGGCTCTATTTAGTAGAATGAGGAAACGGATGCGTTGCGATAAACAGCTAGTGAAATTAAAAAGAATAGGGAAAATCCTTTTCTTTTTTATTAGTATGTATTTACAGAACGCGTCCACTATAAACAGGATGTGACACAAAGTCAATTTTTAAGCGGAATACTGATGGTTTTCCTTCTGGGTCTTCCTTCTGGTTGCCCTGTCAAGTAAAAAGAAGCCAATCTGCTCTACTATTTAACCATTGCTGGAAGGAGAAGAGATAGATTCCTAACTTTCCTGCGAAGTGAAACCCAAACAGCTTCGTCCAAGATTTGACCTTGGCTCGCCGATTCTATTTTCTCCGACCATAACCGTTATGTCCCTAAAAACTGAGTTTAGTAACTGAAGTGATATGAAATAATATAAAAAAGGTGATGTAAAATATACAAAATATTTTACATAAATACATAACTTATGTAATAACGTTCCCGTAATTAAATAAATAAAAGCAAAAACTTTTATTTGTTTTGATTTCTCATTGAACTATCAACGCTCTATCACAGATATTGAGCACTCTTCTAATACCACTGTACGTTGGATTACTATTACTTTTTCTAGTATACTAGTGCCAACCATACACATTAATAGCTTATATATATATATATATATTATTATTATTAGCTTTAGTCTCCTGGCGGTTTTGTAAGAATATATATATCTTATATATATATATGCATATAAATTTTTTTCTTTTGGCCAAAATATTGTACTAATAGATTATTTTTTGTTGGTACGATTATCTTGGTCTTTTCTTTTTTACAAATTTTTTTTCTTCCCAGTTGATGTTTGGTAGTATATTTTTACAATCAAACTATTTGCTGTTTTTTTTTCTCACCGTGAGGATTTACCAACAAGTTTGGTATATTAAATATATATATATATATATATATATATATATATATATATATATGTGTGTGTGTGTGGTGTGTGTGTATATGTATATATATATATATATATATATATATATATATATGTTATATGAAGTAAACGTATATGCCCTCAAACATTACATACTCATACATACTTATATACGTATATTAAGTCGTCGTCGTGGCAGCCTAATGTCGGTATCAGCCAGACAGCGAGGGAGCCCATCCCCTTTTCAATAGCGCGAGACCAAGGATATTATTTTATCATCTGAGGTGGAGCGCCACACCTACCATCAGCTCTTCACTTTACCGCACAGATCCCTGTGCTACTCATTCGCTGAGTTGGCGAGGACCAGTATCGAACTAGGAACCTTGTGGTTTCTAGCCGAAAATAATATATATATATATATATATTTATTTATGTGCGTGTGTGAGTATTTTTGTGTGTACATTAAATATCATAAATAGATGAAATAAAAATTCACGTATATACGTGTGTATTAGTATATATATATATATATATATATATATATATATATATTATGACTAAAGTAGCTTGCCTCTTTAAAGGGGGGCGGGATGACCAAAAGATTAACAACACTAAAGGAAATGCAAACAGCCTCGTCTACAATTTGAACTCTGGACGTTGATTCAATGCTACAATTATGATCGTTACGCTAAGCGCATCTTGTTAAAATTAGTAATGATATTGGTATTATTATTATTATTATTATCATTATTATTATTTTACTCATTGCGAGTTTTTATCACCAGCGTAAGCTCTCGCTGTTGGCTGAGTCTCCTGGGGTCTCCAGGACTCTTTTCGGTATTTTTCAGTATGTCGTTTTATTATTATTATTATTATTATTATTATTATTATTCAATTAGTATCATTATCTATATGAATCTTAGCACTGTTGGCTTTTATTTGGGATCAAATAATATCATTTTTTCTAATTACTCGAACATTCCTCCCTATAACTTTGCATATGTCAATGATGTTATAACCAGTTTCAATTGCAAAGCATAGCCACCCGCCTCATGGGTGTTCTAGGCATAGCCCTAAAATATGGGGAGGTAGCTACAGTTTTGGAAGCCCGGAGTGTGATGTCGTCCCCTCCGTTGCCATTACTCCCATGTCCACTCTGACCCGGAGTGGTAGTACCTGTTAGAGTTCCATTTATGTGTTTAATAGATCTTTCCTATCTTGGAGATGATAACAGAATTTTCCTGTTTCACTGGTAATAGAAGTTTCTCTCTTTAAATGTCACCTACGCAACAATATCCATGTCATTTTATTGTTTTCTCTCTCATCAGAAGGGATAGAACTTTTTAGAGTTCAATTTATTTGTTAAATATATTTCTCTTATCTTGGACTTAATAACAGAACTTGTTCTGTTTCTATATTTGTTTTCATTTTGATGATATTGCAACATGTGTTTTCATTACTCTACATAATATAACTGAGGTAACATAATCCTAAATACTAACAAATAATCTTTCTTTGCGCATATAGTTTATCCATGTTGTCTCTTAGTTTCAGTGTTTCTTGTATATTTGTCTTGTTCTTCTTAGTGAGTTTTCCTTTTGTTCTGTTTCATTCTGCTTAGTTGAATGCGTTGAAGATACCTTCAGTGTATTGATAATTATGTGGTTGGGTGCTTCAATTGCTACTTTTTTTTCTTTTTGCTTTTTTCTGTTGCTCATCTCATTACACATTTCCTGATTACTAAATCCATTCCTGTATTTGCGTCGAAGTCTTCAAATTGTTGTGTTTCTTTGTTTCGTTTTTTTTTTTAATTGTTTTTTGGGTTTTTTTTGCTAAAATATTAAAGTCATCCATAAACATCAGATATTTTTCTTTCTTGTTACATTTCTTTCTTGGTAAATATACATTTTCCATTACAATTCTAGAGAATACAATTAAGCAGTGATATGACAAAACATAATGAAGACTTCCAGTCTCCATAGCAATATTTCTTTTTATGTTGACTACAGTTAAAGAACTCCTTCCTCTAGTTAACCCAACTTTTCTGACTTCGTTATAATGTTTAACATTTTTCTAATAGCTTGAAGCAGTCAATTATAGGGAAATTGTGACGCATGCATATTTTTGTCGCCTATCAAGGCCAAGTTTAGATTATTTTTCTTCTTTTCTGTCCTTCAAATAAATGCTGCAGAATTTTTTATTGTTGTTATTGTTATTTTACTCCTTCCGATATTTTCACACAAGCTCTAACTAGTGCTTTTTCACTGAATTCTGAGATACAAGTCTCCTCAGATCTCCAGGACTCAGGGGTAAATTTGTCATTTTAACAGTGCTGTATTCTGGGTGGTCTTGATTCTTATTCTGGTCTCTAGTTTCCTCTGTCTCTTTTCTAGGCATTTGAGGACCATTCCAAGGGCGTTAACTAAAATTGACGTCAATTCCCCTCATTTGTTGCTTGATGTATGCATACAGTTGTTTTTCTTCCCTTGTCTGTTTTCGAGATTACATGAATGTTGTTTTAAAATTTGTTAACTTTTTTTTATACTGCTGTTCCTGGTGGCTGTAATGAATTAATATTCGATCTTTATTATTAATTTGTTTTTTTCACACCCGCTTAAGCTGGTGGTTCACTGGAGGCTGAGTGACAGCAATTCTCCTAAGGTCTCCAGGACTTGTCTGAGTATTCTAGCTGATCTTAACAGTGCTGCTGTTTGGATGGTCTCGATTCTTCTTCAGATTTTCCTTTTTTCCAGAATCTTTTTCAAACCCTTGGAAACCGTTCCAATTGCCCCAATTACAATTGGCACGTTTACCTTCATGTTTCACAATTTTCAGCTCTCTGGACAGGTCCAAGTATTTGTCTACATTTTCATCTTCTTTCACTTTCACTCTGTGATCCGCCGGAACGGCAAACTCCACGAGATTACACGTTTTCTTCTTTTTGTTAATTAATACTAGTTCTGGTCTCCTAGCCAGGATTTGGGGATCCGTCTGTATCTCAAAGCCCCAAAGAATTTTACGCGTCTCATTCTCTAGGACAGATTCTGGTCTGTGCATATACCATTTAGCGGCATGGTGAAAATTGAATTTCTTGCTTAATTCCCAGTCGATCACCTTTCCCACCCAGTCATGTCTAGACTTGTACTCTTTTTGTGCGATTATATAATTAACCGTTTCGTCTCTGTCTTCACACATTCTACACTTGCTATTCTGTTGCACCTTATCTATTTTTGCCTTTATATAATTTGGTCTTATGGCATTTTCTTGTGATCTGATTATAAGAGATTCAGTTTCTCTCTTCTTAATCATGTCCATATCTTCAGATGTGACATCTCATCAGTTTGTCGCTTGAAGTTGTTTTTCTTCCATTTCTGTTTTGTTTTTTTTAATTTTGCTTTATTTCTGCTTGTCAGTATGTTGCAATTGCTTTTTTCTGGCTGATGCAATTAGTACTTCCTTACATTTATCAATGTATTCTTCAAATGCTCGTATTGTTGCATCTACACAATCTTCAATGTTGGCGAGACCCATTCTCCCTTCTTTTCTTGGGACATATAGTCTGTCTGTGTCATCTCAAGGGTGTAATGCCTTGTGCAATGTAATAAGTTTCCTTGTCCTTTGGTCCATCTGTCGGAGCTCCGCTCTTGTCAGTTTTATGAATGGTCCAAAGTATCTTACGAGAAGAACATCCCAGGTGTTTATTATCTTGATGAGATTTCTACTACAGAGCTTGGTTTCTAGCTTTCTTGTGTTTCTGGGGTATTCATTTCTTAGTTTTTCTTTTATTGCTATTTGTTTGATGGCGTCTGCGTCCAATATTCCCAGATATTCATAATTTTCTCTAAGTGTCTAAATATCATCTCGATTCTGTAGTTCTATTCCCTTCACTGTTTCATTTTTTCCTTTCTTCATCACTTGTATGGCACACCTAATACCCTTAATCCCTTTAATCTCCCCGAAAAAATACCCTAAACCTTTGGTACGTCTTTTATAAGAAAAATAGCACAATGAAATTAGAATTAATGAATTATGCGTTGTAATATCTTTTAATGTTGTTGTTATTTTATAAATAACATTTTTCTTAGGCGTAATAAATTTCGAAATTTAAATATTTCAAGTGAACTTATTAACATAAGCGTATCGGAAGCTCACTCGTACCTGAAATTCTAGCTCACAACACAAAGCAAAAGAATTGACCGCGTGACAGCTCGTAACATATATTACACTCTGAAAAGCATGATAGACAGACGAAGCAAGAAAAAAGAATCAGAGAATGTCACACTGTTTATTATATGCACTAGAAAATATATGCCCCCTTCGGGTGATAGTATTTAAGTTTTAATGTAATGAAATATCATATCAAATTAGAAATGCGAATGAAAATAAATAAGAATGCAGATAAAAATATTTGAAACAGAATGGGTATAATCGAAAACAGAACAACTGAAACTTACTCTTCTATCACTCCCATCTTTCATTGCAAAATTTTCCTAATTTAACTATTTAGTTAAAATAGGAAGTAAAGTTTGCTCATATTCATTAAGATAAAACCGAACAATTAGAAATCAATAATACTACACCCATATTATTAAAATCAAATTTTTAATATCAATATGCAAATCAGCCTTCCCGTTCACATTGTAAACCGCTATTTTGTTGTATATATAAGTATAATGCATTTCATTAGTATTATATAAATATAATTGTATGTTATTAGTATGTGGATATGGTCAACAGTATTAATAATGTAAAAATATTTTTATTAATAATTGAGGTTTAGATAAAAATAAAATCATGGAGAATGTGACGTAAATAACTAAGGGAATTGTGACTTGATTAGTAATATATTACAGACAGACAAACGCACAATGTTCATTAAAATAAGATAGATAATGTATCTTCTGTCAATTAATAACATAATATATATATATATATATTATATATATATAACATTCAGAATACTTGCAAAAATAGGATAGTATACAGCCAAAAAACCCTGAGACATCACTAATGAATTTCTGACTGCTTCCAAATGAATTTACCTGAAGATATTTTAACAATAGAAGAATTGAAATATTCAAAATGTCTACGCTCATTGACTAGAGTTGAATATATTAAAAGATTTTAATAACTAATACGCTAAGCTAGCAACCTTCCGACAATAAACTCACTTAACTGAATAAACCACAAAAACATCCGAACTAATAAAACTCGGACCAAACAAACACTAGAACCAACGATAACCCTGAGGACGACCTTCAAAATAGTTTTAAAATTTTACCATCTAGATCCAAATTTACGAAAATCAACTAGAAGTTTTGAACGTCAAAACCTGAATATCATAAAGAACAAATATTCCGTGTTTTTTAACAATATCTGGTTAAATAATAGACACACACACACACACACACACACACACACACACATATATATATATATATATATATATTATATATATATATATATATATATATACATACATATATATACATATGTGTGAGGTTGAAAATAGAGGAAGAATGTGGATAAAACAACACAACAACTAATTTTAAATAATATTTCACCGTTTACGAATTTCGAAAAAATTTCGCAAAAGACCGAGGCGAAATATCATTTGAATTTAATTGTTGTGTTGTTTTATCCGCATTTTTCATCTATCTTCCACCACGTATTGTTGGATCTACGCCTCATATATATATATATATATATATATATATATATATATATATATATATATATATATATATATATATATTGACACTTTGTAGATAGTACAGATACTACACTCTGATCAGTTGAAAATAACATTATAAACAGACGCACAAAGAATGTCACACTGTTTATTAATTGGATAGATGATGTATCTTTCGTGTCTATTTATTACTGATAATCATTTTGTATCATTCTAAAAGGAATAATGTTCTCCTCCAATTCTTTTTGCCATTCCTCCACTCAGCTTCACTTTTCGCTCCCCTCCCCCTCCCTTGACCTCCGTTTTTTTTTTCTTACAATGCCTTCATTCATTGGAATTCTGAACTGACTTAATCTGTCGCCATCTTATTTCACTCCTCCTTAGCTTGACATTGGGTCTTTTTGCCAGACCGAGTTACCGCTGTTTTAGCAAGACAATAAGCAGTCATTAGCCAAAATGCATCTTTGTATTTCTCTAATGAGTATTTTCTTTAAAAGCTCTAAATAAAGAATGACTATGAGGCTGATGAGGAGAAGGAATGACAATCAGATAGTACCACATATATGCTTATCTAATTTCGATTTCAGTTGTAACTCTCTGTCTCTCTTTTTCTCTCTCTCTCTCTCACACACACAAATACACATACACACACACACAGACAATATCTCTCTCTCTCTCTCTCTCTCTATATATATATATATATATATAATATATATATATTATATATATATATCGATCTTTATATATTCTAGTCTTTCACTGAAAAACACACGCATATATATGCTTATCTAATTCCCATTCAGTCATAACTCTCTCTCTCTCTCTCTCTCTCTCTATATATATATATATATATATTTATATATATATATATATATATATATATATATATATATATATATCGATCTTTATCTATGTCTGGTCTCTCACTGAAAAACACACGCATATATATTTATGTGTGTGTGCATGTGTGAGAGCGTACAGAAACGTGTGCGCGCATGTATGTGTGTAGACCAAGTAGACGCCAACATAAAATAATATCCATATGCGTTACTGCACACATCGGATCTAAAATTTTGATCTAAGTAAACACATATACCCCTCACATTCGCATCCCCCCCCCACATACACATATTTATTTATCTGTGGATGAACGTGTGTGGATGTTCTTACATATATATTATGTTCCTGCATTTTTATATATAAGTTTATGCAAGTAAACACATATGGATATGTGTTTTTATATAATCTATTTATGATATCTGTGTACAAACACACAAATACATGTATAGATATATACATATATGTATATATGCATGCATATGTATATACATTTTTATGAAATATGTATATAGGTATTTATCTATGTATATGCGCGTGTAACGTGTGAGTGCCAGTTCATCTACTCATATGTATGCATGCCTGCGTATGCATGCCTGTATATATGTATTCATAGGTATATCGTATGTGCTTGTATATATATATATATATATATATATATATATATATATATATATATATATATATATATACAGATATATGACATATATATGAATATATATCTTTTATTATATACGTATATAAGTATGTATGAGTGACTAATGTTTGAGTGCATATACGTTTACTTCATATATACATATATATATATACATACAGAGAGAGAGTGAGAAACACACACACACACACACACACATATATATATATATATATATATATATATATATATATATATAAGCTATGTATTTATGTATAATATTTTGTATATTTTACATGATCTTTTTATTATTTCATATCGCCTCAGATACTAAAATTGCAAAGAATTATATTTCTCTTGTATTCACAGACAAAACAAGTAACTAGCTTCCTATCGTTTCCCAACTCAGCGAGCAACTTGCTTACTTCCTCAACAATGTTCTAAACTACGACAAGCAGACGCCAAATACAATCTCGTTGAATGAGTAAGAAGGAGAGAGAGAAAGATTGATAAAGTAAACTTAAAAATTCTTTGTTAACAAATGCTGTATAAAGTTTAAATCTTACATTTTTCATTGTGCAAACGGGAGAAGTTTCCGCCAATTTGTTTCTAACTATGACGTAGAAAGCTACTGATTGAATTATTGGTCTGTGCGCAGAAGTCAAACGTTTTTCACACAAAGATGATAAAACGGCTTTCTCCTGTAAGAATAGCAATCCGTATAAAATTTGAAAAAAAATCTTAAATGAATACGATCGTTTTTAACAATCAAAATATATACGAGTATCATTCAATAAATAAGGGGACTTTTAAAACTTTGTATGAAATTCGAAAAGAAATTGACTGAATACTATCGTTTTGTATAAACCTAAATGTATACGAGGGTCAGTCAATAAATAAGGGTAATTTTTAACTTCGTATAAAATTCGAAAACAAATTGAAGGAGTATTATCGTTTTTATTAATCCAAAAATATACGAGGGTCATTCAATAAATAAAGAGATTTTTTTAACTTCGTATAAAATTCGAAAAGAAATTGAATTCTATCGTTTTGTACTAATCCAATGATCATTCAATAAATTAGGGGATTTTTTAAAGCAAAATAATTTTTTTCAGATTTTTTTCAGAAAAACTCTGTATTATAAGGAATTCAGTCATAGCAAACAATATTTTAATAATGTGAAAGGTATGAGTCAAACTATCATCTATCCAGTTATGGGTAAACTGAGTTCTTGGTAGGGTAGACTGAGTTCTTTAACTTTGGTTATACGGCATTTCAGATATCATTTCGTAATTTAATAACATGACCAATTCTCCTTCAAATGATCTTAAATGTTAACAGCATGTGTAGAAAAAAAAACAAAATGCTATATTTAATGGTTTGTGTTTTAATTTCAGATATAGAAATGCCATTCTCAAGAAAAGAAAAGGTGTTTAACTATTAAACATAGATTTTCTACTTGTTTCTACACATGCTGGTAAAATTTGAGATAATTTCAACGAGAATTGATCAATTTATTAGTTTACAAAATTATATCATTTATTTCTGAAACACCCTAAACCAAATTATATCAATTTTTTAATCAGTTGCATTTATTTACTATGTTTTGTTTTGGGAAAGGCTATTATGGCTTTGATATGGACCAAAAATAGACATCTGATCTGATTCGAGATGAACTAACTGATATTTTTAGTTAGAGTAGTATACAATGAAATAACTAGTGGCCATCCTAAAACATACATTTTCAGAATACTTTTAAAAGTGAAAGATATTCTGTTGGGTGAGTTACCAAGATAAGTACTTTACAAGGGTCTATATATTGTTCCAGACAGGCTGCTATTCGTTAATATTAAATGTTTGAAGATTTTTCTCAAATCTAAACGTTGAGACTACAGAATTGACCAATTTGAAAAGATATATATCGCCAGTTTGATACTTTTTGGACATTTTTGCCAAATCACAGGGCTGTGTCTATACAGCACCATCCATGTTCACCAGACCTAGATGTATTGAGGATTTAGTGCCAATTTTATAAAGAAATGTTGAGGTAGTCTTGATGCCATTTCAACATTTTCTAACAAAACACAGGGTTGTGTATCTACAGTAGCATCCATGTTCTCCTGACTTAGCTCCGAATGACATCTTGTTTCCTAAACTAAGAATTCAAATGTAAGATTTTAGGATGCGGAGGATATTAAAGGAAACACAACGTTTTGCATCATACGAAAATAGGAGTTTTGTAGATGTTTCGACCAATAAAAAACTTAATTGAATCAGTGTGTCTAATACAAGGTTGACTATTTCGAAAAAAATCAACGTTTTATTTTTTCTCATTTTTTGGTAAATACAATTTGTTGTATAATACTTTTTTAACAAGTCTTGTATACATTTTTAACTTTTTAAGTTTTTAAAATGAGGCAAGTTAGGAAATGTATTTAGAGAAAATGCTCATGACCGTATTTTGACAAGCTTTCATTTTGAAAGTCAACACGAGATTGCTACACGCGAAAACAAAAGTTCAGACGTGTTTTGTACACACGAAGCCGAAAGTTAAGACGTGATTGGTGCACTCGAAGACCTCCAAGATATGTGACGTATTTCATAGAGATATCATTGATTAAAACGTATTAATTGTCTGATTTTTTGAGAAAGTGGAAGGAAATGGAAAAAGAAATTTAAAAAAAGAAAACGAAAAAAAAAAAACTATCTATCTATTTCGACCAATAAAACACTTAAGTGAATCACTTTGTTGAATGTCTAGGTGCCTATTTCTAAGAGA
The DNA here is from genome assembly GCA_023376005.1 of Doryteuthis pealeii. Lineage (NCBI taxonomy): Eukaryota > Metazoa > Mollusca > Cephalopoda > Myopsida > Loliginidae > Doryteuthis > Doryteuthis pealeii. The sequence continues at coordinate 134,456,487 of CM042139.1, read as the reverse complement.
AAGCATGTTTCAATTATCGCTCCTTTATCCAAATATGTCCTTATCTACCCAGCATCAACAAAACTTTCACGAAGATATGTATATTTACTTACGATATTTAGTTTTGGGTAAGTCTATTACAGCTGATGCTATTTTGGTATGCAATCTACATGTGATGAAATAGATTCGATATGCAATCTACCTAACCCTAACCCTAATTTGTTTATATGAATTTATTCTAATAATAAATGTTATACTTTTTTTTATTATCTATCTTTTTGGGGGTTGGTATGTGTATTTAATTGGCCTATGAATTTAATTATTTTCAAATTTGTATAATTTCAATTTCTTTAAATAGATGTATGTTTTCTTCAAGCAAAATAAAATTTGATCTTTGTAAATCTCATTGGCACGTATATCACATACCAAAGTAGGTACTTACGGCCTTTAACAAACATTAATAGTTAACAAACGTCTGCTTTGATATTTTGTGGTAAGTACTCTTGTCTTTACTTGAGTTTAAAGAGTGTGCAAGAGATTCTGGAATAATAATTACAAGGTTCTATATATCTTACGCTGCAGTGTATCTTTTGTTAATATTAAATGTTTGAAGCCTTCCCAGACAGACTCTATACACATAAAAGTGTGGCGATCCGTTCTGTAATGGTTACTGTCGTAGGAAATGGACATGGCAACAAGGGTGCAAGTCCTGGACAAGGCTGTTTGCATTTCGGACAGCGTTAATACTATTGAAAAAGATATGAATTCAACTATCCTCTCTCCAGCTATGGGTAGATAGTAGGGAAGTCTTGGATCTTTAACTTTGGTATAGAAACCAGTCTAAGAGAAGGAAAACTCTAAATGCAAACCGGATAAATTCCGCTTAAGAAATTGATCTTGCGCAATATATATAATAAATTAATGATGTCTATACGTTGAGACTGCTGTCAGTGCCAATTTGAAAAAAAATATATGTTGGCCAGTCTTGATACTTTTGGGACAAAACAAAGAGTTTTGCCTGTCCAGCATCATTCATGATCATCAGACCTAGCTGCCTTGAGGAATTAGCATCAATTTAGAAAAAATATGTAGACAATCTTGATACATTTAGCAACATCAAATCTGACAACATATCTAGGTTGTATGACTATTAAGACAAAATACTGTGTTATAGGACTATTAACGTCAGATCCATTATTGTTTTTCCTAGATACGGGCTTAGGGTAAACCTCGCATAGTATGTAGTGTTGGAATATTTTGATATATAAGGTGTGCTATGGTCCACCACTTAAACTTATAGACTCGGCATAGGCGAGTAGTTTAAAAGCCAGCCAATCAACAACTCGAATACGTGGTTAGTTAACTATTTAATCGCCGACCTGGAAAGCCGTTAATTGACACTTATTTTCCATTGCCGAACGAATCTGCAACCAAGGACATTGTTCAACCGAAGGATTTTAATCAACACTAAGGAACACCAAGGAACAACCAAAGGATTTTACCCAACACTAAGGGACACCGAGGAACAACCAAATGATACTTCCCTAAAGATCAGCCACTGCTTAACACAAGGGATCTCTTCTGTAAAGTTCTCTCACTTGAAGCCTAAAAATGGCCACAAAAATCGTAGCATGAAGACTCTCGCCTATCATAGTTGATATTAGCCTACATTGGATTACTTTTAAATTCCACATGATCTACTAAAGGTTCATTCTTATTATTGCATTGTGGTCGCCTCCTCTCGCCACAAACAACATCGCCACCCGACTACATTGTACGTAACCGACAGGGTCACGTACAACGTAACCGGGTGGATACGTTGTACGTGATCTTGTTTGGTAAGCATTGACCAAATTTTGGTCTATGCTTTCCAAACCTATCTCTTTCCTAAACTGAGAATTCATCACAAAGGTAAGATTTGGGGACGAGGAGGAAATTAAAAGAAATAAACCATGCAGCTTTGTATTATATATATTTACCAACCCCTCCGCACGAGCAGGATGTGACACAAGGTCAATTTCTTAAGCGGAGTTTAACAGGTGTGAATTCAGTTTTCCTTCTCCTAAACCAGTTGCCTAACCACGGTTGAAGAGCTCAGTCTGTCCTACTATTTACCCATAGCTGGAGGGAGAGTAGGATTCATACCTTTCCCAAGGGTATTAGCGCTAAGTGAAATGCAATTACCACGTCCAGGATTTGAAATCGGGGCGACGAGTCCATTTCCTATGACTTTAACCATTACACCACGCGCTTCCTACAGCTTTGTATTATATGAAAAGAGGAGTTTTGGAGATGTTTCGACTAATGAAAAACAATTACTGGAATACGTGCTAAGAGGACTTAATTAAAATTATGAACCATGTGCAAAAACATCTTAAGTAACAGCTACACAAAAAATGTAAATATGAACATACAATGAACTTAAACCTTTAGGCATGAATAATTCTATGTTTTATATAACATTAAAATCAATCAATCAATCAATCTATCAATCAGAGAGTGTGGTAGCGGGTTATGGATGTCGAAAAACAGATGTGTTCTATCTCTTTTTTCTTCTCTTTCTTGCCTCTTGAATGAATGTTTGTAATCCGTTGAATCGTGTATTAAAATCATAATATTATCACTCAGCTAAGTCAATCTATCCATTCATTCCATAGGGTTAATGACATTTCAGCTGTATTGATATATAGTGAAGTACGTGCATGAAACATGAACCATTGGGAGTTTCAAATAATTGTCTTCATACACCATGAAGCATTTAATTAGTCATTTCTAACTTGGTAAATGCAGGTTCAGTGTCGATATTTTTTATCATACTTAGTATATTTTTAACCTAACTAAAACGTTCGATTTTGTGTATGGAGTAGTATTATGGTAAGGAAGTTTAAAAGTTCATTGCTATATTTCTATCTTTTCACGATGGCAGGAAGGCTTGGGTTAATGTAGGCGGGAAAATGTCAGAACCAATATCAGTAAATAATGGCGTAAAGCACTGGGGTATTCCACCTCCTATCCTGTTTTGTTATGTATTTTGCAATGTTTTTCTATATGACTTTAAGGACTGTCATCGTAACCTCTATATAAAATATCACACTTCTGGAAATATTTCTAACATTAAGCGATTTGCATAAAATCAAGTTTTTGTATATTTGCTTAGAGATGTCTCCTATGTAACATCCTATCCCAAACTGAAAACTGTCCTCAGTATAACACTAAATTGCATCCGGTGGTGAGGCTCTAGTTCTATAGAGCTGGGGTGTGTGTAGAATTGCCATTACACCCAGGTCCACTCTATCCCGTAGTTAGGGTCTAATCTATGGAAATAGCTCGTATTAGATAAGAATAGTTGAATACCGTGTGCAAACAAATGATTATAGACAAATAAAGGTGCAATTTTTTAAAATACAATCATTATGTAACGTTATGTGTCTTCTTTTCTTATAGATCGGCTTGTTTCTTCGTGGGTGAAAACGACCTTTAAATTAAAATTCCGGGTAACCCTGTGCTGACTTTTAAAGACAAACTCGAGCGCAACTCTTGTCAAGAAATTTATTTGTCTGTCCAATCATCCGTAGCAGTCGTCGACAAAAAGAGAGATAGAAAAATGTTTATGATAACCGAATCGGCATAATTAGATTCAGTAAAATCTTGATGCTCCCACCTGTGACTTAACTTTCAAATTTGGGAGAAGAAAGAAAGAAAGAGAAAGAAGGTAGGAAAGAAAGAAAGAAAGAAAGAAAGAAAGAAAAGAAAGAAAGGTCGGGCGCTTCTCGGTAAGCTAAAAGGTCGGCGTCCTACTTGTTTGTCCATTCCCTTTTTGGCCTTTACTCTCACTTCGAATATTGACCCTTCCTTTATATTTACCGTTAATCACATGGTTATTTTTATTACGTCATTCCTCTGCTTATTTCTGTATATTCTAATTCCATTATATATTGTTATATTGTATTATATGAATACAGTAGAAATTTAACCAAACAATTCAACAATACCTTCCAGTCAGATTCTTCCTTTCAAAATAGTTTTAATTCCTCCGAAAATATGCTACAATTGCATTATATGCTAATCAGTACCGGTGCGCATGAGTTCACAGAGTTCAATTCTACTGGTGATAATATATATTTGACCAAGCACTCTTGCGAGGTCATGATTGAAAGTGCCAACTACCCAAAGTGGAAGTGGGTATTGTGTGTTCTAGTAACACCAGTACCTAAATATCACGATATTTTCGTGTCTGTCTGTCTGTCTGTCTGTCTGTCTCTCTCTCTCTCTCTCTCTCTCTCTCTCTCTCTCTCTCTCTCTCTCTCTCTCTCTCTCTCTCTCTCTCTCTCTCTCTCTCTCTCTCGTAACAGGCGGGGCATGTGAACGCACAAGACATGACTGTCCTTCGAACAAACTAGCTATCACGAGCTGTTCACCGTTCATTTCACACTGTTTTCATGGCATCAGTCACAAAATCGGATTGGATAAAAAAACGGAAGCTCCTAATACAAAGGAGTATAGTTGTGTTTTGTGTGTTCTTTACTCCCCAGCCGTCAAGAGAGCATCACCGACATAGCAGCCCAACGCTAACTATCCTACATTTATGCTGAAACTCTATAGGGCGTCCCATCGTGGTGTAATGATTAGCAAACGAATCTTGTCCGATTTATTACTACTGATTAACGAGTTCGATCCTTGCTGGATGCCCCATACTTACTACCTTGTGAGACATCCTACGCGTGGTAAACGGGTTGTATGTGTCACAAGTCGTATTTTAAAGGTTAGTAAGCTAGTCTCGCAGATCCATTACTACTGACTCCATTACTACCGAGCGTGAAGGGGCAGCCACTGAACAAACTTGCTTGGTAAGTTGCCGTCAAACTTCTAAAACGAAGAACTGGGAACCCTAAAATCTGTAATACGACCGAGGGGGGAAAGGACCCTCGCAAAGGGAAAAGTGGCTTCAAATAAAGAAGGACTGAATACTGATGTAGGATATTTCAAACTACTACAGCGGCAGTATGCAGTAAATTATCAACATCATATATGCGTCTTGGGTTATTCACTTTATAGAGAGAAAAGCATGGGTTATCTATTCGATTCAGTTTGAGCATTTGCGCAACAGTATGTGTAAAAGATTATAGATTTGAATTGAAACATAATACAAGTAACGTTAAAGAATCAGTTTTATATCAGTGCGGCAGTATTGAGGCCATAGTCCTAAAGTATTGGCAAAGACGGAGAGGACATTCAATTAGAATGAAAAATGGAAAACATCCCAAATATTTTATTTTGTTTGTTTGGTTTTAGCTTTTTTTATTTTTGTTTTTATTTTTGTTTTTATTTTTGTTTTTATTTTTGTTTTATTTCTTTTGTTTTTATTGTTGTTTCATTTGGGGGGAGGGGATTTGTAAATTGAAAACAACCACTTCATCAGCCAAAGATGAGGCACAAGGACTTACCTAATATCAAGATACAACAGAATATTTATAAAGAGAAATGAAATAAATTAGAGTAGCGCAGACAATAGTCTCCAATGTTAGTTTTCAATAATGACCTTCAATTATATATATATATATATATATATATATATATATATATATATATATGGAGAAAAGTAGACAAACACGGGATGTTGTGGAAACTTGATGTTTATTGTCGACGGTGCAACGTTTCGGTCTCTTATTAGACCATCTTCAGGACTTGAATATAGTTCTTACTCCAATGATGGAAATTCTCAAAATGCTGAAAACGGAAGGTCGTCAGTAGGGGGAAGTGTAGTTGGGGGTGGTTAGTGGATTCTTCTTCTCTCTGGAATGGGGAGTGCCGAAATGGTCAATGGTGGTACCACAGGTGTTAGATTGTGGGGATTGGTTAGCTAAATATGTGTATGTGTGTGTGTGTGTGTGTCTGTTTAATTGTTTTTTGTTTATGTGTGATTGGGAACTGGATTTGTCGTTAAGTTATATGTGTGTTGTTGGTATGTTGGTGTGATTTTTTTTTTTTATTTATTTTATTTTATTTTATTTTATTTATTTTTTTTTTGTGAGGGTTTGTAAGGGTAAGATTTGTTAAAATTGTAAGTGAGCATATGTATAATGTTATATACTATTATTGTTATTATTATTATTATCATATATATTATAATGTCATTCATTATTTATGAATATTTAACATTATGTCTATCTGTCTGTCGGTCTATCTAACTATCTATCTATTTAGCTTGAGTGTGTTCATGTCTATCAACCTATCTGGTTTTTTTTTTTGGTTTTTTTTTTTTGTTTTTTCTTTATTGTGTGTCTGTTCATCTATATTTGGTCTTTCAGTCCATCTATCTATCTATCTATTTTTATTAGGTTGTTACTTATCTTTTTGTGTATCTGTCTATATATCTGAATTGAATATGTAGCTGGTATGTATGTATGAGACTCTAATTTTATTTTATTTTATTGTATTATATATCTATTTGTTTATTTTTTAAATTATTTTTTTTATATTTATTTTTTTTATTAAATTTATTTTTAAAAAGATTTTTATTTATTTATTATTTTTTTTTAATTTATTTTATTTATTTATTTTTTTTTTTTTTTTTTTTTATTAAATTTTAATATAGGTTTTATTTAAGTGAAGGGGGGTGAGATTTGTTAAAATTGTAAGAGCGTGTGTGTATAATGTTATATCTTATTGTTATTATTGTTTTTATTATTATTATTATTATTATTATTATTATTAATAGTGGCGATATTATTATTGTTGATGTTATTATGTGTTATATAGCTTTGTGACATATCCATGTCTTTATCTATTTTGATTTATCTTCAATCTGGTAATTTCATGTGTGTCTGTTTGTTTGCGATGATTTGTTTGTGCTGTCTGTCTGTCTATCTATCTATTTATTCTTTTTTTTTTTTTTTTTTTTTTTTTTTTTTTGTCTGTTAATATTTATCTATATCTCTATCCATCCATCTGTCTATCTATCTATCTATCTATCTATCTATCTGTCTATTTAGCTTGAATGTGTTCATGTCTATCAATCTGTTGTCTATATGTGTGTCTGTTCATCTATTTTTGATCTTTCTGTCCATCTGTATGTCTGTTTATATTCTGTATGTCTCTATTTTATCTATGTATCTGTCTATATATCTAACTAGAGTGTGTTCATATCTGTCTCTCTGCCTGTCTATAGTCTGTTATTAGTCTGTCTATCCATAGTCTGTTAGTATCTACCTATCTATCTGTGCATATATCTGTATTTAGTGTGTTAATATCTGTCTGTCTGTCAGTTCATCTATCTACCTTTAATCTGTTGGTGTCTATCTATCTATCGATCTATCTGTTTTTTTTTTTTTTTTTTATTTAAATCTTTTTATGTGTATGCATATTTTGAAGGGTTGTAAATGTTTGTGTGTATGAGTGTATGTGTAAGTGTGTGTTTATTAAGATTGTTATTGTTTGTGTTTGTTTTGTGATGTTGTTGTTGTTATTGGCTTTATGCTAAGTGTTGTCTTGTTGTCTGTTTGGTTTGTAACTATCCATGATGGTTTTACCTAGGTGTGAGGATATATTGAAGAAGCCGGATCTGGAATTGATGTTGGGAATGTTGCTAATGGCACTGGCTTCGAATATTTGTCGTAATCTTTTGTTGTGGATGTATGCGATCATGGATGCATTGTTGAAATTAAACCTATGTTGTGTTTTAAATATGTGTTGGAATAAACAGTTGTTGCTGTCACCTAATTTTATATTGCGTTTGTGCTCATATAAGCGTTTTTTTAAATTTCTGGAGGTCTCGCCTATGTATTTCCTATGGCAGTCTGCACAAGGAATCATGTATACACCGGCTTCTGATTTTACTTGTTGTCGGGAGTTTTTGTTTATTATGTTGTGTATGGTTTTGGATGCTAAACTGACTGTCTTTATGCCTAGGTTGTTAAGATTTTTGGTGATGTTGCTGTTTGTGTGGTTATTTGGTAGAATTATGTATCTGTGTGGGGAGTTGGACTGGGTGGGGTTCTGGAAATGGTTTCTGGTGTGGATTTTGAGGGCTTTGGCCTTGGCGTGTTGTATGAAGGATGTGGGATAATGGAGGTTTTGGAAAGCGTTCATTATGTGGGTGAATTCATCATCTAGGTGTTTGGGTGTGCAGATGCGGAGGGCTCTAAGGTGAAAACCTATTATAATTCCTCTTTTGGTGTGGGTGTCATGGTGAGAGTAGTAGTGTATGTGGTCGTTTTTGGCAGTGGGTTTGTGGTGGACTTTGAATTCTAATGTGTTGTTGTTTTTTAAAAGTAAGATGTCTAGGAAAGGTAGGGAATTGTTAGATTCTAGTTCATGTGTAAACAACACACATATAACTTAACGACAAATCCAGTTCCCAATCACACATAAACAAAAAACAATTAAACAGACACACACACACACACACATACACATATTTAGCTAACCAATCCCCACAATCTAACACCTGTGGTACCACCATTGACCATTTCGGCACTCCCCATTCCAGAGAGAAGAAGAATCCACTAACCACCCCCAACTACACTTCCCCCTACTGACGACCTTCCGTTTTCAGCATTTTGAGAATTTCCATCATTGGAGTAAGAACTATATTCAAGTCCTGAAGATGGTCTAATAAGAGACCGAAACGTTGCACCGTCGACAATAAACATCAAGTTTCCACAACATCCCGTGTTTGTCTACTTTTCTCCACATACTGTCGGATTAACCTCCTCACATTTCTACCATATATATATATATATATATATATATATATTCCTCGGTGGGTATAATATTTTAGATACAAGGTGTCAAAAGATAACGGCAGCACCCCTTAGCAACATATATATATATATATATATATATATATATATATATATATATATATATATATATATATATAAAGTGTTGTTCTGGGTCCATTAAATATTTTATAAAAAGAAGGTCCGCAAAATGGATTATGTTTAAAAAAAAAAATTTTTATTGTTTTACATTTGCGACACGTGTTTCAGATCTTCTGATATCTTCTTCAGGCATTAATTAATAATATGGTTAATTAATCAAGAAGATATCAGAAGATCTGAAACACGTGTCGCAAATATAAAATAATAGTAATAAAAAATTATTTTAGACATAATCCATTTTGCGGACTTTCTTTTTATAGAATATATATATACATAGTTGTTAAGATGCAGGATTAATGAAAAATCACTCGGGTTTCTATCCCGGTCGGAGGTAGCCTGCTATGTCTAGCCCCACTGAAGAGACGTGATACGTTGAAACACAGTGATATAGATAGAGAGAATATACATGGTGATATAGACAGAGAGAAAGAATAGACATGTATATGTACATGTGCATGGGTGTGTATGTGAGTGTGCGTATGTGCGTGTGTTTGTATGTGAGTATGCATGTAGGTGCACCAGTGTGCATGCGTGTGTAAGTGTTAGTGTGTGTGTGTGCGTTTTTCATTTGTATGTGTGCATGCATGTGTGTGTTTGTATTTGAGTGTGTTTGTATATGTGTGTGCGTGTGCATGTACATATGAATGTGCATATACATGTGGGGTGTGAGAGTGCGAGCGTGTGTAAGTGTGCATGCGCGCGTGTGTGCGTGCGTGTGTGTCTGTATGCATGTATATGTCTGTATGCCTGCGTGTCTGTTTGTATGCGTGTGTATCTGCCTGCAGTTTGTTCCTGGATGTGTGCGAGTTTGTTTGTGTTGGTATATATATATATATATATATATATATATATATATATATATATATATGTATATATATATATAATTTAATATACCAAACTTGTTGGTAAATCCTCGCTGTGAGAAAAAACCCAGCAAATAGTTTGATTGTAAAAATATACTACCAAACATCAACCGGGGAGAAAAAAAAATTTTGGAAAAAAGAAAAGACCAAGATAATCGTACCAACAAAAAATAATCTATTTGTACAATATTTGGCCAAAAGAAAAAACAATTTATATGTATATATATATATATATATATATATATATATATATATATATATAAGATATATATATTCATACAAAACCATCAGGAAACTAAAGCTAATAAGTAAAAAGTGCTCAATACCTAAGTAGAGCAAATAATAAAGATAAATCTAATGAGTCAGACAAACCTACTAAAAGTTTCGCTTAATGCTCTTCAGGGCTAAGATCTGACTTAAAAGCGAAACTTTTAGTAGGTTTTTCTGACTCATTAGCTTTATATATATATATATATATAATATATATATATATATATATATATGTATATATGTATATATACCAATCCTTTCGTACAAGTAGGATGTGACACAAGGTTAATTTCTTAAGTGAGTTTAATAGGTTTGAATTCAGAGTTTTCCTTCTCCTAGACTGATTGGAGAATAGATGGTACATACCGTTCTCAAGGGTCTTAGCGCTATGTGAAATGCAAGCAGCTTCGTCCAGGATTTGAACTCGTCTCTTCGTGTCCATTTCCTATGACGGCAACCATTACACCACGCGCTTGCATATACATACATATATATATATGTGTGTGTGTGTGTGTGTGATCTAAAGGTTCTGTAAATTGGGTACAAATGAAACATTAACTTGACGTCTATAAATTGATGGAAAGAAAGAAGGTCGAAATTTTCCACTTCTCTTGATGACCTGTCAGAAAGACGCCAACATCTAATTAGTATAATAGGGTTATCTGCTTGTCAAAATCGCTCCGTTGTACTGCGCTGTTAAACTATCGTTGTTGTAAAATCGAACACTTGGCTCTTGCGTCCAACCATTGTTCAACTCTAAGAACATGGCACCAGTCACACACACAGATATATATATATATATATATATATATATATATATATATATATATATATATATATATTTATATACGGTATGTAAGTATAGAAATATGAAAAACATCTATTCAGAAGATGTATTTATTTATGAATAAAGGAATGAATATTTCTGTCTATGTTCGAACGTATATATATACTGGATATATCAACAGTCATCAGGGCAATACGTTCCTTCGAAAATGTTATTTTCAAGTGAAAAGAAACCAAGATGTCATGAATTTATTTAGTTATCGTTAAAAGAGTTCCTTTCTTTAAAAATGAGGTGACATCATGAGTGCATTCGAAACAATTCTGAAGATTCAAATATATAAAGTATAAAATTGTAGTAAGAGAAATTAGACCGGTTTAGCTCAGTCGGTAGAGTGTTCGACTAGGAACCTCAATGTTCCTGGTTCGATACCGACCCTCGCTAACTCAGCGTATGAGTAGCACAGGGACCTGTGCGGTAAAGTAAGGAGCTGATGGTAGATGTGGCGGTCCACCTCAGATGCCAAAAACAATCTCCTTGGTCTAGCGCTAGGGAAAAGGAGATAGACTCCCTCGCTGTTTGGCTGATACCGACTTTAGGCCACCCCGATGACTTTACTTTTACTTTATAATTCCTTTTTAAGCAAACATAATATTAATTTATAATATATATTTTCTAATATAGAATTAAATTAATATCCAGTGCCGTGGTTTGTAATCAAAATAAAATTTACGAAACGTATTTAATTGGAAATTAATTAAAATATCTTACATTTAATTTCCTAATACCCCCTCTCTCTAAAGCTGTGGTTCCCAACCATTTTAGTACCATGCCCCTCTTTTTTATCAGAAATTTCTTCTTGTCCCCTACCCGTTAATTGTTTAGTATGATATAACAATATCAGTTTTGAAGAAGTATAACATAAAAAATTGTATCCTTCAAATAAAATTAAAGGGTTTAACTTCAAATTTAATCAAATAAAATATTTTTCATACTGCCTCCTATTATTATTGAATTGCCACCACCCCTCACCCCACCCCCAGTGGGGCGTAGGAATCACTGCTCTAAAAGAATCATATATTGCAATGAAATCAGAACATTGTCTATGAAAAGAATTAATAGTAAACAGTATTACGATATGAATTAATATCTAACATTAACTACCGATTAATTTATTAGTTTTCAATTAAAGCAGTAACAAAGGAATTGGTAATAGGAAGCACTGTTTACAGTTGCACCTTTTTCAAAGTGATGGATCCTTTTATGCCCTAGAAGACTATCAGTCTGGCTTTCTTTACTGACAGCTGTGTAGAGTCAGTGTATTTCCACTCCATGGATTGTCTTTCCGATTAATGCTCGTGGTGACAAGCCTATGTTTAGCCTATTTGTAAACATTTTTTACTGAAACATGCTTCTCTGTACACAACGCATGTAAATTTCACAAGGTTTGCACTTCTCGACCACCAAAAATTTAATGAAAGACATCGGTTCGAGCCTTGAGCACTCTATTGGATTTGCTATCTATTTGAATAACCTCAAAACAATCATTTTGTGGGTGTAAATCATTTTTTTCTATAAACCGATTCAAACCAATGCAGAGTTTAATTTTTTTCCAAAGAATTCTGAAAGAAATATATTTTTCTTTTGTTCAAAACATTCCCTTTATTTATTGAATGACCCTTATATTTCAATCCCAAATGTAATTCCCATATGTTTGTTGTATGTTCTAGTAGATTGTGTAAGTTTCTTTCTAGTTCTTTTTTTATTCTTGGCAAATATTTTAATATCATCCATATACATGAGGTAGTTTATCTTTTCCTACGACTTGGTAAATTTATAGTCTCTTTTGCATTTTCTTAGTATATATCTTAGTGGCATCATTGCTGAAAAAAATTAAATGGAAAATGTCACTTTGGATTTAACTTCTGCTAAGGTTTGTCCTCTCGCTGCTAAATTTTTACTTTTCAGTTTTCTATGGTTTTCGTGATGAAATTTACTGCAGTCGGATATTTTTTAATATTTTCAGACATTCTATTATCCATGTTTGTGGTATCATATCATAGTCATAGTTTTGACTACCCATGTCACAATAACAAAAAAACTATTGGTAGGATTTAAAATGATGACAAGAATTATTTGTGGTTATTCCGGATGTGAAATCTTTGAATATTTCCCTACTGCTACCATAGTTTGGTATCCGAATTTCACGCTCAAATCTTATTATAATGTAGATTGTGTGATTGTCTGTCTTTAACCGAAACTATATCACTACTCAAGTCACAATTCCTTTAGTTATTTATGTCATATTCTTCATGATTCTATTTTTATTTGAAAAAAAAATATTAAGAAAACTATAGAATTGTTTTACATTTTTAATACTGTTGACCTTATCTACATACTGATAACATGCAATTTTATTTATATATACAACAAAATAGTGGTTTATAGTATGAACGGGAAGGCTAATTTACATATTGATATTAAAAATGTGATATTAATAAATATGTGATTGATATTATTGATTTCTAATTATTTGGTTTTATCCTAATGAATATGAGCAAAAATATTATTTATTATTTAGCAATAAGGAAAATTTAGCAATGAAAGACGGGAGTGATTGAAGAGTAAGTTTTAGTTGTTCTATTTTTCGATTATAGCCCCTCTGTTTCAAATCTTTTTATCTGCATTACTATTTAGTTTCATTAGCCTTTCTAATTTAATATAATATTTTATTACATTAAAACTTAAATATTTGCACCGGAGTATAAAAAATAAGGAGAAGAAATACTGATTTTCAAAGAAGATAAGTATTGTCTACTTTACATAATATTATCCTGCAATCAACAAAACAATGTCACCTGAAATGAACTATAAAGTTCTTCTGTGCATATTCAAACAGTAGGGACGTGTGGTGTAATGATTATTGTGAAAGGTAATGAACTCTGCAACATTTCATTTAACGCTACTACCATTGGGAAAGGTATGAAACAAGCTATTCCCCCTCCATCCATGAGTACATTGTGGGGCGGACTGGGCTATTAAACTTGGTTAGGCAACCAGTCTAGGAGCTGGAAAACATGTTAATCTCCGCTTTAGAAATTGACCATGTGTAGCATCCTGCTCGTGCGGAGGGGTTGGTAAATACATACATATTCGAGCACTGGAAAAGAAAAGAGAGAAAGATGAGTACTTACCACAACTGTAAGCATATAAAAATTCTGACCTATTTGTAATGCCCCTTAAAGGTTATACGCAAATGTATCATCCATTTTTGGAATTAAGAATTGAATTTTTCACATATTTTGCAAGTGGTTCAAATACTTATTTTCTTTGGTTAATGATATATCAATCTTCGTAGGTTATTTAATGCCAACGCCATCCTTGTAGAAGAACAATCGATACTATTTAACCAATGGCTGGGTGGAGGCTCAAATACGTTTAGCAGCTTGTATTAAATATGAAAGATTGTGTTTAGCAGCATGTGTTGAGTATGGAAGATTCTTAAATTTGATTTAACGAATATATGTATTTACCAAGCCCTCCGTTGCGAAGAGGATGCGACACAAGGTCAATTTTTAAGCGGGGTTTAAAAGGTTTTCTTTTCCTAGATCAGTTGCAATACCAATGTTATAGCCCAGTCTGCCTTACTAGATAGTTATAGCTGGAGGGAGAATAGTTTTCCAAGGGTATTAGTCCAGGATTTGAACTCTGGCGGTCGAGTTCATTTCCTAAAACGATGATTATTACTCGATGAGCGCCTCCAGACTTAACAAAATATATATCTACTCATGATGGAGGGACGCTTAAGAGTAACTGTTATCGTCATAGGAAATGGAATCGGTGACCTGAGTTCAAATCCTGAACGAGGCTGTTTACGTTTCACGTTGCGTTAATGCCATTGGAAGAGGCGTGAATATATATGTTCACTCTAACTCAACTATACAATAATAGATAAGAGTGGGTTCTTTAGCCTTGGTTTAGGTAAGGAGCGAAAACTGAATTTAAGCTAGTTGTACTCCGCTTAAAAAAACTGACCATGTATCACATTCTGCTCGTGGTGGAGGGGGTGGGTAAATACATGTACCAGGATGATAAAACCTATTATGTAAATCTTTGGGATTCAAATAATCTGTCGATGTCAGCCTTTTTTCGTAAGGCAAGCCGCATGAGACATGGCTTATCATCAGGAGAGTCGCATTATTAAAAGAAATTCAAGATAATTTTTTGTTGAAGGTACCTCGACCATTTTCACTACAGAAGACCATACGCTTAAGCACCTGCCTTAGAAATAGGGAAATTTTGCTGTAGTTTTTCTCTCCAGTAAAAGGAAATATTCTATAAAAAATGAAGTCTCAGTTGGACCATTCCGAAAGCATCACTGGTCGCAGTTTGCCCCTAACTGGATTAAAGTAGCATGAATGGTAACTTACTATTACAGAGTGATATTGAGTTGTACAACTGAATTACACTAACTCCAGCCTCAGTTTTTGTATCTTGTCATTTTTTATCATTTTAGTACTACTTTTACATGATGAATAGGTAACCTATTCATTTTGTAATGAATTGTAATATTGGAATTCAAAAATTAACTGGTAATTCGTTAGAAGAATGTTTGAAATAACCAGGGATTTTTATTGACAGCTTATGACTCCTTCCTGACCTGTAAGCGTGGCATTCTCATTGCCTGAGAGTGTCACGTGATAACAAAATATGTGAGGAAAAGCTTAGAATTAGAGAGTCAAACTAAGGCGATCGACTGAGGCAGACGCAAATGGCATCTCTCTCAGAGTTCCTTTCCGCACGCTGGAATGTTGGTTTATAAACCTTATGCCATTGGAAGAGGCGTGAATATATATGTTCACTCTAACCCAACGATACAATAGTAGATAAGAGTGGGTTCTTTAGCTTTGGTTTAGGTAAGGAACGAAAACTAAATTCAAGCTACTTGATAAAACTGACCATGTGTCACATCCTGCTCGTGGTGGAGGGGATGGGTAAATACATGTACCAGGATGATAGAAGACGTCAAAGTTAACACGAGCCCTTGTGTTCATTAATAAGAACAAAGAATGAACTCAGATATTCAACAACCCTCGATGACCCAAGACAACTCCAATCCAACCGAAGAAGATAGAAGACCTGAGAGATCAGCCCCTATAGCAAATCCAAATCTTTTGATGTCCATTATGACATAACATGTGAACATTATTTGAATCCTTCTTAAAAATATGATCACAATTACGGAATTAATATACTTAGAGGATGTCCCCTTGATTTTTTTAAATTTCGTTTAAAAGTAAATAAACTAATAACAGATAAGACAAAAATATTTTTGTTCAATAGCTGAATATTCTGACTTCATAAAGATTCAGTTTCTTTAAAAAAACATTTTTCTGTTTTTAGTTATATTTTTTTTTGGGCGCTAGACAATCCCTCTTCAATACAAATAGACTGTCCACTTCCTAGAACGATAACCATTACATTACGCGCTTCCCTTTTATATCCATGACTTTTATGTGTAGAAATATTTACTTAAAATTGTCAAAAGAAGATGTTTTTGACTTTTTCAGACATTCATAATAATAATAAAAAATGTGAGTAGTTTGATAAGTTTTAACTTTTCTATAAGTTTCTATAAAATGACTTGTAAGCACAGTTTATAAATGGTTCAATTTCTAAAGCGTCTTCTTTTTTATGTTTGTTGTGATATTTTATTCAATAAAAAAAACTATAAAATTAGAACTTTACCAAAGTTTGTTTATTTCCTACCAAGATAAAATGAGGGGAAAAAATGGTGTGTTCTTGATTCATGCTGATGATAAGAAAGAAATAAATGAATAAGAACATAAACAAATAAAATTAAAACGAAGAAATTATTAGAATAAAGAGGAGATTAGAAAAGTAAGGAAGAAAAGTAGAAAAATGTGGTAACTGTGGGTAGGGTAAGGAATCTTTAGGAAAAATATAGGAATTGATGAGAGAAAAATAAGGAAATAGATGAAAAATAAGAAAAACATAAGGAAAATGTTATAAAGACAGAAAAAAAAACATGAAAAAAGAAAATTGAAATGAAGAAATTGTGAAAAATAAAGAAGAGATTAGAAAAGTAAAGAAGAAAAAGAATCTAAGAAATAGGGAGAAAGAGGAGGTAAATGGTGGATGAGGTAAGGAAATATAAATAAAGTTATTGGAATTGAAGACAGAAAAGTAAGGAAATACATGAATAAAAATGATTTTCTTTAAATAATAAAAATTATAATTAAAAGATTATACAGACGAGAAACAAAAGGAATAAAAACATGAACAAAGAAAATTAAACAGAATAAAGAAGGTAAATAACAAAGAGATTAGTAACGTGATGGAGGGAAAAGGCTAAGAAAAAGAATGAGGAGAAAATAGTGGTAACTATTGGGTCGGATAAGGAATTATAAGTAAAGAATATAGGAATTGGAGACAGAAAAACAAGGAAATAGATGAATAAAATAATTTTAAAGAATAAATAAAAGTTTAAACAAATGAAAAACAAAAGTAATAAGAACATAAAAAATAGAAATGAAGAAATTATGAAAATAAAGAAGATAAGAGAAAAGTAAGAAAGAAAAATAATCTAAGTAAAACAATAGAGAGAAAAACACGGTAACTGATAGGTAGTGTGATAAAATATAAATAATGAATATAGGAATTGAAGATAGAAGAGTAGGGAAATAGATGAATAGAATTTTTTTTTCATGAGGAAAAGGTTATACAGAAGAAGAATTAAATGAATAAGAATGTGAATACAGAAAATAGAAATGAAGAAATTATATAAAAAAGAAAGAAATAGCTTAGAAAAGTTAAGAAATAGAATAAAACGAAACAGAAAAAGAACGAAATGAATAGGAAGAAAAAAGAAATAGAAATTGAAAAATTATGAAAATAAAGAAGAAATTAGAGAAGTAAGGAAGAAATAAAGTTAAGAAAAAGAAAGGGAGGAAATGAGATAAGTGGTGGATAGGGTAAGAAAATATAAAAATATAAGAATTGAAGACAGAAAAGTAAAGAAATAGATAATAATAATAATAATAATAATAATAATAATAATAATAATAATAATAATAATAATGATCATGATCATGATCATGATGATGATGATGATGATAATGATGATAATAATAATAATAATAATAATAATAATAATAATAATAATAATAATAATAATGAAATGAATAGGAACATGAACAAAGCAAATAGAAATGAAGAAATTATGTAAATAAAGAATATATTTAAAAAGTAAGGAAGAGACAGGAAATAGAGAGAAAATGCGATAACTGGATGATAGGGTAAGAAAATATAAGTAAATAATATAGGACTTGAAAGCGGAAGAGGAAGGAAATAGATGAATAAAATAATAAAAAGATAAGTAAAAGATAACACAGACTAAAAACAAGGTGGTGATATTGATTGTTTTAAGCAAGAAGCAGAAAAACAAACACACAAATGGATAAATAAGAAGGAAATCCAAAAAGAAATTAGAATGCACAGGAAAAAAAAGATTAAAGAGAAAAGAAGAAAGGCAATGCTTTAAAGAATAATAGCAAAAGAAAAAGACAGACAGAAAGAAAGAAAGAAAGAAAGGAAAGGAAAGAGAAAAGAGAAAAAGAAAGATATAAAAGACTAAACTTTGTATTGCCATTTTTTATGAAACGATGATGGATTGGCTTAGCCAGCACTGAAATACGCAATACACTAAGAAAATGAACGCAAAGTAAGAGTCCTTAGTTTGAAAGAAGTATTATAGGGTCTTAATATCCTGCTGTCAAATAACAATACACTCAGATGGCATCTCATTTGAAAACGACCGATGAGGTATTCCTCGTCTATTCTTGCTGCCATCACTGACTACTCAAGAAATATAGCCAAACTTGATCTATCCTCTTCTGCCTACTTCCTGTTGCGCAGAAGAGTTAAAAAGAATAAATTGATCATTGCTCACAAGTGATCGGTGAAGGAAACGTTCTCTTTTTTCTGCATGCAAAAAGCACATAGGTTTATTCATTTTCATGCTCCTTTGCAGGCAAACATAAGTATTTGCGTACGTTTATCCAAACGTATATGCATATAGACAGATAAATAGATAGGTAGATAGATATATAGAAAAGAACATATATATGTGCATATATTGTCATACTGGTACCTCATAGCGGTGTACAGTGGAGCGAAATAGTTTAACATAACATTACTATTACGTAATGAGTTAGAAACTCACTGTGTGCTGGAAGCTAATGATTATGTAGCAATGCAAGTTTATACATTTATGTCATATATTAGATATCATATTATATGTTATATTATAAATAATATATATAGATACATATATTATATAATTATATGATCTCATTATATAATATATACATATATTAGTATGTGGAGAAAAGTAGACAAACACGGGATATTATGGAAACTGGATGTTTATTGTCGACGATGCAACGTTTCGGTCATTTAGACTTTCTTCAGGACTCAAATATAGTTCTTGCTTCAATGAAGGGCATTTTCAGATGGTTGTCAGTAGGGACAGGGGCGGTTGGGGGTGGGTAGTGGATTTTCTTCTCTCTAGATGGGGAGTGTTTATATGGTGATGCAGGTGTGGGTCAAGAATGTTTGATGATGGGGGTGGGTCAAGATGAATGAGTATGTGTATGTGTGTATGTCTGTTTTAATTGTCTTTTATATATATATGTGTGTTTAGAAACTGGATTTGTCATTAGTTTTATATGTGTGAGTTTTTTTGTTTTTTATAAACTTTCTGTCCATCTATTTGTCTATTTTTATTTAGTAGTATCTATCTTTCTGTGTATCTGTCTATATATTTAATTTGAATTTGAATTTAACTGTCTTTCTGTGTATCTGTCTATATATTTTGAATTGAATGTGTGGCTGGTATGTTTGTGTGAATTTTTTTTTTTTATTATATATATATTTATGTGTGTGTATATATATAGTGAGAGAGAGGGATAGGGAAAGAAGATATATATAGAGAAAGAAAAAGTCTGCACGAAGGGGAGAGAGGGAGAGAGAGAGAGAGAGAGAGAGAGATTCATACTTGTACCGAAATAGTCTAAAATAAGTTAATCTGTAATGCGTTCGAAATACAGTGTGTGTTCAAATTTATATATATATATATATATGTATATATATATATATATATATATATATATATATATATATATATATATATATATATAATCAATAATATATTATATCATGGGTATTATTATCTCGTTACTATTAGTTTCATGCTTACGCAATCCTCAGACGAGAGTCAAATGGTTGAGATTTTAAAAACCAGTAGTTTTTTAGCGTTTATATAAACGTGAAGCGTGTTCACGCGATGGAATGTTATAACGCTAAAGTTGTTTTTTTTAAACTGTGGCTTGTTTAGCGTTTATATAAACGTGAAGCGTGTTCACGTGATGGAAGGATATAGCGCTAAAGCTGTATTAAAAATTTCAAAAAACTTGCTTTGGTCTTAATTCACGCGGTGTCCAGATGTCTATATTAGCATTGAGCACCTTTATATGTCAATACTTTTCTCATGCAATCTATATTCATTCTCTATTTATATATATATATATATATATATATAATATATATAATATATATATATATATATATATATATATAACCTTCTGTCTGTGTCTTTTTTATTAAACAAATCTACTGTATAGCCAGTTCGATACGCGCTCATACTTGCGATCTTGCGCCACATCCTACCCTTGGTGAACGAGTTGGATAAATTACTACATTCTGGCATATATACAAACATCTAATACTGGTCATGATAATGAGGAATGTCGTGTTTCTCAAATCTAGGAAGGAGTAACTCAAACCAATATTCATAGTCTGATTTGAACACCGCTGAGTAACTAGTGTGAAATAAACTCGCTAGCCACTGACCAACGGCACAAATTTGCCAGCCATTACAAAAGAAGTTAAGAAATGTTTACCATAATTTTAGTTTTTTTTTATTATTTAAAATGGTAAAAAGCATAAGTAGCGTCTGATATGATTCATGAATGGTCAATTTTCTGTTTGAGACTCAACTCTGAAGAGATCTGGCCTTTGAGATTATTTTATTCTCCATTCATTTCACTACAATTGCCGCTGTTCAATCAACCGTATCACTTGCTGATTTGGACGGATACATTCATTGTATGATTAATCGACGAGAAACAAACTTTTTAGCATGCGTGATTGTCACTGTCATCCAGACATGCATGAGTGCATCCAACTTCCGATTCACCGGTTCAAATACGATTGCTTTAACTGATTTTCGGATTTAAGACATAAACTATCCACTGCATATAAACTTTCCTAATATTTGCAGATATCATTTTATTGAGAGAACAGGTCTGTCATTTCTATGAACATGGTTATCTATATTATCATTATAATTATTATATTAGAGACGCGCGTAGTGTAATGGTTACCATCGTAAGAAACGGAATCGGCAACCCGACTTCAAATCCTGGACGAAGATTTTGCGTTTCACTTCAGGCTAATGCTCTTGAGAAAGGCATGGATCCAGCTATGTGTAAATAGTAGGGCAGACTGGGTTATTTAGTCTTGATAAAACAACCGGTCTAAGAGACGGAAATCTCTTTATTCAAACCAGCTGTACCCCGCTTTAAAAAATGACATTGAGTCACATCCTGCATTTAGTAGAATTGTCGGATAGATAAACAGACATACTAGGGTGGATTAAATTTTTGCAATATGTTGGTAATGTGAAACACAATTCAGAGTTTCCTTCTCCTATACAAGTTGCTATACCAAGGTTAAAGAGCTCAGTCTGTCCTACTATTCACCCATAATTGGAGGGGGAACCGTTGAATGCATACCTTTCCCAAAGGTATTGCTGCTATGTGAAATGCAAACATCGTCCAAGATTTGAACTCGGGTCGGCGAGTCCATTTCCAATGACAATAACCATTACAGAGAAAGTGCCTGAATTCAATCTAAGAACTAATTAAGCCCGAATGTTAATAAAGCGCAAAGCGTCCGGTTCACGATCATGATTAACTTCAGCCAACTTAAAAATCTTGATTTATTGTGCTATATGCAAATCAATTTTTCAGATATCGAGCAATTTAATAAACAGACTTGGTGAAATAAAGGCATTTGCTGAGCTCTTTTTGTGTAAAACCTGTTATTTTTAAATGGAATAAATTACAGACCACACAAGAGGAATACAAATCGTGAGTACAAAAAATGTATTTGCAGGGTTTTTTTACTTCTTTTTCTAATTATTTCAACTTAATTACAGATATCTTCAGTTAGCTTAATAGAATTATTTTAAACGAAATTAAAAGACAGTTGCTATCATAATTTATTGAGGTAGAGTTTCTGTCGTTCTAAACTTATCTCAATGCAAATAAAATAGTCCTCCCTCACTATTATCGCAAATTGTCCAAGCTGCATAGAATACGAGACTTGTATAGAAAGTAATGAGAATGATATTTTATTTTTCAGATTGGCAACCTTGACTGAAAATCAGCTGAACCCTATATATTTGGCTTTATTACTTTTTATTTGTCCCCGTGAAACTTATAGTCATGAAAGTATAGTAATAATATCACATCTTAATTACTTTTAGCTTGGTTTGACTTGGTTTGGTTTCTTTGTTTAAAGGCATATCAACCTACGTTGGTTATTTAATACCAAAGCCATCTTTTTTAGAAAAACAGTGGTGGTAGTATGTAACATCATGAGATTGATATTTTATTTTTCCGATTGGCAACAAACCCTGACTGAAAATCAACTGATCCCTGTATATAAAAAAAAGTAAAATCGGCGGAGTGGCCTATTCTTGGTATCAGCGAGGGCGTTTATCCCCTTTTCACTTCTACTACCGAGGGAGATTGTTTTTACGTCTGATGTGGAGCGCCACACCTAGATCAGATCTCCACTTTACCCCAAAGATCCTAGGCGGATGGTCTACCTACTGAGTTAAACCAACCAACTATATATTTAGCTTTATTACTAGGCTTTATTAGTATATGGTTCTATGAAACTAATAGCCATGAAACAATAGAAAGAATGTCTGATCTTAATTACTTTTACTTTGATCTGGTTTGGTTTCTTCGTTTAACGATATATCAACCTTTGTAGGTTATTTAATGCCAAATAGGGGCCGGGTTAGCTCAGTCGGTAGAGCGTTCGGCTAGAAACCACAAGGTTCCTAGTTCGATACCGGTCCTCGCCAACTCAGCGTATGAGTAGCACAGGGATCTGCGCGGTAAAGTAAGGAGTTGATGGTAGAATCTCTCTCTCTCTCTCTCTCTCTCTCTCTCTCTCTCTCTCTCTCTCTCTCTCTCTCCTTGGTCTAGCGCTATTGAAAAGGGGATAGACTCCCTCGCTGACTGGCTGATACCGTCTTTAGGCCGCACCGTCAACTTTACTTACTTTACTATATATATATATATATATATATATATATATATATATATATATAATGCCAAATATACATATATATATATATATATATATATATATATTTAATGCCATATATATAATGCAAGAAATTGTGTGTGCGTGTGCGTATGTTGGTTGGGTGGTTGGGTGTGTAAATGCACCTCACAGAAGTTATCATGGTTCTCTTTCTTACATTATAAACTTTAGTTCATAATAAATTCATTTTTATTTTGATGATCATTAGGTAAATATGTCAATTTGATTTTACAAATACCATCGAATTTCATTTAAAACTCATATAATTATGTGATTTATGAATGCTTAAATGGTCTAACTTAGAGATTAGATCGATTTACAATCCAATCCAAACCACAATGTAATAATAGTGGGAAATTTGAATTCCTGCTGAATTGGATCATTTCCTGTCTCGCATAATTAATGCACAGAAGCTGATCATTTTTGTAAGTTAGTGTAGATACTAAAATAACGAAAAACCGAATGGGAAAATGCAGAAGTCACGGAGTCATCTGGAAGAGTAGCACTCATTGGTCTAGAGAGTCTCGTGATCAGGTGACTCTGAGAAAATAGATTGAGAATTTAGCCAGTTGGAGACTGAGCGACAAATCAAGAAGAAGAAGAAGAAGAAGAAGAAGAAGAAGAAGAAGAAGTCGGATAATTATTATGTACTTATCGTTATTTACTTGCTATTAGTTACGAGGTATGATCAAAATGAACCAAAACTGAAGTTTCTTTTTTATAAATCTAGATGAACCTGATTTGGTTTTACTCTCTTTATTCAATGGCATACCAATCTTCGTGGGTAATTTAATGCCAAAGCATGCTTGTAGAAGAATAGTAGTGGTACTATTTAACCCATATCCGGAGGGATGAGGAGGTTCATACTTTTCCCTCAGGATATTCGTCCGAAAGTGAACATAATAGCATGACTGGAATTCGAACTCGCTTACTACGATGTCGCTGTCCAGCGCTCTAGCCACTACACCACGGTGATTTTCCTCCAAATGAAGATGGGAATTCTATATAATATAATTATATCTATACGTCTAACCTGCTGTCTTGACGTCAAGTTTATCCATATGAGTCAATTGCCAATTTTGAAAAGATTATGAAGACAGTCACACTTCTTTTTGGGCGAAATGCTTTGCTGAAACACAGGATTATGCAGGTGCAGCTTGCTCCATTTTCACCAGAACTAGTTCTATGGGACATTTCTTTGTTTCCTAATATGAAAATTAATTTTAACAATAAAATTTAATGTAGAAGTTATTAAAATAAATACAACAGTGCAGATTCACGCCATCAACAAAAAAGAAAAAAATGCGTAACGGTGATCGTCGTTGGAAATGAACTCGGCGAACAGAGTTCAAATCCTGAACGAGTCTGTTTATGTTTCCCTTCATGCTAATGCACTTGAGAAAGCCATGAATCCTTCTATTCTCCTCCTATGGGCAAATAGTATGGCAGACTAGAATCTTTAGCCTTGGCAAGACAACAGAGCTAGGAGAAAGAAAAAATCTTAATTCACAACCAGTAGGTGTGGGTTCTAATCTCTGCCTGTCTCAAATAGTATTCGCTATCTGCATACTAAATAATAGAAAAATATTTTATATGTGCCTCGCCCAATGGAATACACCCTGAGGATACTTGCTTTGAATACCAAGAAAACTATTCTGAAGAAAATTAACGTTTTCTTAATTGTTTATTGTCTTTGTAAATACAACTTCAGTCTCGGTTTTTGTATCTTCCGGTCTTCATCGAGTGTCTGTTACGTTTTGGAATATTGTCGAATAATATTCTGCGGGATCTTGCGCATCTCGCATAAACGCCAGAGTCCCGTGCTTTGGGGATTATCTCCTCTTGACCCCTAAGTTGATCCGATGCTCTCTCATTGAACTGCGCACACATTCCCATCTATCATTTTATCTCAGTGGAATCACATTTCTTACTGATTAATGATGATCAAAACTATTAATGTTCACGCTCAGTCTGCTGATTGAGTTATCTGCGCTTAGTATTTAAAGGAATTCTTTCAACCTTCTTATTTATTAATGGTTCTTCCTGTTTGTGACTTTATTTCATTGTTTTTGTATTTATTTATCTTTATTATTATTATTATTATTATTATTATTATTATTACTGGAAACCATGTAACTGTGTTGAGTGTAAAGTGGTAGTACCTGTTAAGGTTTCATCTATGTGTCAAATAAATCTGTTTAAATTTATTAGTTTACTCGATATCATATAACTGTAAATTATTTGCATTAAGAATAGTTACTTTAAACCATAATTGTTTACTAATGATTTTTATTAGTTATTTAAAGTCATATAAACGTGGGAAAATAAATGAATATTATTAAATAGAAATAATTACTTGAAGTCATATAATTACTTGCATTAGTTAGGAATTCCTGATATCATTTAACTATGTGTAGAAGAATTCTTAAGAAGCTACTAGAAAAAAATGAGGATATAAATGCACAATGAACACAATTCCCCATCCTCTAAATAAAATTATACAAGTTGCAACACCGTTAAAATCAATCAATCTGTCATTCTACCCAGCTTCTCTCTCCATCAATTTTATCTCTTTAATTAATTCCCCCTCAAGGAGGCGCCTCGGGCGCTGGGCAATAAACCCAGCCCTGCCCCTTTAAATCAAGGGGAAGGTGTTGCCTGGGTGGATGGCCCCCTGGGATCAACGATGTTAATTAATAACACAGGTCCAGTGGCCGAAGCACACCGAAGTTCGGGTTTTTATCATATGTGCTCGAAGGCAGTGGCTGAGGATCTTAGTGTCTTGGTTGTGACATTAAACTGAATCTAGTGGTGAGGCCCCAGTTCTGGAATTCTGGAGAGTTTGGAATACCCCTTCATTACCATTACTCCTAAGTCCACTCTCACCCAGAGTACATGTTAGGGTTCCATTCATAGGTTAAATAGTTAAAAATGAGTTTAAAATAAGTTTAAAAGAAAATTTGAATGCTCAACAAGAATTGATTTAATAAGATTTTCTCTGGAATAAAATAATTTAAGGGTTGACATGCCGTAAAATCCAACCAACCAACCAACCCAAAAGAAACCTGACATTTTTAGAAGGATTTTTTCTTCTTCAATTATTCAGGTTTTTCCTCTTTAACATAAACCCTGATACTGATACAGTATTTTAGTTGTTTTTGTTTTTTTTTATTCTTGTATGCATTTTGGGAGTCGTTTAGTGTGAAAATAGTTTTTCGGGGTTTATTGCATTCTGCAGCAGAGTCAGCCATATTACCTCGAGCCAAATAGCAATTAAGAATGATCCCAAATAACCCTGTGTATTTTGATAAATTTGAAGAAATGATATGATATCTGTAGCCTTATCATATTTTATTTCTAGTATGTCATCTTGTGTTGATGTAGAAAACAAATGCCAGAAAACAAATAAATGATAATTTTATAGAGAGATTCAAGTAAACAAAACTAGACAAGCCGATCATTTTAGTTTCGGTATTTAGGTTTGGTTTATTTGTTTAATTGCATATCAACCTTTTTGGGTTATTTAATGCCAAAGCCATCCTAATAGAAGAACAGTACTAGTCGTTGTTAATTCATCATTTATTTATTTTCTTTTAAGACAACTTATAGAAAGTATATAAACATTTCCTCGCAATGTTATTTTATTGATTGATTTTAACGGCATGTCAACCTATCTTGGGTTATTTCATGTTTAAAGGTGTATTGTATATTAATATTTACATTTATTGTGTAGTTTTTTCTTAAACAAATCTATTTGACCCATACATGGGAGCTGGGAGTAATGGCAACAAACGGGTACTCCACACACCCTAGATCTTCAGAACGGGAGCCTCATTATCAGAGTGTAATACCAAAGACAAATGTGACAGGTATCATCGGATTTTTAAAGAAGTTTTTTTTTATATCATTGTGTAGAATCCATCATATAATGGCGGTCATATAGGTTCTTGTTTCATTAACAAAAAGTTTTGGTGAAACTTTTAAGTAGATAGAGGATTATGTGGGATATATTTCCAGTAGCTGCAACTGTTCAATTTTATATTTGTGAAAATTTGTATCTCGTTTACCTCTGTGAATAATATTCCACGTAGTTGCGTCAGGGAGTACAAGGGCTGGACCAGACGGCCTCTAAAATATAGAGAATTCTGGGGTATGGGGGTTATCGTCCTTTGTCTGCGAGCCTCTGTTTCAAACCAACCAATCATGAGCCAGCATACTTTGGCGGCAAAGCCGTATAAGCAAACTCATACCACCTCTTCTGATTCAGCCCTCACTGGAGACAGACCTAAATAAGGGTCGCTCCTATACTTCAACAGACAAGCAGAATTGGAGTCGGACGCAAACAGAGGTCCATCATATCCGAACGGAACAGAAGGCCGTAGCAAGGGGCTCTGTTAATACCCCATCTCAGGATACATCAGTTAAGTGACAAATATTATTTGCGCAAACGAAACTAAAGTTTGCAATTCTTTATATGTAATACAAGTCTTTTATTCATATTCTAGTTGTTCGTTTTATTTCTTTGGCTCTCAACCTGTCTGCCGCACTCGGGGTTAACTCCACTACAAACGTTGGAGTACTGCCGCTTGTGTTCTTTTCTTTATAAAAAGTGATACTTGAAAAATAATACGTGAAGAACATTGAAAAACTATAATACGGGGACACTCTTTTAAAGCTGGTGTCAGACCATACTGGATATAAATGAGTGCGTGTTACCCCCCTTGTTTTTTATTCCCGCATGCCTTATTATGAGAGTACATATATATATTTACCAACCCCTCCGCACGAGCAGGATGCGACACAAGGTCAATTTCTTAAACGGAGTTTAACAGGTTTGAATTAAGAGTTTTCCTTCTCCTAGACTGGTTACCTAGCCATATTTAAAGAGTTCCGTCTGCCCTGCTATTTACCCATAGCTGGAGGGAGAATTGGATTCATACCTTTCCAATGGTATTAGCGCTATGCGAAATGCCAACAGCTTCGTCCAGGAATTGAACTCGTGTTGACAAGTCCATTTCCTACGACTCTAACCATTAGAGCACGCGTCTCCATGTACTATGAGAGTACATATACAGTTTTACACCTCATTTAAACAGCCACGTGTTATTGTAGTGGTAACTACAATTTGTGTTAACAGGCAAATTTGAGATGAAGAAGAGGTGGGCGCAGTTTAAATGGTCTCTCTATTCGAATTATTGTCTTCGTGTATGAAAAGTCTTATAGAAATTGTTTATACTTATTGGTAGTTTCACATTAAAGAAGCCACGAGTGTTATCTGCGACCAGAACACTATTTACGAAATAAATACAATTTCTTCAATAGTTTAGCTTTCGTTTTCTCATTTTTTCCCAGTGTGAGCATTACACTGGGAGTGAAGAGAATAAACAAAAGAAAAACAATGAAATAAAGTCACAAACAGGAAGAACCATTAATAAAAATTGATAAGGTTGAAAGAATTCCTTTAAATACTAAGCGCAGATAACTCAATCAGCAGACTGAGCGTGAACATTAATAGTTGTGATCATCATTAATTAGTAAGAAATGTGATTCCACTCAGATAAAATGATAGATGGGAATGTGTGTGCAGTTCAACGAGAGAGCATCGGCTCAACGTAGGGGTCAAGAGGAGATAATCCCCAAAGCACGGGACTCTGGCGTTTATATGAGAAGATATGCATGCTCCCGCAGAATATTATTCGACAACATTCCAAAACGCAACAGACACTTGATATTTAAAACCGGAAATTTTGATTTTTGTGCTGATGTGACCTTGAATACCTCTGTGTCACGAGGGACGTCTTGGAAGTCTTTATGTCAATAATGATATCAATAGGACTCGTACTTTTTGCATGAAAGTAGAAGGGACAAACTCAAAAATAGAAAGCTCATTTACGAATACAGAAAAATTGACTCAGCTATGGGTTAAATAGTACCACTACAGTTATTCTACAAGGATGACTTTGGCATTAAATAAACCCCGAAGAATGATATGCCATTAAACAAAGAAACCAAACAATCCACAATTAATCCACATAGCAACAAAGACATTGTTCAAACACCTGGAAATATTGTCCATGTGTTGCATGTCATGGGACCACTTAGTACCTGGGTCTCACATAACTCAGCCACAACAATCCTGTCCTCAGTCATTATGTGTCACTATGCATAGCCCAAAGGTGACCCCATTGGGTGGTGTCTTACACCTCTGCAGAGGAGCAATCGGCGTATTTTAAAGCCGCAGACGACAGAGATTTGGCAAGTAAGGAGAAACCTAAAAATAACTGGGAACAATTAGAAATTAAAAAGTAGTAAAGAGATATTTCTGTTTGTCTTATCACTTTAATTCATCTTATGATACACACACACACACACCACACACACACACACACACACGCATATATATATATATATAATATATATATATATATATATATATATATATGCTCCCATAAATTTGGTATGAGCTCTCCAATTGGTAATTTAAATTAACTCTCACTACTAGCATATAAGCAATGATCGTTTCCCCGGAAACTTGAACTCTCTGTGACCGTAAAATACACAACCAAACCTATGTGTTTAATAGTTCAAAAACCCCAGTCCCGCTACAGCTGTCAGTGGACGAGGGGATAAGGTACCAGGCAGGCGAACAGCCAGTCTGAGTTCGACCTTAGCCAAGGATAGTTGTTGTGTCCAGCCACACTGAAGAGGCGTGAAACGCCGAAAACGTGTCTGTGGATGATTTCTTAATATATATATATATATATATATATGAAATAAATATTTTTAGAAAACACAAACAAATGATGTTATAATTCGCTGACAGAAATCTTTTTCGACCTTTTATTAAAGCGGTCTTCATCAAGAGCGAAATGTTTGTGATAGAACGGCGGTGTGAGTAAACCGTTACAAACAAAAGTGGTACAAACGAACATTCATGTTCGAAGCCGGAATTTTTTAAATTTTGAAAATGCATATTCTGTTCTTAAAAAATAAAATAAACTTCTTTTTTTTTAAATAAAATTTATTCTATTTTTTAAAACAGAATATGCATTTTCCAAATTTAAAAAATTCCGGCTCCGAACATGAAAGTTCGTTTGTACCACTTTTGTTTGTAACGGTTTACTCACACCGCCGTTCTATCACAAACATTTTGCTCTTGATGAAGACCGCTTTAATAAAAGGTCAAAACAGATTCCTGTCAGCGAATCATAACATCATTTGTTTGTTTTTTCTAAAAATATTTATTTCATACTGTCGGATTCACTTCCATTTACTTTTCATATATATATATATATATATATATCTACATAAACACCTCCTCTAACCACCCACCCTCCATCATCAAACACATTCCTAAATCTATCAGCCGAAGGTTATCAGAAAATTCTTCCAACATAAACATGTTCAAAAAAAACAATATAATATACAATAATGCACTTAAAATAAATGGCCACAAACAACCCACCGAATACAACCCCACAAAACTCAAATCAAACCATAGATCCAGAAACATTATCTGGTTTAACCCACCTTTCAACAAATCAATATCTTCAAATATAGGCAAAATCTTCCTCAACCTCATACGTAAAAACTTCCCACCGAACCACCCCTTAGCAAAAATCTTTAATAAGAACAACTTAAAAATAAGTTATAGCTGCACCAAAAATATTTCACAAATTATTAAAAGCCACAATAAAAAGGTAGAAACAAACAGCAGCAATCCACCACCCACCAATCTATGCAACTGCAGAGACAAAAACACGTGCCCCTTCAATGGTCTCTGCCTACAAAGGAACGCAGTATACAGGGCAACTGTAAAGTATAACACAACCACCAAGCATTACATCGGAGCAACAGAAGGTACCCTGAAGCAAAGATCTTACACACACAAACTATCATTCACTAATATTAACTACTCAACCAGTACATCACTATCCACATATATCTGGAGCCTAAAAGACATGAATATTTCCCCAAGATAAGCTGGGAGATCCTAAAATTGCACCCACATACAATAAGTCCACAAAAAAATGCCTCCTTTGCCTCCAAGAAAAAACTTTCTATCATCACCCACATACCACATTGCACCCTGCTAAACAAAAAATCTGAAGTACTGTCCAAGTGTAGACATGAAAACAAACACCTGTTGTCAAATTTCGACCCATACACTTAACCCCCCACCACTGCTCACACACTACGCACTACCACCTCGGCACTATTATACACATAACATACTGCATCTTCATAACAACAACAACATAATCTATCACTACCCAACTCCAACCTCACACACCTGCAC
Source organism: Doryteuthis pealeii (assembly GCA_023376005.1). Lineage (NCBI taxonomy): Eukaryota > Metazoa > Mollusca > Cephalopoda > Myopsida > Loliginidae > Doryteuthis > Doryteuthis pealeii. The sequence continues at coordinate 134,424,924 of CM042139.1, read as the reverse complement.
AAGAAACGTAAGTAAAGATCTCCTTTTTCTATGCACCCAGTACTATATCCAAAACCCCTGAAGAATAACCCACCCCCATCTACCTACATATCCCACACCTTCCCCACCTATTCAACCATCCCACTCTGTCCCTATCTACCTGAATATCTCAACACGCACCTATTTATCTGCCTCCCACAACCCATTCACCTATCTATCTTTCTCAATAAATTTCCACCAACACATACACCCATTTATCAACACCTGTTTATTTCTATCTGATTAGGGTATAATCACTCTTAATTAATAACTCCTCACTATCGTGATAATCAAATAAAACGCCCCCTCCCCATTTACCCACACGACCCAGCATCTTTATTGACACGAAATTAGGATCTACCCATTGACCAGTTTAGGACAACTCGAAATTAGGGACTACCCATTAACAGTTTAGGACAACTCGAGTTAAACGGAAATAAATATTTCCGAACTTTGTTTATAAAAATCCCATAAAAAATAAACAATTAAAAATCTTACAAGATAGTTACGAAGAATAATAGTTCATTCAAGATCAAACTATTCCTTAAGAAAAACCACACCGTTACCTTAATAAATATACGAACCCACCCATGTTGCACGCTGCTTTTTAGACAAAAAATACATATGATTACAACCTTACGTTTATGCGTCTACGCACCTTTGAGCGCAAAGGACGCATAACACAAAAATTTATCTAAGAACACATAACAATAAATGTATATATCTATCTATCTATCTATCTATGTGTGTGTGTGTGTGTGTGGTGTGTCTATATGTATATATACATACGTGTGTATTCGCGTATCTATCCAGATATATATATATATATATATATATATATATATATATATATATATATATCCACATAACAATGAAATTCCCTCACCAATCAATCAATCTATCCATCTATCCATCTATTTATCCATCTATCATTCCACCTAAGTCCATCTTCGTCCATCTTACTCTGGCCCACATCTTGTTCCCCGCTTCCTTCTTTCAACCAACCCCACCTTGGTCCTTGTACATATGCATTCGTGTATATATACGTGCTCTTGTATGTTTATGCATGTGTGAACATGGGTGTATGCGTGGATGTGTGCGAGCGCATATGTGTGTATATGTGTGCATGTGTGTGTGTGTGTGGGAGTGTATGTGTACGTATATATATATATGTGTGTATGTGTGTATATGTATGTATGTGTTTATATACGTATGTGTGTGTATATATGTATATGTATGTATATATATATATATGTGTGTGGGTGTGTGCATGTGCATGCGTGCTGACGTGTATGCATGCGACTGGATGTGTGTGCGCACACGCGTGTACGTGTGTATGCGTACGTGTGTGTGTATGTGTGTACGAGCATGCATGGTCGTGTACATGCGCGCGTATGTACATATGTGTGTGTGTGCATGCATGCATGTATGAGCGTGTGCATGCGCACGTATGTGCATACATCTGTGTGCGTGCATGCATGTGTCTTTGGGCACATATGCGTATGTATGTTCCTACGTATATGCGCACGTGTATATATGTATGCATGTATATGTATGTGTGCCTGTACGTGAGCGTGTGAGTGTATGTGCACAATTTTGTATGAGTACGTATATGCGTGTCTGTCTGTGTGTACATGTGTGCGTATGTGCGTATATGTGTGCACGTGGAGCCCATGGTACTATGCGTATGCGCTTCAGTATGTATATGTAAGGCTTACCCAGCAAATATAGTGACATGTGTGTGCATATAAATATGTATGAATATTATTTTGTATGCGTGTATATGTCGCGAGTATATGTAACCACGTGCAACCACGTCCGGTTGTCAACGCAACACCTCGTAATAGACAACACCGAAGTTCAAAACACCACCACCCACCCACCCATAATATACAACATTTACAACCTTAAAATTAATATTATCAACCCCACTCCCCAACCATCACGACCCGTCCGTATACATCATACACGGCCCACGCATCAGATAGAAAGAAAACATGCACGCGCGCGCGCACACACACATACATGTATAGACACGAGCGCTCGCACGTAAGCACTATTAAAATACCGCACACTAACAGATCAACGTATTATGTGTGTGACCAGCCACTACGCGTACACAACCTTTATACTGCCCATAAACACTCTCATACATTCAATTCACCTTCACATACATACACACATCATTTTATCCAATCATACGCATCCCATGTCTATTGAATTTTTTGAAATTTTTTGAAATTTTTTCGATTTTTCTCACATTTGAAACATCTTCACCTGATGAATGCATCGCATGAAACCAATATGGTTGTGAAAAGTTCCTTTGTCACCCAATAAATAGATATGTAAAACCTATATATTTATCTTATTATATTATATAACAGCTCTATTTTATATTGAGCACTCTACCAATTAATACTGCCTATGGTACACCATTCCAGCAAAAGCTGAAATAGTGACCATCCCACACAACATATATATATATATATATAATATATATATATATATATATATATATATACAAAGAATCGCATCAATTTAGACGGTGATCCGATGACCATCAGTAAATAGCAAATAAAGAATAAGTAACTTTGGAAAATTGATAATGGTAAACAGTTTTTCATCTAGTAAAAATAAATTTCATAATAGTATAATTGCTAATAATAATACTTACATAGGTATTTACCCAACCTGTTCACCATGGGTAATATGTGACACATGGTCGCAAGTATGAGGCCCCCAGCGAGAATCGAACTCGTTATAGAGTGGTAAAGAAAAAAAACAAAAGAGAATGTATAGTGGTAGTATGAAGACGGAGAGAACATATTGTTACTTTTTTTTACTATTCCTCTCCGTACCTCTTCCCTTTATTAAACACATGCTCTCTGTTATAAATTAATATAAAAGTAAATACCAGCATACACTACAGCTATCTCTCTGATTATCGTCTACAGTACATGTAAACTCCAAGGCATGGGCAGTATCTAATATTGTGACTATTTAAATATTTAATATTCTATGTTTACACTCACAGACACATATACATAAAGACACATATACACACACACACACACACACACGCATAAGTGTATGAATATATATATATATATATATATATATATATATATATATATATATGTGTGTGTGTGTGTGTGTGTGTGTGTGTGTGTAATATTCAGCAGAATGGAACAGAAATGTGATGAGTAAACCAATTTGTCTCGTATGAAATATCATTCTGTATTACCTGATGAAACCTTATAATAAATACCCCATAATAAGTACCTCATGATAAATATATAAACACTTCCCGAAATTGGTTTTGGCATCTTACTTCTTTTTCATATACACGAGGGTGAGTCAAAAAGTAATGTCATTTTCTTTATATCATGTGAAGTTTCTTTTTATATAAAACTAAGGCCTACATTGGGACCCTAACGAGGCTCAGATGAAGAATCCGACGAGTAAGATCCAACTCGACAATGTCCTTCTTCTGCATGACAATGCTCGACCACACACAAGCATCAGGACAAGAGGAAAAATCGCCTCATTCGGGTGGAAAACTATACCGCATTCTCCATTTTAACCAGATTTAGCACCTTCAGCCTATCATCTCTTCGGCCCCATGAAAGATGGTTTAAGAGGCAAACATTATTCCAGTGACGAGGAAGTGAAATCTGTAGTGAAGAAGTGGCTCAAAGAACAGTCAACAGAATTTTACGGGGAAGGGGTACATGCTTTCCTTCGAAGATGGAACATTGCTATTGAGAGAAACGGTGACTATGTGGAGAAGTAGGGATGTGATTTACAGAGGACCAGCTTCATTTTGATGTAGGATACTTGTTCCTGTGTTGGTAATTATACCTGTCCTAAACAAAATTGCATTACATTTTGAAACACCCTCGTATATATATATGTATATATATATATAATATATATATATATGTGTGTGTGTGTGTGTGTGTGTGTTGTGTGTGTGTGTGTGTGTGTGTTGATAATATAGTGTGCTATATTTATAAGTCAATAGAACACTTGGTTTGAGAATCGCATTGGTTAGAAACTGTTAGTAACCAACCACCGTTGACTTCATGACCCGCCCCCTAATATATACTGTTTTACTATTATCTTAATTTATACTTGAAAAATATTATATATATATATGTGTGCGTGTGTTTGTATTTGAGAGTATATATATATATATATATATATATATATATATATATATATATATGTGTGTGTGTGTGTGTGTGTGTGTCTGTGTCTGTGTGTCTGTGTGTGTGTGAGAGTGTATGTTTGTGTGTGTGTATTTAACAACACATCCAGACTAACAGGATGCGTTATAAGGCCGTTTTTAAGCGGAGTTCAACAAGTTTGAATTCACAGTTTTCCTTCTCATAGACAGGTTGCCATATGTCTTACTATTTAACTACGACTGGAGGGAGAATAATTTGATGCATCCCGTTCCCAAGGGTAAACGCGCTATATGAAATGCAACCAGCCTCCTTCAATTTTGAACTCGTGTCGCCATATCCATTATGTTCCCAGAATGTATGTATGTATGTATGTATGTACATACGTATGTATGTATGTTATTTTGATAAATCTGCTAAAGAATTGTTATGATATTTACATATATAGTATCATTATACCATTTTAATTTGTTATGAAATATAGAATGCTCTATATTTTAAATTATAATGGAGTTCAACCTGTTTGTTTTATATATCGACTGTCATATATCAAATAAATATATGTATGCGAGTGCGTATACTTGCGTGTGTGTGTCTGTGTGTATGTGTGTATGTCCACCTGTCCATGTGTGTGTGTGTGTGTGTATGTGTGTGGAAGTTAAAATCTAAGCTTATATTCGAGATATCAAATCACGGTTCGTTGCAGTCTGAACATTGCTAACTCGAAAAGTTATTCTTAATTTTCATTTCCTTTGACAAATTTGGTGAGCAGCTGCCTGGAAATAAATTAGGATTGCTGGGACAAGAAACGCTTATCGACGACAAATCATTTCCTGGTAAAAATAAGCTCTAATGAGTTTTAATGTCAGACAAAATCGTTACAGCAAACCAACAGGATTAAATTTTTCTTGAAAATATTCCCCCGCTATAGCTTATAATTTATGGACAGGGTTGGTTGGTTGGTTGGTTGGTTGGTTGGTTATAATAGCATATCAACATTTGTGTGGTTATTGTATGTCGTAAGCGTTTTGTTTTATTCATTCATAAGTGCATTAAATTTCTCTTGAAAATATTCCTCCGCTATTTCTGATGACGTCAGAATCCTAGCCGTTTGATTGCGGCAGCTATTGTGTATAGATTATGGACAAGGTTGTTTGGTTGGTTGGATATAACAGCATATCAACATTTGTGTAGTTATTATATGTCGTAGACGTTTTGTTTTATTCATTCATAAGTGCATTAAGGTTGGGACAATCATGTAGGTGCTAGGGCTTAGCGTGATCAGCTGATTAATCGGAGGGGGTCTCTCAGACCGCCTGTCTAGCCTATGTAAGGACAAAAGCGGAATATTCCGTGTCATGGACTGCACATGGACTTACATCCTTAAGCATCACGGGTCGCTTCCAACGGCAAACAGGTGGCTCCATTGGAGTTATTTTACCCCTCTTCAGAGGTGCAGTTGTCGTATTCTACAGCCCCAGCCAACCGGGCGGTATGACCATGGTATCGTTTCGGGTTACGCGATTAGTTGCGTCGTTGTGAGTGATGATATCCATTGAATACATTTACATTTGAATGGTTTGGTGACTTTACAAATAATGTGTGGTCTTTAACAAATTGTCTTCATCAACTCGAGGTGGCGATGACACCCCTAAATTTCTTTCGCCAATTGTCCTTATCGGTCATCGCCACGAACAGGTCTTCCTCACGGTATCCAAAATCCACACTGGGCTGATTGATGTAGATTTTTGCTGGTCAGCCTACACTGTGCGGATACACGATATTATGAGGAGGACTTACCAGGAGCGATGAGACGGATGGTAAGAGAGAATTATGTGAATACGTGCTGTCAGTGCAACGTGGTGATGAGGAGATGGAAGAACTGATAAAGTCACAGATAAGACTCAATCTCATATCTTCTTTTGCTTCATATCTAGATTCTTCAAAACAAGACACATGTCTATGACTTAGCAAATAAAACATACATCTATATCATTCCAAATCATCATCAAGTCCCGGTGACAACACGGATACCCATGACTCTCTATTTCCAGACCCCCTCTCTCTCTCTCTCTCTCTATATATATATATATATATATATATATATATATATATATATATATATATATATATATAAGTTGAAAATAGAAGCGAATCCGACAGTATGTTGAAATGAAAAATAAAGGAAAGAAAATGCTGAACGGATAAAATAGATTTTATTTTTATTTTGTTTAACTGTTACGTGTTTCGGACAGGAGTTTAGCCGAGGCCACCGATATAGAAGGCCCGTTCTTTGGGTGTGTGATGTCACAAAAGTAGGCCCAACTTAGAGCAAGCGAAATAGATACCGTTGTCTCGTAAAGACAGTAAATAAACAAGTGTTATGTTTCATTAAACTTTAATAACTGAAATTCGTTCATAATTTTATTTATTTCAAATTTGAAAACAACTTTTATAAATGATAACAAACATTGTTTTGATTTGCATGTTTTTTATTTTAATTTAAAAAAAACTTGTAAAGGCAACGTTGAGGTACATAAAAAAACAAATACCATTACATTAAACTTTAATAACTGAAATTCATTCATAATATATATTTTTTTTAAATTGAAAACATTTTTTTATAAATGATAAGCAACATTGTTTTGATTTGCATGTTTTTTTATTTTAATTTAAAAAAAACTGTAAACTGAATTATGAATAAATGAACAATCAATTATTAGATAAACAAACAAACAAATATAAATAAATATACTAAATATAAATTTGATAAAGTTTAGGTAAATTATAATCAGCATGGTTTTGATTTGCTTTTTTTTTTAATTTCATGATTATTCTGTAAATTTACAATATTGTAATTATCAAGTGATAATTACTTAATACAGGAACAACTGAATTATGAATAAATGAACAATCAATAATTAGATATAAACAGACAAACAAATTACAAAAATCAAATAATACTTATTGAAAAATAGGTTATAGATATAAAATTCAGCTGAATGTCTGAAGTTTTCTTTTTTTGCTTAACTTATTAATGATGTTATCATTTTCTCTAGAACAAAAATTATTTAAAAGAGCATTTGTAGAGCTTAAGATAAACATCTTTACTATTTTTTCAATATTATGACCTTCATCACAAGTGTCAACATTAAAAAGTAGCTCATGGTCTGCCAATACATTCAATGTTATATGCATGGCTAATTTCCTTTGATTTACTGAATGAAGAAAAGAATGATTTATATTCATTGAAAATTTGCAGAACTAAATTAACATTTTGCCTTTCAAGACTAGTAGGATAAAGAGCTTTTGAGGTCAATTTATAACAATATTTCAAAATTGACTGAGATTCCAGGGCATGAAGTTTCTGTAAGGTACAAAATGGGGCTCTTTGGATACTATTTAATTCATGATTTCCATTATGACAAAATTTTGGAAAGAGCATGAATTTAGTTGCATCTTTTTGACCAAGCCAATTGTTTCTAATGCATTTTAATATATGGACTGAGTCAAATAGAAAGAAAAGAGGCCGAGACTTAACAAATGGGTGTGGATATACAATCGAAAGCTTTGGTGGATTGCAAAAGTAAGATATAGCCTTTTTATTTATTGCATTATTATCTGTTATGATTGATAATACTTGAAAGCCTATCTCCTCTAAACCAATTATAATACGTTTAACAATATTAAATAAATTTTCAGCTTTAGACATTTAGTTGGCATAACATGCACAACATCCTTATATGGTGAGAATACACTGCTAAGCATAAAAGCAAATGCACTTGTTGCAGCTTCATTTCTATTATCAGATAAGCCAACAATATTACCACCCTTATAATCAAAATAAGGTTTTAGGTGAATTTCATCAACAAGTAAAGATACTGTAGTGTCTTTCTGTACAAGTAACTTGAATTTGTTTTTAATATACATGAGAAAATTGTTATCATGTTGCTCAATTAAAGGATTCATATTTGTTGATAATGTTACTCTTTTAATTGTCGAATAACTAGGTAAAATTATATTTTTGCTATCTCTTAATAATCTATACCCTTTAGGAGAGCAGTTATATAATAATGAAGAAAATATCATCATTTCTGTTGAATAATCAAACTTATTCTGTGTCATTAATTTTAGCTGCTCATATATAAATTTTATGGATTAAAATATTTGCTTGATTCATCTTGTATCAATATAAAAAATGACATGATTAATTTTAGTATAAAAATTATACTAGAGGGATTAGCTTGCTGTTGTTCTGTGTCCATTTTCTTCATGTTTTCTATTAGAGTCTCTAGATCATTTTTATAATTCATATGCTTTGGAATTTTATAATCTCCTATCATATCCATTTTCACATCCCTACAAAATACATGAACTGCAAAATTAGACTCGATTAAAAGAGACAAATTTATTTTTGGATATGGGGTTTTTATGATACTGCATATGATAACTGTTTCTTGCTGCCTAATAACATTCCAGTAATCTCTATCAAGAAAACTTAATTTTCCTACCAGATCATTAATATCATAAAATTTGTTTTGTTTTGTATATGCCAACGCATCCTTAACACTTTCATTTAAAGCACTTTTAAGTGCAGAATTGTCCAGTCGAATTCTTCTAGAATCTGGTGACTCTCTAGAGGTGATTGATGATGATAGATATGAGGGACAGTTTGGGAGAATTCTAGGAATTACGCCATCACAAAGAGATTTTTTTTAAAGTTTAACTTTAATTGCTGCCCCTGTTTTTTCATCAAATGCTGATGCTTCTCTTCTTATGTTCTCTGGTCGAAAATGTAGTTCACATACCTAAAAATATTGTAAAAATCAAAACCTATTTTAAATCCTTGTAAAAATCTTAAAAGTTTGTCAGCAAAAAATCTACAATATGAAGCATTTTTCTTATAATTCTAGGAAAAATGAAGAGTGTTCTGATATCTTTAAGGAACATAATTTACCAATTCAACAAAAAATTATTAGTGACAAATCTATGTACAAATAAAGAGAGAATTTTTAACATTTATATATTTTTTGAATTAGAATAATGAATAATTATTTTTTGGATAAAATGATTTGAAAATTTTGATAGATTTTAATCCTTTTTAATCCTTTAATTTAATCCTTTAATTTTAATCCTAAATTTCAATTGAATTACAATTGTGAATTACAAAGACATGAGATTAATTTAATTACTATTAGAATTATTTTATTATCAATAATTTTGTATTATTATTATTATTATTATTATTATTATTTTTACTCCTTTTGAGTTTCACATCAACATTAGCTGATGGTCTTTCACTGGAGTCTGAGTGACAGCAAGTCTCCTCAGGTCTCCAGGACTCTTCTGAGTATTCTGGCAGATTGCAGCAGTTCAGTGTTCTGAATGGTTTCAATACTTCCTCTGATTTCCAAACTTTCCAAACCTTCATTATTAGAATCATTATTATTACTATTATTATTATTATTATTATTATTAGAATCAGTATTTTTATGATAATAATAATTTAAATAACAATGATAACAATAATAACTTCAGGGAAATACCATCAGCTGGTGTGAAAAACTAATAATAATAATGATAGCAATAATTATAATGATTGATACCATTCAGAACACTGTACTGCTGCAATCTGCCAGAATACTCAGAAGAGTCCTGGAGACCTGAGGAGACTTGCTGTCACTCAGACTCCAGTAAAAGACCATCAGCTAACACTGATGTGAAAACTCAAAAGGAGTAAATAATGATAACAAAGGCTAAATTTGCAAATTTTCCTCAATATTTCAAGATTCGTTAAATAAATGAAATTAACTAACCTGACTTACCCCCCCCCCCAAAAAAAAGCCAAGTAGGAAAAAAATAGATAAATAAAGTAAATAAATAATTAAAAAAGAAAGATTTTTTATTGATGAAATAAAACAATTACTTACCAAAAAAAAAAGTCAAGTATTTTCCAACTTTAGTTCAATAATAATAATGATAACGATGATAATAATAATATCAATAATAATAATAATATCC
>CM042139.1:134384698-134409698 GCA_023376005.1 Doryteuthis pealeii | reverse complement strand
CCGACAGAATTAAGTAAAATATAAGGAATGAAAGAACAAAACTCAGCCAAAAATGTGTAGTATATTTCGCTGGAGTTTTGAACTCAGCTTCTTCAGCTTTTATTGAATTATTCAGATCATACAAATGTTTTATAGAACGAGAAGTAGGTGGGTGGGTAATTTTTGTGGTGAGGGAAAGGTTCGATTGGTTATGGGGGACATCTTTGGGGAGGTTGAGAAGGAAATCAGATGGGAAGAGAGTTGAGGGAGGTTGAGGTGAGAAATACCGGATAGGGGAAATACATACACATGCACACCTACATATACATAAATATATAAAAACATGAATATATACATACATGAGTACATATACATATAAATACACAAACATATGCAACCTAATGCGTGAATACATATAAACATAAATATACATATACATAAACATACATATACATAAACGCACATACATACACATAAATAAACATGAGTATACACACACAGACCAACACACGAAAGTACATATATATATATATAAATATGATATATATATATATATATATATATATATATTATATATATTAATTTAATCAGAGTTTTATAGATCAATGTTTATTATAAACAGCTACCCAGGTTTCATGCTAGGGAGCAATCATCAGTCGTTGAGTTAGATCCCATGGTGTTTATTGAAGATCTTTTCTTAATGTCACTTTCTGGACCGCAAATAACGTCGGTTATATATATATATATATATATATATATATATATATATATATATATAATATATAATTTTGGTCGAAATAAATTTATTATGTAATACCGATGTTGAGTTTTCCTCCTTTCAAAGATATATATATATATATAATATATATATATATATATATATATATAAGGATAGCGTATACATAGAATAAACGGCGATGCTCAGAGCCTGTTTCTCACCTGTGATCTTCAGACCTACAGAAAACACATGTGTTATACCTTTTTTATATACTGCTGTGGTACATTTTAGGAAGGGTGGTTTCAGCTTTTTGATTATATATATATATATATATATATATATATATATATATATATATATATATATATATATGATCCAAACTCTTAATATAAAATAGTAAATAGATCGGATATCCTTGCCATATTTTTTTTTCAAATTACAACGATAATATAAATGAACTAAAAGAGTGTTTTCCAAACTCCTTCCCGCCCACATCGGTCAGATCATCTTGCCCTTCAACAAGTCAATCTTAAGTGGTTTGATGTAAAAGCTTCGCTAACCTCCAGCCGAGCCCTCAACTTTTTGTTTAGTAAAGCCACCATGGGGTGAAACTTTGAGCTCCTGTGGCAATCCTAATGCATTTATTCTCGGACGAAGTCTTCTCTCTTTTTCTTTCTTCTTTTTCTTCTGTCTTTTTTTCCACATTACATCAATTTGTTAACCTTAACTGTTTTCCTATAATTTGACCTCTCATTTCATTCCCCCGCTCAGTATTTAAAAACATTTATGTTACGATTATTCTATTTGGCATATTTTACATATTTATAAGCTGGTAGACTGACCTATTTATAAAAGGATCATTTGCATTTTTTTCCAATCCGGAATTGGCATTTTTTATAATAAACATTTAATATCAAAAGGTTTGGTTTAGTTTTACACTGCTGGAGAAGCAAAGACAAATATATATCAACACTCTTCGGGTCATTTAATGCCGAGTGAAGTCATATTTGGAAACAAAAGACTCAGTTTGCTTACAGTCACTACTGTTGCTAAAATGGTAACTCAATTAGGTATTGAACAGGCTCATCACTGCTTAAATTCGGTAATCTAGGGCTTCATATATGTACACGTTCAGCTATCATTGATGAATGTCAATGGGTGGACTTTTTCCGCATAGAGAAATTTGGTCATAAATCTCTGCTTCGTACACACTTCCTACGGCCATACTCCTATCTGTAACAAAGAAAAGAAATGGAAGATTCAAACTCTATTATCATACCACCAACATCCGTCTGTGACATTAAGAACCAACTGAATAAAATAGAAATGAGCTTTTCGTTGCGACCTTTATACGAGCGCTGAAAAATGCATAGCTAATGATGGTGATTGTAGTATTTTAGTATAATATTGATACGGAAATTTATCCCCAGAGACACCGACGGAAGTTAACACCGAATATTGTAGTATTGACATAATAAATAATTTAATTAGATCCACTATTTTGTCGTTTACACATGTTATTATTAGTTGAGCTTTAAGAGTTAATCTGTAGTCATTCTAAAGACTAATAGAAGATGTTTACAGTGACTATGTAGAAAATAGCGTTTTGTAGCGGAATATATATTCTATCTAACGGTGTTCAGTTCCCTTAGTGAAAATCATCGTCATCATCATCATCATCATCAGGCTGTGTCAATAGCACTGATTCCTTTGACTATCCCTCACCATCTCACTAGAGATCACAGGCATCACTAGACGGCACCCAGTGTATGCATAAAACTGATTTTTTTTGCTGGTTGGCTAACACTGGTGTGTCCATGTATAGGAGTCCATCGAAAAACTTCGATCATGAGCTCGTCCTTACTACTCCAGTAGTGCCCAGCAAGTCTTGTTCGCAATTCTTGGATAGTCTGTGAGAGGTTAGGTAAATGGTCATACACCTGCTGTTATGTAGAGTGCTGCCTTCAGTATTTATTCAAAAAAGCACGCAGCATCTTTGTGTAGTCCCCACCTTGCTTTTTTCTCTAAAGGTCTCCTTAGACCAAGTAGTGCAGCCATACAGTAGTACCGATACGGCTACAGTTTGCAAGAATTCCTATTTTATTTAATCGGATAGATCTGATTAGTCAGAGAATATCTACCTAGGTTTCTCCTAACGGATCATCAGGATAATTCTAACTCAGTAGGCTTACATTATTATATATATATATATATATATATATATATATATATATATATATGGAAGTAAGATGAGGAAATTAATCTGACAGTAAGTGGAGAAAATGTAGAACACAGGATGTTATAATGGATGGAAATTTCATAATCCTGAAGAAGGTTTCATTTGTGAACCAAGATTTTCGAACATCAACTATTAAATTTCGATTCATTATAACATCCCGTGTTTGTTCTACATTTTCTCCACACACACACACACACATATATATATATATCACTGAGCCTAAAATGCATGGCTATCATTCTTGCCACCTATTGCTTGTCCTATTTTGACACATCAGCATGCACAGAACCAAAATTAGGAGGTTGTAGTTTCCAGTAAATTATTAACAGAAGTGTAGAAAGTACATAAATTTGAAATTTAGATGCAATAATGTAGATTTATGAGACTTGGTTTTTCATCTGCTCACAAATGCATAATGAGTGTATGAACTAGGTGAATAGATCTGATTTCCATATGGTCGTTAACCTCTCAATCGTAGTCCATGCCTTATCTATACGTATGTTGACATCGATTTCAGTAGATGCGATATTGCTACCGAGGTATATGAACCGACCTACTAATTTCAGTGGATGCACCCATGGTGTAATGGTTATCCTCGTAGGAAATGAACAAGGCGACGCGAGTTCAAATCCTGAACGAGGTTGGTAGCATTTCACATAGGGCTAACACACTTGGGAAACGTATATATCCAACTATTCTCCCTCCAGCTATGGATAAATAGTAGGACAAACTGGACTCTTTAACCTTGGTATGGCAAACAGTCTAGGAGAATGAAAACTCTCGATTCAAACCTGTAAACTCCGCTTAAAAATACACCTTTTGTCAAATCCTATTCGTGCAGAGTTTGTAAATACATTAAAAAAATTCATAGGCTTGTCATTTAATGAGGAGATAGAATCGTCGATGAAAACACATGAACTCTATTTTACCTGAATTCACGTAGAGACCCATGTATCTTGCTGCACGCTCCAGGCTATTCTCTTGTATTAATTATACTTACTTCAGATATGTTGAACAATAGAATGGAAATATATAACTGACTTCAGCATTGCTATGAAAGTGAGTCAGTGTACACACTGAATGCAGAGAGAAAGCATATACATTATTGTTGTTGCTATGCTTTTTTTTAATTCATAATTCGTTCTCTTATGAGCTAAGGCAAAAATGGGAAAAAGCCACGTAAATAAAATAAAAACATTGTTCGATCAATTAAAATGAAGCAAAGAGGCTTTCGGAATCAGAAAGTTGATGTGCACAACAATAGCAGAAGCAAAGCCGGAGCTCTTTTCTACCGCTTATGGATAACTGAGCCGAAGGCATACGGGAAAGAATCGTCTTTTACCGCAAGAAACGAAATCGATCAATTAATCGATCGATAGCTAAATCAGTGCGTAGAGAGCAAAAGAGATGCATGGAAGATATGAGAGGCCAGAACCTTGATGGATGATTTAGAATCAATCAAATAATGTTCACTTTATACGTCTGTGCGTGTCAGATGATTATATATATTATATATATATATATAATAATATATATATATATAGATAGAGAGAGAGAGAGAGAGAAATAGAGAGCAGGAGAGAGAGACAAAGATGAATAAATGAAGTAGAGATCATTATATTTGCTTCATTAATAATTTAAGCTTAGCTCGTAACAGCTTTTTTAGACATAAAGCAAAAACATGGTATTGACTTTTCGGATTTTTTAGCACAAAGAGCTATGTTTCTGGGGGGGTTGTAGAATTGTGTAACTTGTTATATATATATATATATATATATATATATATATATATATATATATAAAATAAATATATAAAGGTATTACATATCTATTTATTTGATGGCAATAGAACAGTCTCAACCTTAGGTTTCATACATGCAAAATCGCATGCATTCGTCAGGTGACGTTGATGCGAATACAATATATATATATATATAATCAAATACAATATATATATATATATATATATATATATATATTATATATATATATATATATATAATAATCAAATACAATAAAGTAAAATAGCATATCAAGAAACTTATAGAGTAGATTAGATTAGACGCCATCCCTTAAATCACGACAAAGAAAGCCAACTTTCCTAGCATGCGCCACAAACTAAGCTATAATCATCCCAACTAAACTGGTTGATCCTTCCCATGATGCACCCTACAACAGCATATAAGAAAAAACACGAATACAAATAATTCACTCGGTGTAAAAGTCGCATAGGCGAGAAACTTTCAAGTATTGAGCGCCGTTGATTTCATGTCTCCGCTACATATATATATATATATATATATATATATATATAATATATATATATAAAGAGAGAGAGAGAGAGAATATTTCAATTATAATTAAACAAGGTAAATAAAAATCGCTTACGACCCTGAGTTTTAAGCACACGCTCTTCAGGGTAGTTTATATACACACGTCTCTTTTCCGTTGCTTATAGATAACTTTATCGCAAGAAACGAAATGCTGTGAATAAGAAACGTGTCAATATAAGCTTACACGAAGATGATATGCGTGAAACTCAGGGTTGCGGGAGTTCTTAATGTACCATGTTTATTGTATAATTGAAATATTGCAGCTTTAGTTTGAATTCTTATGCTCAGACCACTGTTTTCGTCCGTATGTAATTTTTATATTTCATTTTCCTAATATATATATATATATATATATATATATATATATATATATATATATATATATATATATATATATATAGTTTGCTACATTCAAAAGTAATATCATTGATAGAGCATATATATCTAAGTTAAGGCAGCGGAAACATAAATTTAACGATAAAGACTTGGTTTAAAACTCGGAGAGGCAAAACCTGACAGTTACCAAGCACCGTTGACTTTATATCTTCACTACTTAAAGTATATATATATATATATATATATATATATATATATATATATATATATATATATATATATATATTGTGAATGAACAAATCGTTATAAAAATGTTTTTCTTAAATTAAGGAGAGTGCTTACATACATTTATATACATTTTTTTGTTGTTCAATGATATTGAGTTGGACCAACTTAACCACACTGATGAGAGGTGATACCTTGAAACACGTGTCTGTGGATTACTTTATATATATATATATATATATATATATATATATATATATATATATATATAAAGTAATCCACAGACACGTGTTTCGAGGTATCACCTCTCATCAGTGTGGTTAAGTTGGTCCAACTCAATATCATTGAACAACAAAAAAAAGTGTTTCACTAGTGTTTCACTGTGTCTGCTGAAGTCCCGGTTTCGATTTCTGTCGGAGGGAAATCGTTAGTATATACCGCTGATGAGACTTAATAAAGTCGAAACAGTCTGTACGGTATTCTACACAACGAGCCATCCTTTGCAGGGATTACACTTGTCAAGTTCATTTTCTATAAGAAAAAGTATCGAATTTTATGCGATACATGCGTTGTAAGTGCCTTCAAGTAAAAATTTAATATATATATATATATATAATATATATATATATAATGTGTGTGTGTGTGTTTACCAGATATTTCTATTTATATATCAGTAAAAAGTCAAACAAAAACACATGTATATACCTGTGTATATATGTTTATGTAAGAAAGAAAGATGTTTATTTTTACACATTACATTTTTACAAAAAAAAACAACAGAATTAATTAATGCGTTAATGTGTGGAGGACGATCACTAATTAAAACTAATATTGACCACTTCTGCTATTTCATAGGTTTTCAGATTAAATTTGAAGAGATTGAAAGCAGTTTGAAAATGTTTTTAAAAAATCGACTGTGTCTTAAAATAAATGATATGTATATAATGTATAATTTTATTGTTTATTTGTGTATGTGTGTGTATGTGTATAAAAGCCAAATAACAATGATTATGTATATTCATAATAATGTATAATTTAATATCTATGTGGATGCGCGATGTATGTGAATGTGTTTGTGTCATTTTGGCTTTTATTTTTACACAGGTGTTTCCTAAACTTAACTTAATCTGTCACAAGGTCAATATTGTATCTAACTACACGGTTAGATACACACAAGTATAGATAGATAGATAGATAGATAGATAGATAGATAGAAATAGCTGAGATAGATGGATAATCAACACAGATAGAGAGATAGAGAGATAGATGGAAAGAGAAGACGTATAAAGAGATATACAGTTAGATTTGTATGTGGGGTGGTTTTCCAATATAATAGATTGATCCACTCCAAACCGCTGTAAGAGATTAAAATCAGGCATGATGTTTGCAAACATAAAATACATGAGATCATTCAAAATGTTTAGAATTCCAATTTCATTTAAAAGACGATCTATGGGATACATTTAATGGGTTATTGTGTATAGACCTAATAAATTACAGCTCCTGTTACTGCTTTTACGTAAGAAATGATTTCATGTACCACGCACACACATATATATACGTAAATATTTATCTATATACATCATTCTAATTGCATTTGAATAAATACGCAATATATATATATATATATATATATATATATATAGTTACTGTAGCTCTTACGTAAGAAAAGGGGCCATGCTCTACGCACGCATACACACGCATACATATATATACAATTATATTTGAATGTATACACATTATATATATTCGAGCCGCACTGATGAGAAGTAAACTTCGAAACACGTGTCTGTGGATGATTGATATATATATATATATATATGTATATATATATATGTGTGTATATGTATATATATATGTATGTATAATATATAATATATAAGTGGGTAACAATGTATGTGATATATGTATGTACATATCTATGTATCTCTTCATTTATCCTTGTATATATATATATATATATATATATATATATATATATATATGCGATTTTATAATTGTGTATTTTAGGCATACCAATTTTGATGAGGATATTTAGAATATTCACTCTGTTAAGGCCGTTAATTGTCAGCTAGAGTTATATCTATCTATCTATCTATCTCTCTCTCTCTCTCTCTCTCTCTCTCTCTCTCTCTCTCTCTCTCTCTCTCTCTCTCTCTCTCTCTCTTATTTATATATATATATATATATATATATATATGTGTTGTGTGTGTGTGTGTGTGTGTGTGTGACAATGTGTTTTAGTTTACTTTCTATGATCTGACGTTAAACTGTACGGGTCGACGTGAACATATGTCCCTGTAATTGACAGTTATGAATGGGGATCGTGTTTAACTTTAATCATTGTAAGTGACTTGATATATTACTCGCTGTTTTTATAGAAATAAATAAAATAGCCCCTTCCATTAAAGTTAATGTGAATTACTTATACTTTTCCACCTCGTACCCATGCATTTTCTTCCGTCTTCTGCACAAGAGAATCTGTGAATTTCTTTATCGTTTTATGTATGAGAATGCATTAGCCCCTTTCTAGACCAACATCAATGCTTTTGTGAGTGTGGTTGTGCTGCGACAATGATTAGGTAATCGAATTATAGAAGAAAAACGCTCTATTGCATAGATCTTGAGAGTTAAGAGTCGTTCAAAATTGCTTCAATCATACAAGGTCGATTTAGAAAATAGTGAAACTCATTTATTTTTCAGGTTGGCAACCATGATACAAAAGTAGCTGAATAACATTGACCTTGAAAACGTTTTGAAAACATTCCGATGAAACTGACGTTCTTTACTTATCATCATCATCATGTCGCGCAGGCAGCACGGATATCCAAGACGATCTCTCGCCAACCTTCCCTATCATTCATCGCCACAGGGAGCTCCTCTTCGCTGCAGCCAGCATCTTTACGTAGCTGGTCGATATAAGTCCTTGCTGGGCGGCCCACACTGGCATGTCCATGTGTTGGCTTCCACAGGAGAACATCACTTATGAGTTCATCCTTGCTTCTCCAGCAGTGCCCTGCATGCCTAGTCCGTCTCACTCGGATAGTCTGTGAGATAGGGGGCAGGTGACCATACAGCTGCTCCCTTGTGGGATGCTGTTTCCACGACTTGTTCAGAACTGCTCGCAGCATTCTTGTACAGCTCCCATCTAGCTTATTTTCGAGGCGCCTCGTTAGGGTCCAGGTAGTGCAGCCATACAGCAGTACTGATATGACTACAGCCTGGAAGCGATGTCGCTTTAGCTTCTTTACTTATAAATACAGTGAATTATAGTATCCATATATATATATATATATATATATATATATATATATATATATATTATTATTATTATTATTATTATTATTATTAACACCTATTTCAGGATTTTTCTTCTAAAATAGACATTTAATTATCCTATTATTCTAGTGGAATATTATTCAGTCTAACTGATATTATTGGGTATTATTTATTTCAAAACTATAAAGCACGGAAACTGAGTATAAATATATATTAGACAAAAAAAGAATCTCTCTTATTTATATATTTATATAATTCCTTTTTGGTTACAGAGACCTAATTGCGTAGATTTGGGGATCTAATTTATATGGTTTAACTCTGTATTGTTATACTAGAAATAATAATCTTGTAGCATTTTTATATAAGAGATCATTAACTGAATTCACGTGTGATGTTGCACTGTTAAAATTCTACTTCATTGAGAATGTCACAAAAATAGAAAACAAGATAAAATTATATTTCAAATTTCAGAGCAATGTTTCAATGATATTTAACAAATTAACACAGGTTTATGGAGATAAACCTCTATCCCATGCTCAGGGTTTTAGATAGTTAGGAAATTGTTATGTATGAAACCCTATTTGATCGACTAATCACTTTATAAAATGATTATGAAATTATTATTTCTACCAATTTATTAATACACAGTTAATGAAAATTACTTATAGCAATTTATTAATACACATGAAGTTAATGAAAATTATTTATACCAATTTATTAATACACATGAAGTTAATGAAAATTATTTATACCAATTTATTAATACACATGAATTTAATGAAAATTATTTATACCAATTTATTAATACACATGAAGTTAATGAAAATTATTTATACCAATTTATTAATACACATGAAGTTAATGAAAATTATTTATACTAATTTATTAATACACATGAAGTTAATGAAAATTGTTTATACTAATCAGCATAACAAAACCGCCCTTCGGGCGGTGTAAAAATAAAATTTTGAAAAATATAGCCTGAGCCGAGTGGGATTTAAAATTCAATGTCAGAGGGGTAGTATCCAAGTAAAATTAATAAATGAATTGAAGTAATAAAAAACAACAATGCCAAAATATGCCTAAAACTTTAAAAGGATATTCAACATTTAATGATTTTAGTAATTAAAATCATCAAATTCATTAAAGGAGTAAAAAATAAACAATTTGAAATAGAAATTAGGAAAGTTAACTTTCTACACCAAAGTTTTTCCTGAAATAATATTCAATAATAAAATTAGATTTGGTTTATCAATGAATAAAACAATCAACTATACAAAATGATTTTTTATTGTTTTGATTATTTCTAAAATCTTTGAAATAAAACAGTAATTATTCACCTTATTTATTTTACATTTAACAAACATCTAGTTTTAGTGTAAATAAATATTACATAAAATAAAATAGAGTAATGATACTTAAATCAATTTTTAAATGCTAAATAATACCTAATATTAATTTTTTTTAAGCGGAGTAAATAAAAATATCTAATTTATAGATTTATTTTCAACTAAATTTTATTTGGTAAAATTCTGTAAAAAGATAAATTCTTTAAAAATTTTCTTCAATAAATAAAATCTTTTGATAAGAGATTCAGTATCAATTTGTCTGTAACTAAAACTATGTTGATGTAAAATTAATAAATCAAATAAAGTAATAAAAAACAACAATGCCAAAATATGCCAAAAACTTTAAAAGGACATTTAACATTTAATGATTTTATTAATTAAAATCATTGAATTCATTAAAGGAGTAAAAAATAAACAATTTGAAATAGAAATTAGGAAAGTTAACTTTCTACACCAAAGTTTTTCCTGAAATAATATTTAATGATAAAATTAAATTTGGTTTATCAATGAATAAAACAATCAACTATACAAAATGATTTTTTATTGTTTTGATTATTTCTAAAAATTTTGAAAAAAAAAAAAAATAAACATTCACCTTATTTATTTTACATTTAACAAACATTTAGTTTTAGTGTAAATAAATATTACATAAAACAAAATAGAGTAATGATACTTAAATCAATTTTTAAATGCTAAATAATATTTAATATTAATTTTTTTTTAATCGGAGTAAATAAAAATATCTAATTTGTAGATTTATTTTCAACTAAATTTTATTTGGTAAAATTCTGTAAAATATAAATTCTTAAAAGATTTTCTTCAATAAATAAAATCTTTTGATGAGAGATTCAGTATCAATTTGTCTGTAACTAAAACTATGTTGATGTAAAATTAATAAATCAAATAAAGTAATAAAAAACAACAATGCCAAAATATGCCAAAAACTTTAAAAGGACATTCAACATTTAATGATTTTAGTAATTAAAATCATTGAATTCATTAAAGGAGTAAAAAATAAACAATTTGAAATAGAAATTAGGAAAGTTAACTTTCTACACCAAAGTTTTTCCTGAAATAATATTTAATGATAAAATTAAATTTGGTTTATCAATGAATAAAACAATCAACTATACAAAATGATTTTTTATTGTTTTGATTATTTCTAAAATCTTTGAAATAAAACAGTAAATATTCACCTTATTTATTTTACATTTAACAAACATTTAGTTTTAGTGTAAATGAATATTACATAAAACAAAATAGAGTAATGATACTTAAATCAATTTTTAAATGCTAAATAATACCTAATATTAATATTTTTAAGCGGAGTAAATAAAAATATCTAATTTATAGATTTATTTTCAACTAAATTTTATTTGGTATAATTCTGTAAAAAAATAAATTCTTTAAAAATTTTCTTCAATAAATAAAATCGTTTGATTAGAGATTCAGTATCAATTTGTCTGTAACTAAAACTATGTTGATGTAAAATTAATAAATCAAATAAAGTAATAAAAAACAACAATGCCAAAATATGCCAAAAACTTTAAAAGGACATTTACATTTAATGATTTTAGTAATTAAAATCATTGAATTCATTAAAGGAGTAAAAAATAAACAATTTGAAATAGAAATTAGGAAAGTTAACTTTCTACACCAAAGTTTTTCCTGAAATAATATTTAATGATAAAATTAAATTTGGTTTATCAATGAATAAAACAATCAACTATACAAAATGATTTTTTATTGTTTTGATTATTTCTAAAATCTTTGAAATAAAACAGTAAATATTCACCTTATTTATTTTACATTTAACAAACATTTAGTTTTAGTGTAAATAAATATTACATAAAATAAAATAGAGTAATGATACTTAAATCAATTTTTAAATGCTAAATAATACCTAATATTAATATTTTTTAAGCGGAGTAAATAAAAATATCTAATTTATAGATTTATTTTCAACTAAATTTTATTTGGTATAATTCTGTAAAAAAATAAATTCTTTAAAAATTTTCTTCAATAAATAAAATCTTTTGATAAGAGATTCAGTATCAATTTGTCTGTAACTAAAACTATGTTGATGTAAAATTAATAAATCAAATAAAGTAATGAAAAACAACAATGCCAAAATATGCCAAAAACTTTAAAAGGACATTCAACATTTAATGATTTTAGTAATTAAAATCATTGAATTCATTAAAGGAGTGAAAAATAAACAATTTGAAATAGAAATTAGGAAAGTTAACTTTCTACACCAAAGTTTTTCCTGAAATAATATTTAATGATAAAATTAAATTTGGTTTATCAATGAATAAAACAATCAACTATACAAAATGATTTTTTATTGTTTTGATTATTTCTAAAAATTTTGAAATAAAAAAAAAAACATTCACCTTATTTATTTTACATTAAACAAACATTTAGTTTTAGTGTAAATAAATATTACATAAAATAAAATAGAGTAATGATACTTAAATCAATTTTTAAATGCTAAATAATATTTAATATTATTTTTTTTTAATTGGAGTAAATAAAAATATCTAATTTATAGATTTATTTTCAACTGAATTTTGTTTGGTACACTTATGTAAAAATATGAATTTTGTAAAAAGTTTTTTCAATAAATAAAATCTTTTGATAATAGATTCAGTATCAACTAAAACTACGTCACTGCTTACATCAAAACACTGTCATTGATAAAAATATTATTTGATTAATAATCAATAGATGCATGCAACATTTTGATTTGAGGGGGACAGAAGTAAGTTTCCATTTCAAATGGTTTCATTTTTCTTTACTCCTTTAATAAATTTGATGATTTTACCGATAATACAAACCCTCTTATATGGAAATTTTAACTCAGACAATATCTTTCAAAAATTAATTTTTATAACCGCCCAGATGGCATTTTTTGATAGTTTATGTAAAAATGTTTGTACAATAAATTAATGAATATAATATATGTTGTTACACTCTTAATTCATTTTCTTAGAGATTTAATAAATTTTATATCCATTAAAGTAAGCATTAAATTGAATAATTGGCAGATCTGAGCATCTGGAAACCCCAAATCTATAATTTTTGTTTTTAATTTTTTTTTCTTTCTTTTAATGGATTATTATCAATTGCACACCAATCTATCAGATTGTAAAAGAACAAAAAATTCAAAAAAGTTATTTATTTTCGCGGTGCTCAGTTCCCCGTATAAGTTTATCGTAAATCGATCCCCCATATCAGAACCGCTACAAAATTTATTCATTTATTTATTTTATTGTTTTCCTTCAATGGATTATTATCGATTACACACCAATCTATCAGGTTTTAAAAAAATTCTTAAATGTTCTTTATTTTTTGAGTTTTCAGGGTGCTCATGCCGACATATAAGTTTATAGTAAATCGCTGCCCCATATCAGAACCGCTCGAAAGGAAACTGGCGCAAACATGTCAAAGTTAGGGTGGCCCAGAAAAAACAGAACCCAAATTATTTATTTATTTTCCCATTAAACTAACCTTAAACCCCAACACCAACCCTAACCTCAAATCCTAACCCTAAACCCCCTAGTTACAATTAACAGTTTTATTACAAAAATTTGTGGGTTCTGTTTTTTTTCAATGTCACCTTAATTTTGACACCTTTGTGCAAATTCAGCCCAACTGTTAAGGTAGAGCGGTTCCGATATAGGGGAAGCGATTTACTATAAACTTATACGGGGAAATGAGCACCCCTGAAAACTCAAAAAATAAAGAACTAAAAAGTTCTTTTTTTTGAATCAGGCGCTTTTTTTTTTTTACTATCTGATAGATTGGTGTGTAATCGATAACAATCCATTGAAGGAAAAAAAAAAAAAATTTTTAGCGGTTCCGATATGGGGGATCGATTTACAATAAACTTATACGGGGAACTGAGCACCCCTGAAAACTCGAAAATAAATAACTTTTTTGAATTTTTTTTTTTACAATCTGATAGATTGGTGTGTAATCGATAATAATCCATTGAAGAAAAAATAAAAAAGATTTAAAAAATTTTAGATGGAGGGTTTCAGATGCTCAAGTCCGACGAATAATTTTATTTATTTAATTTTTAAAAACAAAAAAAATTTATATAAACTCGAAGTAAAATGCTATTTTCAATCATCTAATACAGAATAGTAATCCTCTTATTGATGAATGTGTATTTTTTAAACATTGTTTAAACATTGAACAAAATACTATTAATTTCTCGCTACAATTAATTTAAATAAATGATGAAAAATAACATTAGTAATATGAAATAACCGTACACAAATTTTGAATTAAAAATAAAAGTAAACATCTTTTTTTAATTCCTAATAGGAATAATAAAATTTGAAATAAAAAATACTTGTTATATTTGTGAAGGTGCCGCGAAAATTAAAAATAAATTTTGTCTATAAATTTTTTCATGGTGTTTGTATCATTTGTTATTGTTATTCCCCTACCTAAATCGATTAGGTAGGGGACTTTTTTTATCACCGCTTTTGTTTATACAAACCGAACTTCGGTTAAACATTGTTGAATAATGAATTTTAAAAGTATTGCGTCAATTATGATAAAAAATAAAGATTAATTTTTAGTTTAAGAAAGAAGCGCTAAGTGTTAAAAAAACAAACACGTAAAATCATTTTGTTTTTTGTTTTTTGTCGTCTGTTTCTGTAAGGAATTTATGACAAATTAAAATTAAAAGATATTTCTTAATTTCTAAATAAATCAGGGTCATCATATTTAGCGGAAAAGCATCGCTCAGAACTGGTTGTTATTTTAATTTTAATATTAGTAATATGGAATAACCGTAAACAAATTTTGAATTAAAAATAAATGTAAACATTTTTTTTTAATTCCTAATAGGAATAATAAAATTTGAAATAAAAAATACTTGTTATATTTGTGAAGGTGCCGCGAAAATTAAAAATAAATTTTATCTATAAATTTTATCTATTTTTTTAAAATTCCTAATAGAAATAAAATAATTTGAAATAAAAAATACTTGTTATATTTGTGAAGGTGCCGCGAAAATTAAAAATAAATTTTATCTATAAATTTTTTCATTAAAAATTAACTCTATTAAAACTTTAAAAATATATTTTTTTTTACCGCAACGAAAACGGGAGTAGTCACGGACAAAAGACCATAACTAATAATTTAACGTAAGATTGAAATTAGTGGCTGTATCTTTATTTTTAAATTAATTTCTCGCAAAACTTTATACATGAAATAATTATAAATACAAATGAAAATTAAAATATCAATTAGAAACTGTTTAGAACTAAACATGCATTTATTAAAAGATTCGTTGAAAATTGGCTATGCAAATATTACAGACCAGATATTACAAACGCATCTCAATACTTGTATATAAAGCAATTTGTTCCTTTAATATTAAGAATAACACAAATTGATTATAAATTAGGTTCTCATTGATAAACGCTAGAGTTTAGTTTGGAATATCTGACGTCAGCCGTGACGGAGTTTCGGCTTCAGACAAAAATGCAGTCTATCTCCATTATATATAAGATTTATTAATACGCATGAAGTTAGTGAAAATTATTTATAGCAATTTATTAATACGCATGAAGTTAATGAAAATTATTTCTACCAATTTATTAATACACATGAAGTTAATGAAAATCATTTCTACCAATTTATTAATACACATGAAGTTAATGAAAATTATTTACCAATTTATTAATACGCATGAAGTTAATGAAAATTATTTCTACCAATTTATTAATACGCATGAAGTTAATGAAAATTATTTCTACCAATTTATCTCCTGAAGTTAATCAAAAATCAAACAAGAATAAAAACTCTCATCATATCTAATCGACGGTTGACGATAAGAATCATTATTGATATATTATTGTTCAGCTGATTTTCAACCAAGGTTGCCAGCCTGAAAATAGGAAAGAATCCCTTGTCACTTTTTTATTGATTCAGTGATTTTAACAGCATATCAACCCGTCTGGGATTAATTAATCACGTATATTGTGCGTTAATTATTATATTTTGTGTAGTTATTTCTTAAGAGTATTTATTTCTGGTTGATTGATTGATTGAATGATTTAATGGCATGTCAACCCGTCTAGAATTGATTTATTCCTATTGATTAGGTGATTGCGTTCATTGTACATTTATAATTACATATTTTGTATAGTTTCTTATGAATCTTTTGTACATAGAAATACTTTAAACCATACAACTATCTAATATTAATAATTTAATAGTTTTATTTATTCATTTATTTACTTATTTAAAAATATTCCTGTGGTACCTCAATCCAATTACTCCCTAATCTGAGTCGTTATGACGATTTCTCTCTCCAAAAATCAAAACCAGGATCAGTGGATGCCATTTGAGAACAGTTTTGAATATTCAATAGGTCATGACGAGCTAGATGTTGGCAGTTTCGTTTGAGACTTCAAGCACTTTTTCTAGAAATGGAAAAATGTATTTTCCCCTGTGTAAATTCCTGAGGGAACTATTTTGAAAGAGTTAAAGTTAATCTGTAATTAAGTTGATTATAAAACTGCTACACACTCTCATTAATTAATTGATTGACATTGTTTGTAACTTGAAGCATATGATTGCTTAAAAGCCAGAGTAAACGCTAAACTAAATCTAGATATTTACGAGGGAGGGGAATACGTGTAGTGGCTATCGAGATATCACAATAAGCGAGTTCAAACTCCAGTCAGGCTATTATGTTCACTTTCGATCTAATATCTTTAAAAAATGTATGGGCTCCCTCATACTCTAGCTACGGATTAAATAGTACCACATCTGGATTTCTACAATGAGGGTTTTGGTATTGAATAATTCCTAAAGGTTGATATGCCGTTAGATAAAAGAAACCAAACATTAACAGAAATACGACGGTGCAATTTCACACTACATTAATAGAAGGGTTTCAGGTGTGCTTCGACCAATGAGAAACTCGCTGGATTGTCAAGGTGACTATATTAAAGAAATTCAACGTTTCCTCTATTGTTCATGTGTTTTGATAAATACAGCTTCATTTGCTTGAAGCATTGTGTTTATATTGTTTGTTTTTTTTTTGTTTTTTGGGGGGAGGGTTGAAGGCTATCACAATGCAAGTGCAAAGAAAGATTAGGTAACCATGATGCTGTTTGTCTACCTTTGATTTATTTTCTTAATATTTAGGGATAAACAATCCTTTGTCAGTAGATTTCTGAAAGCTAAATTCTGGAGCTGTTACCTTCTTGCTAGGATTTGTCCATTCTGTTCTATGCCTGCTGATATCTTCTTCCAAATGCGTGTGGGTATGTGTAAGTGTGTGTGTGTGTGTGTGTGTGTGTGTGTGTGTGTGTGTGTGTTGGATTTGGGTCTGTCGTGCTTAATAAAATATTTATATATATATATATATATATATATATATATATATATATTATGTGTACTAGTATTTGGCTATATATTTGTATAAGAATCCGTGTTTATATGTAAAAAAAATAATAATAAGCGGTCAAAATTCCTTGAACTCATTTCATTTTTCTAAACAATGTCTATTTTAGCTGTTTTTGTTTTTGTTGTTTCTTTTTTTTAATATATTATATGTAAAATCTGTACATGTACCCAACCCCTCAAGCACTGGTATGATGCAACACTCGGTCAATTATTAAGTGGAGTATGGCTGGTTTGAATTCAGCGTTTACTTTCTCCTAATCTAGCTGCCCTCTCACCAGTCTGCTCTATCTACCTATAACTGGGGGAGAATATATGAATTCATGCCTTTCTCATGGGCATTGCCGTGAAGTGAGACACAAACAGCCTCGTCCAGGATTTGAATTCAGTACGCCATTTCCGTTATATGTCAAATGCAAATGTATTGTTTATCATTTTACTATAGAAATGCATTATAAATTCTTTTACTTTTTGAGCACACCTCCTTTGAATTTGTTTCTACTTCTCTATAGCAATGACGTGCAATGTATTTTCATTCTGATCATGCTGCACTTTAAATAACACAAAGTCAATAAGAAATTTGCTTGTTTTTCTCTTTAGTCCTTCTTTTCCATTTTTCTTTCTATTAGTGGAAACCAGCCCTAAAGAATAAGCAACGAAGTATTTTCGTATAGTTTGTTTTTCATTTTTCTTTTCATTCTATTACAAAATAATGAATGGCTGTTATTAATTGGCCACATAAGACTTTGCAGTGTACTTTTTCACTAAACTTAGGTGGACACAAAACCAGTAGCATGGGCAACCGATAGAAATCGAACTCACTAAGAATTTGCCTACTTGTTTCGCAGGCTAATCCTTATACCATGAGAAACGTCCTAAAAATTGTACGCAGTTTAGATTTTGCATAATGCATCAACTATTGTGCTCCCAGTGAAGATCGAACAGACAACTCAGTAATGTTTAGGTGCCCGTGGTGTAATGGTTATCGTCGTAGGAAATGGACACGGTAATGCGAGTTCAAGTGATAGACAAGACTGCATTTCGAAGAAGACGAAGAAGTAGAAGATAATGGTTAATTTTCACATAATACACAATATAAACAATGTCACACAAAACAAAAACGTAATGCTGGTTGTTGTAATGATGTGGGGAATGATCATTAATTAGGACTGAGCCCATTCTAGTAGTGACCACCATTTCACATAGCACTGATATCCTGACCTTGTCCCATCCTGCTCAAGTAGAGGGGTTGGTAAATAAATACTCTCTAATAATTAGTATACGAGACTAACTCATTAATCGTTTCACCACGGAAAGTATTTTTGAAAACCAGCAAAACGTAGATTTGGTACATTCCGTGACACCTAGTGAGAATGGAAACCATTACGCAGTAGTAATCATTTACTAAGCTTAGTTTGACACAAGGCAAAAATGATGGTACACTAACAGCAGTCTACAAGACTGACTTTCTAATCATTACACTACGAGGAGGCGCTTTCATAACGGTTATCGTCGTTGGAAATCGATTGACACAAGGCAAAAATGATGGTACACTAACAGCAGTCTACAAGACTGGCTTTCTAATCATTACACTACGAGGAGGCGCTTTCATAACGGTTATCGTCGTTGGAAATCGATTGACACAAGGCAAAAATGATGGTACACTAACAGCAGTCTACAAGACTGGCTTTCTAATCATTACACTACGAGGAGGCGCTTTCATAACGGTTATCGTCGTTGGAAATCGATTGACACAAGGCAAAAATGATGGTACACTAACAGCAGTCTACAAGACTGGCTTTCTAATCATTACACTACGAGGAGGCGCTTTCATAACGGTTATCGTCGTTGGAAATCGATTGACACAAGGCAAAAATGATGGTACACTAACAGCAGTCTACAAGACTGGCTTTCTAATCATTACACTACGAGGAGGCGCTTTCATAACGGTTATCGTCGTTGGAAATCGATTGACACAAGGCAAAAATGATGGTACACTAACAGCAGTCTACAAGACTGGCTTTCTAATCATTACACTACGAGGAGGCGCTTTCATAACGGTTATCGTCGTTGGAAATCGATTGACACAAGGCAAAAATGATGGTACACTAACAGCAGTCTACAAGACTGGCTTTCTAATCATTACACTACGAGGAGGCGCTTTCATAACGGTTATCGTCGTTGGAAATCGATTGACACAAGGCAAAATGATGGTACACTAACAGCAGTCTACAAGACTGGCTTTCTAATCATTACACTACGAGGAGGCGCTTTCATAACGGTTATCGTCGTTGGAAATCGATTGACACAAGGCAAAAATGATGGTACACTAACAGCAGTCTACAAGACTGGCTTTCTAATCATTACACTACGAGGAGGCGCTTTCATAACGGTTATCGTCGTTGGAAATCGATTGACACAAGGCAAAAATGATGGTACACTAACAGCAGTCTACAAGACTGGCTTTCTAATCATTACACTACGAGGAGGCGCTTTCATAACGGTTATCGTCGTTGGAAATCGATTGACACAAGGCAAAAATGATGGTACACTAACAGCAGTCTACAAGACTGGCTTTCTAATCATTACACTACGAGGAGGCGCTTTCATAACGGTTATCGTCGTTGGAAATCGATTGACACAAGGCAAAAATGATGGTACACTAACAGCAGTCTACAAGACTGGCTTTCTAATCATTACACTACGAGGAGGCGCTTTCATAACGGTTATCGTCGTTGGAAATCGATTGACACAAGGCAAAAATGATGGTACACTAACAGCAGTCTACAAGACTGGCTTTCTAATCATTACACTACGAGGAGGCGCTTTCATAACGGTTATCGTCGTTGGAAATCGATTGACACAAGGCAAAAATGATGGTACACTAACAGCAGTCTACAAGACTGGCTTTCTAATCATTACACTACGAGGAGGCGCTTTCATAACGGTTATCGTCGTTGGAAATCGATTGACACAAGGCAAAAATGATGGTACACTAACAGCAGTCTACAAGACTGGCTTTCTAATCATTACACTACGAGGAGGCGCTTTCATAACGGTTATCGTCGTTGGAAATCGATTGACACAAGGCAAAAATGATGGTACACTAACAGCAGTCTACAAGACTGGCTTTCTAATCATTACACTACGAGGAGGCGCTTTCATAACGGTTATCGTCGTTGGAAATCGATTGACACAAGGCAAAAATGATGGTACACTAACAGCAGTATACAAGACTGGCTTTCTAATCATTACACTACGAGGAGGCGCTTTCATAACGGTTATCGTCGTTGGAAATCGATTGGCAACCCGAGCACAATGAATGGAATAGACTGTTTGCGTTTCGCTTCATGCTAATACCATGGGCAAAGTTATGATTGACTCTGTTCTCCCCTAAATCTATGGGTGTGTCGTAGAGGACTGTGGTTTTTAGCCTTGGTTAGGGAATCAGTTTATGAGAAGGTAAACTCTCAATTCAAGCCTGCTTTACTTCTCTTAAGAATTGACAATGTATCGCATCCTGTTATGTTTATCAATTTTATTTTAATACTCTAGTTAGAGACTTGATTAGCGTCACGGTTATCGTCGAGCAAAATAGAATGGACGTGTCAAATCCAAATCCTGAACGAGACTGACTGCATTTCACTTCGTGCTAATGTCCTTATCCATCTCTTCCCCCTCCAGTCGCCCTGTCGGCGGGGGCTTAAAATACGCTGATTGTAGCCCCAGCAAAGGAGCATTATCCACACCATCACCCCAAAAAGATGTCCTGAGTAAGACACTCAACTGCATCTGATGGTGAGGCTCTCGTTCTGTAGCGCTGGGGAATGTGAAGTATCCCTTCATTGCTATTACTCTCAGGTCCATTCTGACTCGAAATGGTAGCTTAGATGATTAGCTTGCAGCACGTCAATCATATTTTGAATCAAATAGACCAAAATAAACAGCCTCAAAAATCCGGCACACACACACACACACACATATATATATATATATATATATATATATATATATATTCTTATAGTGTATTATACAATTGAAATTGTATTTGTTATCATTGGTTTCAAAGCAGTGTATTAACTGCTTATCCTCAAGACAACCGTACCGGAAAAAAACTATATATATATATATATATATATATATATCGGGTATTTCAAAAGATGTGATATCATTTCAAAATCTAACTTGACCAATCATCGTTCAAATAATTTTTTCAGCATTTGTAGAAATAATACAAAAGTATATGTGTAATGTTTAAACGCCTGTTCTTTTCAGGGAATGCCATTTTCTAAAAACAATTTCCTTCATAAGATATTTTCTCCTGACGATGACCTAAGGTTAAAACTAGTTAAAACAATTAAAAAAATTAATAGCATAATAGTAATATTCGTGTTTGTCTTATCACCTTTTGTTTATTTTTGAATTCGGAGTTTCCATTTTACTAGACTGGTTGCCTAACTAAGGTTAAAGAGCCTAGTCTGTCCAACTCTTTACCCATAGCTGGAGGAAATAGCTGGATGCATACCTTTCCCAAGTGTATTAGCGCTATTTGAAATGAAAACAGCCTCATCCAGGATGTAAATTCGTGTCTAGGAATTCATTTCCTTGGAGAATGACTATTGTACTACGAGCGATGACATTTTTCATGAAAAGAAAAACACTTAACTGACTTTTGAATTGATTCGACATATGCTCTTAAAATTGGAGATATTTGAACGAGAATTGGTCAAGTTATTGTTTTAGGAAATTATGTCGTATTTCTGAAAAAGCATATATTTCTTGAGAGAGAGAGGGGGGGGACCATCAGAGAGACCGTGACATTGAAGAAAAGAATCTAAGATATAGAACGAAATAATTTGCCTTCAACTAACAAAGTTTCTCCAAATATCAAAATGAAGCTGGTCTCCTGTGGATTAAATCCCTACTTCTCCACATAGTCACCTTTTCTCTCAAGTGCAATGTTCTACCTTCAAATGAGAACATGTATATCTGCCCTGTAAAATTCTGTTGAGTGTTCTTTGAGCCATTTCCTCACTACAGATTTCACTTCTTCGTCATTGGAATAATGTTTGTCTCTCAAACCCTCTTCATGGGCCCGAAGAGATGATAGTATGAAGGCGCTAAATATAGTGCGTATGGAGGGTGCAGTAAAGTTTTCCACTTGAATTAGGCGATTTTCTATCTTGCTCGTGTGTGGCCGAGCATTGTCATACAGAAGGAGGACATTGTCGATTGGCAAGTTGGGTCTTACTCGTCGGATTCCTGCTCTGAGCCTCGTTAGGGTCTCAATGTAGGCCATAGTTTTATTTTTTTAAAGATTCATATGAAATAAAGAAAATGGCATTACTTTTTGACTCACCCTCGTATATCTATATCGTTCCAACATCCTCTATAAATAAATTCTATGAAAATTAAGAAAGAAAGCTCTTATGTTTATAACGGTTGTTGATTCGTTTGTTTTCAACCAGCAGGGAGCCATTCGAAAGTTTGTTCCCCACCCCCATACATTCCCTATGATTATCAGCAACTCCCGTAAACTGATGTTCCCTATGCTACGATACAGCAGTCAACGTGCCCTCCGTCTTGTCAGTGAGGCTTATACTGCCTGTATCCCTTGCGGAGGGGTAAGATTACCATAAAAATCGGTGTCCAGGACGTGATATTAAACTGCATCAGATGGTAAGGTTCCAGTTCTGAAAATCTGGAAAGTGTGGAGTACCCCGTTATTAGCATTCCTCCCAAGTCCACACTGACCCAGAGTAGTAGTACCTGTTATGAGTTGTGTTCTGCTTCTTCAGCATGTCTTGATTGTTTAATGGTTTGTGTGATAGGAGGCAAATGTCCCTGCAGCTGCTTTTTGTGGGCTGGTGCTTCCAGGATTTGTTTGGAAAAAAATTCCATGCCTTGAAAAACATATACATCTATCTATCTATCTAGATAAATAAATCTATCTATTTATCTACCAATCTATTTAGATAGATAGATAGATAGATAGATAGATAGATAGATAGGAGAAAGTAAGAGATATTGGTTTGAAAAAGAATAAATGTGTAATATTATATAACAATGAAATAAAGGACGAAAATATAGGTAAAATCAATGATTTTTCCCATATGAAAAACAATCTCACAAAAAGCATTACCCTCTCTCTCTCTCTCTCTCTCTCTCTCTCTCTCTCTCTCTCTCTCTCTCTCTCTCTCTCTCTCTCTCTCTCTTCATGACTAATCATTCTTACGCCCAAGGCCGAGTGCTTCCCCTTACACAACGCATAAAATAAGCGAAATTGTATTAATAACATCGTAAAACAAGAGGGCATCACTTGTTTACATGATTTTTTCAAGCACACCCGAAAAAAAAAACATGTGTGTCATCTTCGTTTTTAATCCGCCATTTTTAATGAATATGCATGAGATTATTTCTTTTTTTTTTTTTTTTCCTATTTGTTTGACTTTTTCTCTGGTGCGCTCATCTCGTATGCACGAAAATCCCCTTAATTGGTTGATTCGTGCGATCATTTCTTGACTGTAATTCGCTGCCCACGTAAAACTGTCACCACTGCACTGTGCCTCATTACTCATTGCAGGCTGCCCTACACCAGAGAAAATAGTGCCACATAAATGAAATATAGTACGAAAAACAAATAAGAACAAATTAAACACTCTGAAATCAAATTGTATGTACAGTTTATGATTTGTGTCGGTGTGTGTATGTAGTAGTAGTAGTAGTAGTAGTAGTAGTAGTACAAGTTTGAAAAGCTGTAATGTTATATTGTTATATTAATGAGTATATGAACACGTGACTTTGTTTTATGGTATTTTGTCCCGAACTCCATCCATGGTGCGACTTTGTCACTGATAGAAACAAATGTGCGTGTATCACATCTATAAGATTCAGAGCTATGCCGACGTAATTACTGATAGATGCACTTGGCAAACGCATACAACAGTATGGACACATCAACTCACACAAAGCCTCGTCGAAGAGGTTTCGAAATACGTTGACTGTATCACTCTACAGAGCTAAGACCAAATCCCCCACAAAGGCGTGTCCCTTGTATGCCACTAAACTGATAGTGAGGCTCCAGTTCTGAATTTCTGACGAGTGT
>CM042139.1:134324698-134379698 GCA_023376005.1 Doryteuthis pealeii | reverse complement strand
GAATGTTGGCATTATCATATTATCATTACGATAATTCATAATAGTGCTGAGATCAATGAGATGATTATTTATGTCTTTATGAGAAAGAAAGTGATATCGAACACCCATCGCTGTTTCTGTTTCCTGGTGGACAGCCAATAAGCTACCACAAACATTTAAGTGTTAAAAAAATCTATTTTCACACACTTAACCTCTTCATTATCGAAAATATACAGTGATACCTTGACTTAGAAATATCCCAACTTAAGAGTTGTTTCGAGTTACGAGCAGTCACTCCCTCGATTGTTTGCTTTATGTTGTGAGCTAAAATTTGTTACACAAGCGAGCTTCAGATACGCTTAATTTTAATATGTTCACTAAAAACATTTAAATTTCAAAATTTATTACGCCAAATAAAAATATCATTAATGAAAAAGTGATCATTAAAACATATTACAGCATATAACTCAATGCATTTTATTTTATTATGTTACAATACAGTGCTATTTCTTATTTTTTTTAAATAACAAAAAAATTAAGGTGTTTGTGGAAGCTGGAACGGATTAATGGCATTTCTGTTTATTTCAATCGTGAAAATTGATTTGATATACGAGGAAATTGAGTTACGTACGGAACTAATTAAACTCGCAAGTCAAGGTACCACTGTATTTTATTTAATCGCATGGTGTCAGTATTTCAATTAGAATTTTAGACTTAGTTGATTATCACTGAAAAAAAAACTCGCTCTCTTTTTCTAGCCTCTGTTTTTCAACTTTTTCTTCGTTCTGCATTTATTCTATTCATTTCTTCATTATATGCCTACTTAGTAGAGTGGCAGGTGTCTTTGAATGTCACTCTGAATATGGCATTCAATTACCTGCCAAGGACAGTCAATGAATTTTTAAATTACACCGAAGAGCAAAAGTTAGCAAGTTAAAATCACAAACCATTGTCAAAGTAGTAATCATTCACCAGGTTCAGCTTAGTTTGGCATAAGGCCAGAAATATGGAACACCTAGGGGAACTCAAACCCACTGGTCATCATTTACAAACCTGTGCTTTATTTGATTGAAGGTCAGAAGTATGGGGAACCCAAAAGAGAATCCAACCCTCAAATAGTCATGCGCCAATCTTTGCTTAGTTTAGCAGAAGAGACACCCAGTGAGAATCCAGCTAACTGATAGTCATTTACTTTGCTGAGTTTGACATAAGCCTAGTGTTATATACTCGTTTAACACCGGGTATATAAACGGGGAGAGGCAGACAGACAGACAGACTGACAGACAGATAGATTAGAGTTTATATGGATGATGATGATGATGATGATAGTTCTTACTTGGTACACTTCTGCTTACTTCGTCTACTGGTTCTAACTTGTCGGCCATCTTTTCTCTGGGATTCTGTTAAAGTTTGGTTCTTCTTTCTGTTGATTCCTCTTCGTGCTGGGCTTGTCATTGTTTTTAATATTCAATTAACAAACTAGACTTGGTTGTTTTATGACAATAAACCTTTATTTCGCAACCCTGCCCATATTCCGCCGCGGTGAGACCGACCAATCAGAGTTGACAATAATGTCTGCGTTCTCCAGAAAACGGGTCGAATCTGATCTAAAACTCTTTGTCTGTAATAGCAATATTTCCTAGGGGGTCAAGTAAAAGGTTATTACCCGTCAACAATTGTCGGGTTACTTTCAATGGACCCCGTTATTCTAAGTTTCAAGTAACTATCCCATGTGTTTGAAGACAATTATACGGTTTCAAGTATTCTTATCTAACACCAATATTTTTTAATCAAACATTTGCTTTCAAGTAACTAAAAATAAACCTTATTAAACAATTTTAGCTTCAAGCGAGTATTCAAGCGAGTATTAATAATTTACGGGGACATAGGTGTTAGCTGAAATAAAATTCGGCAATTAAAGAAATAGAATACATTGACCAAAAATGCTAAATTAATTTCCTTAATTGCTCAGTCAGTTAAATTATGTTGGGTTTTTTTTGTCAATAGTAATTTTGTAAAGTCAATTCAGTGTTTACGTTTTTCAGATATACCGGGTGCCTATCTTATGGAAATCCATGTTGGGATAGAGTTTGCCTAAGTGGACCATATGACCTTTAGGCACCCCTTTTGCTTTGCTTATTCATAGGTACATTTTTTTAATTAACACCGTCACTATCCAGTTGTTTGCAAGGG
Source organism: Doryteuthis pealeii (assembly GCA_023376005.1). NCBI lineage: Eukaryota > Metazoa > Mollusca > Cephalopoda > Myopsida > Loliginidae > Doryteuthis > Doryteuthis pealeii. Next base: position 134,377,526 of record CM042139.1, on the reverse strand, counting down.
TTTAGTGTTAGGGGTTAGTTTTATAATTTAAAAGGAAACCTCTAAAAATCGCCTGTTAACAAACAACCGGATATTGACGGTGTAAATGAAAAAATGTGGGTCATATGGTCCAACTAAGTTAGTAAACACAAACATATAGGGACCAAATGCAATGCTAAATATATTTATTTACAGTGGATATTGATTATTCCTTCCTCTCTCCTTTTTTTTTCTTTGGGCAATGTATAATTTAAATTTCTTATTTTCTAGTCATCAGAAAAACGATAAAGAACTTCATCAGAATAATATCTGTATATTTTTAATTATATCATAAATAATATGAAAGCTTTCTCCTAAAATTTGGAAGAATTTTAACTTAAGGTTAGTTTTTCGTTGTTACAAACTGAGTGTCCATTTTATTTTTAATTATAAAACAAGTTAAATAGATCACTCGGTTTATAGCTATCTGTTTAAACCCTGATATCGAAAAAGTGCCTATTCACTCACTCAAATAAAATATTACGTGCATCTATTAATTATTAATTAAATAATAATTTTGAATATTTATTTTAAACATACATTTTACACAAAATCTTGGGTGTTTATTTATTTGTAAATTTTATAGTTAATTTTTTGTTACTTAAAAAAGAGCGAGAATAAAAGATAATTATTGAAATTGATTACAAATTTTGCAAATATTCTTTTATTTAATGATAACACTTTTTATTTAATTTCATAGTTTATTCATTTTCAATTGTCATTATTACATATATTATAATTCAACATTTAAATCCTTATAATTATTATAAGGAATAGCTTTTATCTATTTTATTATTACTGAATATTGAATATTTTTAAAAAAGATTAAAAGACTAAAAATTAAATAAAAAATAGAATCTAAAATGAAATAATGAATTAAAGAATAGATGAAACAAGATTAATTCACATCACAATAACATTTTTTAAACTAATTACTTAAAAAGCATCATAGTCACATTTTTTTATTTTCTTGCCACGCCCAGATTTCAACTAATGACATGCGTATAACTACACCAGGTATACATTACATTTGATTTTTTTTAAAGCTTCAAGTTCAAGATTGGAAATGTTCAAGTGACTATTTCTAGTTGGTAAATAATTTGCTAGTAAGACTCTAAATGTAAGATAATCTTAAATATATATCAAAGTGCCAAAAAAATATATAAATCAATAACACCAGGGATGTATTTATTTGAACTTGTCTTAAAAATCACGGTATATCATCTTTTGTTCTGTACTTACTTCTGAGTATATTTTTGTAGAGAAATTCAACAGGCACGGAGATTACACTACTGTCAACAAGTTTCACTCAGAATAACCACCATTAGCGTCGATCACAGCCTCAATCCTGTTCCGGAACCTGGAGCAATCTGATCTTACAGTTTCCCTGTGAATATTTTCAAAAACTACCTTAATTATGTCGATTAATTGAGCACCACATGCATAATAATCCATGGCGTTAAGATCTGGGAAATTTGGAGACCAAACATTGGGACTGGTGTAGTCGGAAAAATTCGCCGACAACCATTTTTGACTTTTCCCAGAGGTGTGACAGAATCCTTCTGCCATACATATGGCCTACCATTGGCTACCCTTGTTATCAAGGACTTGACTACAGTGTGTAGCAACTCCACGCGCAGGCATCTGAGGGTCCTCCAACACTTTTATCTGCATATTTTCGAGGAATTCTGCTGTACTAACGCAATCAGATCGTCTGTTATATTGTTTTCTTCTAGCCACAGCCTCGTAGTCTCCATTGCAATTCTCCAGATCATGCCTGATTGTTTTACAGTGTTCAGTGAACATTGAGCAGCAAGCATAATCTCCATATTTTGATGGCCGGCGCAGACCCTCATGATACAAGTTATTCTCTTCCATGATTCGGGTGGGTTCCAGTCATCCATTCTATCTGTTATCACGTATATGAATGAACAAGGGTCCAAGCTTTTAAATGATGCGTAGTGTGCATCAATACCTCCAAACTACGGAGAAAAATAACCAAATTTAGATATGTCAAATTTATCCCGAACACCCTGTATATATATATATATATATATATATATATATATAATCCAGAAAAAAGAAATTCCCTCCTAATCAAGACTTTTTATCAAACCAATCAATTTATAATTCCCTTTGAGAATAAAGTCATTTTCAGTCCAATTTGCAACTAAATGATAAATTTATGAAGGAAGTGTGGTGCTGAATGTCATTTTTTTATTCTTCTAAATTCAATACATTACGGAGCGAACTATATGGTAATTAGACTTAATCATACTTTCCTAAATAGAAGCATCTATATCATCATGAACCGCTATTAAGACGGGAATCCGATAACACCACGTGTCTACTCAACAGAATTACTTGTAAAACTGACGACGAGTAAAGCTGAAATATGTTAAACATAAATGATTAGAATAGTTATGTCTTGTTTCTTGGCTCTGTCGGCGAGGCTTAGAATAACTGACCACATGAACTTTCACTTCTAGAGCCCTGGGATGTGTTGAGTGTATCTTCATAGCCATTACACCTAGGTTCAATCCGACTCATAGTGGGAGTACCTGTTAGAGTCCCATCTGTGAGTCAAATAAATCCCTTTGAAAATTATTTGTATTTGATTGGAATACTTGATAATATATAAATATTTGTTTGATTTAGTTTCTTTGTTTAATGACATGTCAACTATACGTATGCCATATATGACATGCCTACTATACGAATACTAAACGTATATTTTTATTTTATTTAACAGTCAGTGAAATATTACATTTCAATTCGACGATGTAATATATTAAACAAATGTACACCCTATTGGATAATACACGAGACTTCAATATTTACTTTTAATATTGCTATATTTCGGAATTCAACTTCGTAAAAGTGTTGGTAGTCTTAGACGTCTGTCAAAAGTCTAATAAGATTGAAGCAAAAGAAAAAAACTTATAATTAAATTGCTATACAATTCATATACAATACTGAATGCCAATGAAAATGAACGAGTTTAGAGTTTTCCCCGTGGCAAAACTTTGATTAAATATACCGAATTATAAATCAAAATTTCACAAATAATCAAAGTCTACTATTCTTGAAAAAAAATCTTAAAGAGGAAGGTTTGAATCATAGAATAAGAAATTTAAAAAATACAAATTCTACTGAACAAAAATTTCAACAGGAATAAACACAACAGACGCATGTCTTTGTATATACTTGTAAACAAAGAAATATATGCTTATTTATATTATTTTTTGTCTTTTTTCCAATGTTGCAATCTTTTTTTTTTCTTTTTTTTCCTGATATTAAATCAAGAACAAAAACTTCATTAACGAATGCAACAACTGCTGGACAACCGCTGCAATTTGCCGACTGCTGTTCAGTTCTTATCGTTAACTGAACATGAAAATGGCGGACGTGTTGTGTTTTATTAAAAGCTATACAAAATTCAACAGAAAAAAGGGAAAGATAATTTTTTACGTTTTTCTTTAAACAATTCAACATTTTTATATTAAATTCCAAAAGAAATAATAAAGAAGAGCATGGAAGATTTTTCCTATTTAATGCAAACGCTTTTAAAACATTGGAAGATACTTAAAAAATTGACTTCGTTGGCACATTTCAAACGTTAGAAAAAATATTTTCTAAAAATAAAATAAATAAAACAAAAGTTAGCATCATAAAAGCTAGGAAATATTCAAGAAAATTAAAAAAAAAAAACCCTTGACGTGATGCTTAGATATAAAAGAATGAAGAAATTCTAAAATGCTACTGCTTTTAAATTATCCAAGTGTGTCGTGTTTTTATAAGAATGTAAATTTTATAAAATGCAGTATTTACATTAAAAATGCTATTTCCACGTAACCATAACGAAATATACATTATTCCCAACGTACAAGGAAATTTCAGAGATTTTTTTTATATATAAAATGTTTTTGAAATGTAAATATTAAATCAATTCCATTCAAATTCTAATATATACTTCATTGTATCGAGTATCTATTCAATTTTCAAACGTCAATTTTAACAGTATTCAAAGTGGTGTATTATATCTAGTTTTAAGTGTAAGCTTTTTTTTAACGGCAATTATTCTCACAGCACGATTTAATCACAATTAATGATTCTAATGGTAGGTTGTTTGTATATTCACGCGAGAGGATGCTTATCTGGATTAGGGGCAACGGCTCCTATCGTGTGAGTGAGGTAAAATAAATAGCGTGGTCCCAGGGGCAGTCTCCCATGGTAGAACCTACCCCTTCGTCTAAAAGGGGAAAGTCCGGGTTTATTGATCGTTACATGAGGAGCTCCAAAAGGGGAATGCCGAAAGGGTCGTGCAATTTTTGCACTGGCCACAGCATGAGCTTCAGTTTTTGCATGGCTCCCTACGTTAAAAAGTCCTTGTGTCAAACCTGGCCTGGTATGAGGTCAGGAAAATAAACTTACCTGGACTAGGAGCCTCAGCTCCTATCGAGTGAGTGAGGTATAATAAATCAGGTGTTCACAGGTAACACCTATCCCTTCGCATAAAACGTGTAAGGACCGGTTTTAATGCACATCAAGGGGAATGCTGATCAGACCACGCTTCTTTTTCTTTTTTTTTCTTTTTCTTTTTTTCTTTTTTTGCAATGTCCATTGCATGATTGGGGTTGTTCTTGACTCCCCATGACTGTATGCTAATTCGGCTTGGTGAGAGCTCAGGAATATATACTACTCTCGCGAAAGGAATGTATAATATTAGTTTGCAACTAAGATAGATGAAGCTTTCAGTAATTTTCAAAACTAAAAAATAGTAAAATTTAGAATTAATGTCGCTTAAAATAACAAAGAAAATCTTATCAGTAATAACCTTAAAATAAGTATTCATACACTTAATATAATAACTACAAGGTCAAATTTCGGCTATAAATCACTGTTTCAAAATAATCACCACTACTGACTATTTTGTTTTTCGGAATGTTGTTCTCATCTTTATTATTATATATAAAAACAACGATCATTATATATCACGATATATATCACGATATATATATATATATATATATATATATATATATATATATATATATATATATATATATATATATGAATTTAACATTTTGAAAAAACAATTAGTAATTATAATCTGCTGACAGAAATCTGTTTCGACCGCTTAGTAGAAGGGTCTTCATCACGAGCAAAACATATGAAGGAAAGAAGGGATAAAAAAAACCGTTGAAAGAAATAGGGGGTACAAACACACGCTGGAATGCTTGAATTTTTAAAATGCGCATTCTGTATCAAAAATAAAATAAATTTTATTTTTAAAAATCAGAAGCATTTTTAATCCAAAATAAAACTCCAAAAGAGTTTGGTGTAAATATATAAAAAATGTAAGAGATTATCAAAAATGTTCAAAATATAATCCAGCTATTAAAAGTTATTTACAAATCCACAGCACAATTGAAGAAAGATGTTAAGTTTCAAAAAGTTTGTGGTGTTGGTAATTTTTTTTTTTTTTTTTTTTTTTTTGTAGTGTTCGTAGATAATCTTCGGAGGTGTAAAAATCCTGATATTTTGTTTTTTCATAAGACAAATGTGTAAATAAATGGAAGTTAATCCGACAGAATTAATTTAACATTTTGAAAAAACAATTAGTAATAATAAAAAAAACCATTGGAAGAAATCTTCCAACGGTTTTTTATCCCTTCTTTCATTCATATGTTTTGCTTGTGATGAAGACCCTTCTACTAAGCGGTCGAAACAGATTTCTGTCAGCAGATTATAATTACTAATTGTTTTTTCAAAATGTTAAATTCATTCTGTCGGATTAACTTCCATTTATTTACATACATACATACATATATATATATATATATATATATATATATATATATTATATATATATATATATATATATATATTAATGTATGGTTGGTACTAGTATACTAGAAAAAGTAATAGTAATCCAACGTACAGTGTTATTAGAAGAGTGCTCAATATCTGTGCTAGAGCGTTAATAGTTGAATGAAGTGACAAATAAAGGTTTTAGCTTTTATTCATTTATTTGGGAACGATATTACTACCAATGGTTTCCTGCTAAAAGCATTCATCAGGTTAACGAAATGTCTTCTTTTAAATTTATATATATATATATATATATATATATATATATATATATATATATATATATATAGACCTTATATATATATATATATATATATATATATATATATATATATATATATATATATATATATATTGACATCCCTTTCTGTAGATGAGATATTGCTTCCTAGGTATGGGAACTTGTAGTTTCGGCCGTTGTACCCTCCAGTCTTCATTTCTTAAATGATCGTAATATATATATATGTGTGTGTGTGTTTGTGTGTGTGTATCACGATATATATATATATATATATATATATTGACATCCCTTTCTGTAGATGAGATATTGCTTCTTAGGTATATGAACTGGTCGTTTAATTTCAGAGGCTTTCTATGTATATTTTGTGTGTGTATACGTGTCTGTTTATGTTTGCTTTTTGTTTTTGTTTTTTTTTGTTTTTGTTTTTTTTGGGGGGGGTCATTATATTCGTCTGAAAACGGTTTGTTCTGATTTTATTTAATGTTAATGGAAGCATTTAATGTTCACTTAAACATTGACGTACATTGCAAACCGCCTCTTTAAAATTTAATAAAATTAAAATTACTTTTCGACTTTCCGTTTTTATGATCTGAATATCCGCTGGGTTTTTTTTTTTTTGGGGGGGGGTTGTTTGTTTTTTTTTTAAATAAGATTTCGGGTCCACGTTAGCTTCTTGTAGATATAAAAATAGCAAATTATGTGATCAATTAAAAGAATTAAAAAAACAATCTAGTTTTTATTGTTTAATAAATAGAGGCAGAATTAATGTCAAAAACAAAGAACAAAAATGGTTTGATTTACGAATCTTACCAAACGTAAAATTAACTTTATCGAAAATGTTTTCTTATTTTATTGATTTACTTATTTATTTTATTTTATTTTATTATTTTTACTTGGAAGTGGATCTTACTGTAATGTTCAAAAGTTTTCCGATAATGTTACGATAAAAAAACACAGCTAAATGAACAAAATGTAAATGAGCAGGCATTTAAGTAGATTTAGACGTTTAAAAAGTTTATTTCTTTTTTTAAGGCTTTCTTATAAAAGTTATAGTTGGTGTAGTAATAAGAGAACATACACGGTCGGACTTGAGTAAGCTTTATTCTACTTTGAATACATTTGCAATTCTCTTGGGAGTTTATAGTTTTACAAAGGTAAAGAGTTACATAAAGGGGAGGTGACTCTCAATTACTTATTACAGTTGGCTTGATCATTTTGTTAATTGTATATCAACTCTTGAGGGCTGGTTGGTTGCTTTCTTAATTGCTTGGTGCTTACAGTCAAGTCACGTTGAAAGTGCCGGTTCTCGCTAGATCACCGAGATTCAACAGCGATGGGTGACCATTTAGGCAACAGTTGCTACTTTAAGAAACCGAATATCAAAATGACTTGACTCGGCATTAAATGTCCCGAAAGGAGTTGGTATGCCGTAAATTTAAAACAACCAACCAATCAAGTTGCTTAGTTGGTTGGTTTCTTTGTTTAATGGCATATCAATCTTCGTATGTCATGTAATGCCAAAGCCATCCTTGTAAAAGAAAAGTAGTGGTACTAATTAACCCTTTGCTGGGGGATAAGGGATGTTGATGCCTTTCCCAAGAGTATTAGTCCGAAAGTGAACTTAAACTGACTTTAGACAATGTCACAGTTCAGCACTTTAGCCATTACGCCACGGCCACTCCCTAAACTCTTGTGGTCTATCAAATGCCAAAACTTGCTTTTCTATAAATGATTTGTAAGCCAATCGTTCATGTTATATAATTTTGTTTTTTGTTTTGTTTTTGTTGTTTTGTTGGTTTTGTTTTTTTGTTGTTTTTTTTGTTGTTTTTTTGTTCCTGGGTTTGTTTGTTTTTGTTTTTTTTTGTTTTTATTTTTTTGTCTGGTAAACATACTTTTCATTAAATTCAGGTGTATTAATAAATTAATGAAATAAATAAAAAATAACTTAATATATATTAATAAACTGGTGGTTGACTCTTAGACACCGCCTTCTAGCACCCGTAAGGTAGAAGAGTTGGCTGTTTGTTTGCCATAACAGCAGTTTATTGAATAAGGTTGGGATAATCATATTGGTGCTAGGGCTTGATATGACTAGCTGATTGATCGTGTCGGGCCTCACTGAACGTCCATCTAGCCCAAGTAAGGGCCGAGGTGGAGTGTTGCAGGTCAGGGACCACTTAGTACCCGGGTTACGGACCTCCGAGCCACCAGGATCCCATCCTCAGGCATTACGGGTCACCATCCACGGCAAACAGATGTGTAAATTGGGTGGAGAGGATCGTATCACCTATAGAGTCACAGTCGGTGTATTCTACCACCCCAGTCGACATGATGGTATAAAAGTTATAGACAAGACTATTGCTTATATTTATTTATTTATTTTCATATATATATATATATATATATATATATATATATATATATATATATATATATATATATGAAAATAAAGCCATAAAATTACAAATAAATAAAACAGGTAAGTTTTTATCAAAATTTGCTATTTATTATTGATTTTTTTTAATTGATTTTAACGGCATGTTAACCCGTCTTTTATGGGTAGAGGTTAGTAAATCACGTTCCTTTTGCGTTCATATTTACATTTTTGTGTAGTTGTTCCTTAAGAGTTTTTCACACGGTTTTATCGAATACGAATAATTTCAAAATAGATATGTTTATTTAGTTTAGTGTCATATCCAGAACAATGCTGTTTGGAGAGGTCTTACCCCTCATAAAGCTAAAGTTACAGAGTGTACGAGGGTAATCCCAAAGGTAAGGTTTCCAAAATATGTCGAAATCACAAAAGTGTATATTGTTTATTATCAATGATGCTTACGTCATTTTAAAGTTTCAACATGTATCTATTTTCTAAATAATTTCGGTCTATGCATTTATATTTGTATGCCCATATCATTGCAGCTCGCCGCCATGTCATTGAGGAAGCGTTGAACCTCGTCGCCGTTGCAAACTCTCTACACCATTTGCGGACGTTTTGTTAATATCCATACATGACTCGCCATACAATCCTGCTAACTGGCATGAATTTCAATCGGTATAATGCCTTTTTCATTGCGTTCTAAAACTTTACACTTACTGATAGCGTCAATCGGGCCCCCATCAAAACAACTGCCAATTCCCAACTGAGCGTCATAGCGAGATGCGAACAGAGACAGACGCGGACGCATGCTCAATAAACGCAACAGTGCAGCCAATAGCTGCACGAATACTTTCCCTGTATTCCCAGTGCTTTGAAGACCTTATTTTTAGGCTACTTCTAAATCGGATAATTCCTTGATTTTTGGTAAAAAAATTTCAATCTGGGAGGTTAAATTTATTTTGTAAAATACGGATTTTACGTCTGAACAGCGTTACGATATATTTGAGCAAAATTGACAAAAAAATAGTTTAAAATGTATTAAAAATAAATTACATGCGTAATATTATTTTGCTTTTTTTTCCTGATGCTCATTATGTTACTACTTTTTGACTTGATTAATTTTAATTCATTTTTTAAATGAAAATGAGTCAACATTTTGGCAGTGCATAGTATAAACTATTACTCACGGTTATCTTGAAAAATAAGTAAAACAGTCCGTTTTTTTTTTGCAACACGGTCAGTTGATATATTTGCCAAGTTTACCAAAGTATGAAAATCCCGAAAAAAATGTAATGAAGTGGCCACCTTACCATCACCAGTGAACCTGGTGACTGACTGTGTGACCGACAACAAATTGTCAACCACGAGAACTCTCGCCTTATGTGATATGAATGGTTACACACAAAAATTCAAAATGACCGCCAGTCAGTTATTGAGCACAATAAATGATTTAAATTTCGGGCCATCGAATATCTCTACTCCAGTGGGGTGGGCTACGATTTAGTTATTCCTTAATCGACTCAAAAATATCACTTGCCATCTTTGGATACAGGTCTAGCGGAAGGTTGAAATACAATAATAAAGTGAGTTGTATTTTTCTTTGACCACGTGTTTGATTTTCCTTTCCTATGAACACATCTCTAACACCTTCGTCAAGATGGAACGAAGCAATACCAATTTAAAGAAGTAGGTTGTAATAATCATATACTTATCTCTAAACTCACCGGGGATTAACGGTCGCTGGGTAACTGGGTGTTGGTGGGCTGACATTCTCTCTGTTTTTCATGTCTGCAGCCACTTGCCTCTTGAGATGTCTTGTGCCGTTGTTTAGTTTTTATTAACGAACACAAGACTAAAATGGACACAGCTAAGTTAATCATCGAAAAATGGCCTCGGATGACAGACCATATCTTGCGTCTGTCCCCTTCACACAACCAGCCAACTCTCTCCGTCCGTCTCCCTCGAACACCTCAGCAAGACTCCCAAACATTCTCACTATATTCTCACTCTCGTCTTGTTCAATCAGAAACCAAGGTTAGTTATTCACACGTATCGCTTCCACGTTGAACTAATTCTGTTTTTTGGGGGTTTTTTGTTTGTTTTTTATTTTTTTACTTATACTTGCATAACACGTCAACCCACCGCTGACGTCATATTATTTTATAAAGACCCACCAATGCGACAGAAAGACCAAAGTGACACTGATTATTGCAATCAATTTTTTTAATTAAAAATTTGCTAATGTATGAATGTTCTGGAAGTCAAGAGGTAATTGTTAACTTTGGCTAGTGAAATCAAACATCTTCTGGCGTCAAAATTGATTTATACCTTCTTCATATACGTGTTAATATAGCAAATTCTGATTACTTGTGAAATTTCGATTTATAATTTGGTGAATTTAATCAATTCTTTGCTGCAAGGGAAAAAGAGTCAGTCTATCCCGACTGTTATTCGGTGTAATATTAATGAAGCGTCTTCTCTTGCTTCGTAATATCTAATCATTAAAAAGGAAAGTTGACTGTTTCAATCGAAATGTACAAACAGTCGTTCTTAAGGTACAAGTTTCGTCTAGAAAATAATGAGACTGTTTTCAGGTTGTCTGCTCTGATCTTGAATTTTTACAAGTATAAGTGTGTAAATAGGGATTGACCAGTCCTATTACTTATGGGCAAACAATACAATTGTAATTATTCAAAGAGTAATCTGCAGAGGAAAGACTTTGTTATGTACTCGTTCAACATCGGGTATATAAACGGCGAGAGATAGACAGATGAGGGGATGATATATGAGGGCTTTTACTTGTTACACTTCTCCTATTTAGTCGGTCACCATATTTTCTTGTTGATCCAGTGGGCTGCTTTCTCGGGTTGGTTCCTCTTTTTTTTTTCGGACTGTTCATTTTTTGATCAACAAGACTTGTTGTTTTTCTATTAAGCTTTTATTTAAAACAAACCAGCCCATCTTCGACCGCATGGTGGAGAACGACTCTCAGGGGGAGTGGACCTATGCATCCGCTTATTCTGGATTCCCCGTCGCATCTAAACTAATACTCCTCCCGCCTGTAATGGCGCCATCCGCAAGGGGTCAAGTCGGGGCCATCCTCAATCAATCATAACACTAATGGTTATGGAAATTCCCCACTTAACTCCCTCCGATTTTAAATCTAACGAACTTTTATTCATAATTACCGTACGTATATAATTCATTGATTATCCATGAATTATGTAACTTGACATGATGGAAGAAAAATGACTGTATTTTGAAAACAGCTAATTTTAGTGTAAATCAAATGAAAAATCGAACTCAACAGAAATTAGAGCCCTGTTGAATGGGTATGTAGAATACACCGACTACACCCTGCAAAGGGGTTAGAGGTCACCTGTTGGCCGTAGGTGGTGACCTGTAATGCTTAAGAATGGGATCCTGCTGACTGAGTAGTCCATGACTTGCAACACTCCCCTTTGGTCCTTACTTGATCAATGCGGGCGGTCGATGAGGCTCACTCCAATCTATTGGCAGGTCACATGTATTACTAGCACCTATTATTGTCCAAACCCTATTGCTCATATGGCAAACCTCCAAATCCTTTTATCATATATGTACCAGAAGGCAATGACTGAGGGTCTTAGTGTTCTGACTATGGTTAAACTTCATCTAGCGGTGAGGTTCAAATTCTGGAGCTCTGGGAAGTGTGAAGTACCCCTTCATTGCCATTACTCCCAGTTCATCTGACCCGGAATAGTAGCACCTATTAGAGCCCCATATATGGGTTAAATATATATATGTGATGTAACGAGTTCAAATACTGGATGAGGGTGGTTGCATTTCATATGATACTAATACCCTTGGGAAATGCATGAATCCAAATATCTCCCTTCAACTTTGAGTAAATAGTAGGCCGGACTAGGTTCTTCAACTTGGTACGGTAACTGGTCTAGGAGAAGGAAAACTCTGAATTCAAATCTGGTAAACTCGCTTAATAATTGATCTTGTGTCACATCCTACTCGTGCGGAGGAGTTCGTAAATGCACATATCGGTTGAATAGATTCTTAAAAATGTGTTTTAAAAATGAGTTTGAAAAAAACTCTGAATACCTAACAAGGACAAATAAAGGAAACGTTTTCGGTATAAAATAACCAAAGGGTTGACATGCCGAAAGAACCGACCAACCAGCCAACCAACCAACCAATATCAAAAGAAATTATGTTCAAAACTGTTTCCGAGTGTTACTTACAAGTGTAAGTCTTGTAAGGATTAGGGCTTGAAAATCTGATTGCTTTTAGAATACACTCACTGTATCCTCTGAAGATAATTTTGATAATCTGAAACCATTTGCTTATAATGCTACGTATGCTCTATGACTGATATTTAGCACTCTTTATTTATAAATATACCAAACTGCACTATATATATATATATATATATATATATATATATATATATATGAGGCTAAGGAGGTTGTCAAACGAAAATTTTCTCGCGTTTTGGTCCCGGCTAGAAATAGCTGTTAAAAAGTCGAGCCGCATTGATGAGACGTAAACGTCGAAACACGTGTCTCTGCATGACTAATATATATATATATATATATATATATATATATATATATATAAGGGTAGTCTGAAAAGTTCATAGGCTGAAAAGTTCATATGATGACTTCATATATGCCGTTGATTACTTTTTACCAATGTGATCCAAGCACTGCAACATTGATGGAAGAAGTGAGTGTACCGCTATGTTGAAAAATAAATATCATTTATTCCATGAGAGTATCTTGGCCAGTGTATGAACATTTCAGCCGACTATCGCGCGCGCGTGCGTGTATGTATGTATGTGTGCGCGCACGCGCGTGTGTGTTTTTTTTGTATTAGAATAGATAAGCAAATAATCATTGCTGTGTCCTTTGTGTCCCCGTCTTTACAAGGAGATAATGAATTGTCAATGTAAAAGAGGACGCTGGTGTACACTTAACCGGTGAAAGAAAGAGAAAATAAAATCTATTGTATAGGGACAGGGATCAACAGTAAGATAAATAGCTTAGAGAGAAAAAAATGCTCAAACTTGCCTATCTATTCATGTGTCACTATCTCTTTGCGTGTTCCGAAAGATACAAATTAGAAAGCGGCTTGACACGGCCATCTTTCATCGCTCTTTCTCGCACAGAGGAAGAAAGGCAACTTAATCAAGGTAACAGATTTAGAAAACAGAGATAATCCAAGGATTATCTCTTATCTAAAGGAAAATGGACGAGGACTTTTCTCTATGACTTATTGCATCCACCTGGTAACATATCAAGTAACTCCCTCTATGGGATCTGTCGTTACTTGTTCGAGTAACATTATGACAGATTTTGCTGGGTTACATGGTACCAGTGGCAACTATCCTTAACGTTACGAAACGCACAATATACGATTGTAATCCCAAAGGTTAGTTCTCGAAAATATTTAAAAATCACAGAAACGTTTTTTTTTTATTTTTATGTCAATGATGTTTACATCATTTTAAAGTTTTAACGTGTATCTATTTTCTTACACAATAACCATTTCCGTCAATGCATTTTTGTAGGTTCCGTGGCAGTTTTTTGCATGCTCATGTCATGCCAGCTCGGACGTTTTTAACATCCATGCGTGACTCGTCATACACATTTATTAATTGGTGATAAATTTCAATTGGTTTAATGGCTTTTACGTTCTAAAACCGTATGACTGCGCGAACCTCCCATTTGGCGGTAGCGTCAATTCGGAGTTTCCTCAGAAATGACTGCTAAACCAAGACTGAGGGTGGCATCAAGCCGTCCACAAGGATATACACAGGCGTTTGCACACAAACACGACAGTGATTCCAATTGTCCCACATAAAGTTTCACTATGTCCTCCGTGCTTTGAAGACATTTATTTTGGGATTACCCACGTAGGTTGTCTTTATAAGGCTAAAGTCCTTCAACTGCACTGATATATACTCCTGCGTAACGAATTACACTGTAAACACATTTTTTATTAACTTTTTGTCCCTGAATCCAACAATGACCACAGTTTTTTCTGTATCACATCAACTTTTTTAGTTACAGGATACACTCGCTTTGTCTCAAAAACCATAAGAGTACAGAACTTTGTGCTTATTTTATCAAATGCTTTAAAATGTTACAGACAATGAAAAAATAATATAACATTGCTTGGCTGTAATGTTTGTATACATTTAATTTGTTAATTCAAAGTATAATGTCCCTGTATGTATTTGCCAACCTCTCCGCACGAATAGGATGTGACACAAGGTCAATTTCTTAAGCGGGGTTTAATAGGTTTGAATTCAGAATTTTTCTTCTCCTAGACCAATGCGACACCATAGTTGAAGAGCACAGTTCGCTCTAATATTTACCTCAGCTGGAGGAAAATAGTTTGAAGTATACCTTTCCCATTTCCTCGGACGATAACCACTGCTGTAATTCAAATTGTGTGCAAGTACTTAAGGTGAAAATGTATGCTTACATTCTTTGGAAAAAATGTATCATATTTACATCCAATCTACTCTGATACTGTTCCTTCGTGACCCTCAGATCTTGGTAGATTTACCTTGCTTATCACAGACATCACAAAGATTTTCCGGGGAGTTGGAATGATGGCTATGCAGAAAATGTAAATTGATGCTTATGTTACAACATGCAGTTTGTAGGTCTCCAGTAGTTTCTCGAAATTTTCAGTGTAATTATTTGCCTTTTTTTTTTGTTTTTTTTGTTTTGTTTTGTTTTGTTTTTTTTCAAGAAAGTTCTTGACAAGGTCTTTGAATGTTAACCAAGCATTCTTTTCGAGATTAGACATTGTCAGATCTCATAGGCTAATTGCTCTCCGCCCAATGCTTATCTAGAGGTCTGCTGTCCAATATGCACGACATGTCCGACATGTCGTCATGCACAGAAGGCAGGGATACTTAGTGTATCCGAGTTACTGACTAAGAAGGGAATATACTATTTTAAGGTCAACACCGATGATCCAGTTGTTGATGTGATATTGCAAAACTCAATGACTGTTTTTATCTCTCCATATTCTTCACGAAGACAAATTGAATGCGCAATTGGGACTGCACTATCAATTATCATTATGAAATAGGACAAAGTTCAAGCTCCATTTTGAGTTATCAATGAACAGTCACCATTCAGTTGAGTTGCAGATAGGAATTCCTTATTCATCCAGTATATACTCTATGTTATGGCAATACACAAATATACTATCACTTTAAAAGTACATCAGAAATCCACTGAATTTTGAAACGTTTTTTATAGTCCCAAATCTCATGCCAAATCATTCAACTCCTGCTGATCGAATATCTTACGGGCTGAATCATCTTCGATTTAAAAAATACATCATTGCTGTTACTGAGTTTTTAATCATCATCCAGATAGTCAAGAGGGTAATGAAACAAAAAGGAATAAGACGCCGGACATTTATTTTTCCTGTTATATCCTGAAGTTTTCACTAAACAATAATGATTATCTGTGCAAAGGTATTTTGTCTCTTGCTAAATGATAGGTGCAAGACATGCCAACTTATCACGTGTTCTACATCCGTAAATGTTTCTTTTGGGGGCTGAAGACAAGCTGATTGGTCAATAATCATGACTTATTTTTGTGGGGGACATTCGAAGCTGACATGCTTTTCAAAAGTCAACCTAAATTCACCGAATCTGAAAGATATCACTCCTTATCAATAGAATGATAAAAGTAATCATTTGACCAGTCCTATTACCTACGGACAAACAATGCAATTTTGCTTATACACAGAGTAAGTTGTAGAAGTAAGACATGACGTGATAGAAGAACACTGACTGTACTTTTGAAATCAGGCAGTTTTAGTCAGACAGTTTCAAGTGAAAAATAGAACTCAACAGAGATTATGTTCAACATTGTTACCCAATGTTATGTGATGTAAGGAATAGGACTTGAAAATCTGATCGCCCTAAAACTTCTAGGTATGACATTAAACTGCATCTAGTGGTAAGAATTCTGTTTTTGGAGATCTGGGGAGTGTGGAGTACCCCTTCATCGTCATTACACATAGATCCACTTTGACTCGTAGTGGTAATACCTATTAGGGTCTCAACTATGGGTAAAATATATCATTTTAAAAATCATTATCCGATTGGACCATGTACAAAACAGAAAGTCTCTAAGAAAAACAACTACACAAAAATATAAATATGAACGTACAATGAACGTGATTCCCTAACCTTTATTCATAAAATAACTCGAGATGTGTTAACATGCCCTTAAAATCAGTCGGTCAATCGGATAGCTTACGCCCAAGTCACGCTGAAAATATTGGTTCCCACAAGATCACAAAATTTAAGCAGCCATTAATTGTTCAATACTTATCTGGGTGACTATTTAAGCAATGAAAGTTACTGGAAGCAAACTGTTATCAAAATGACTTGATTCGGCATTAAATGACCCGATATTGATATGCCGTAAAATAAAACAACTAAGCAACTAATAGAGAGAATAAAGCAACAGAGGTCCTAACACTTGAAGTTAGTTGGGATTTTGTTTCTCCTCCCCTCCAAGAATTAGCCATCATCGACATAGCAGTAGTCGTTGACTATGCTGCATGAGATAACTACTCTTGTTGGTGATATTTCACTACTTAGAAACCAACATGAATTCTCTTTTTCATTGTTAGGGTCCTTTTTATCTGGTTCACTCTGCTCTACTAAGTTGTGGAAGCAGCATCAGATTTCTCGTGGATTTCCTCTGGATAATGTGGTGATGTTTTCCTTTTTTCTCTTTCCTTATTGATTCTCACGTCGTCGATTCAATTTATCTTGCTACTGATCTACGAGATCGATCAGTAGAAACGAAAAGAACTAGTAAAACAACGGAGGTCATTTTAATCTGTTTTGGACAGTATATTTTCAAAGGCATTAATGTACGCCTTTGTTTCTAACAAGGAGGCGACTTGTAATAGGAAAATCAATAATTATTTGTTATATAGGTTTACCGTGAATTAACCTCGAGAAATTTCACTGCCCGGCTTTTGTTGTAAATGATAATCATCGCTGTTATGTTCTTTGTCTCCTATTTCCTATTTAGCCACGAGCTACCATCGGCTAAAGATGTATACTTGATAAAAATCGTTTTTTGTTTTCTTTTCCGGTCTTGTTTGTTTTTGCATCAGATATTCTGTAAGATGTTTAACGGTGTAAGACCAAATTAGCAACATCTCAATGAGCAGAGAGCCATCAAAATACCCATGAACGGACCCTCGAGAGCTCGGGATTGTTTCTGGAGTTCTGTTATCAAAAGCAGCGTCCATTCGATTCGGGTTTATATTCATGTATACAATCCTCTGAAAAATTGCAAGATACCCAATGCATTAAATGCATTTATGGCCAGGATGAACGCGCTCCGAAAGTAATGCCTCTTATTCATTTCCATGGGAACTACAACAGATCCAGAAAGAACAATGACACTGTTGTATATGTATTTACCAATCAAAAACAGAGAATGTGACACAAGGTCAATTTTTAAGCGGATTTTTAACAGATTTGACAACAGTTTTTCTTCTCCTAGACTGGTGGCCTAACCAAGGTTAAAGGGCTCAGTCTTCACTACTATTTTCCCTTAAACGGTAGGAGAATAGTTGGATACATCCCGTTCCAAAATATATTAGCACAAAAAACTTAATGTTGCTGTGTACATTTAGTGTCGCTGTGTACATTTTCTACAACGATAACCATTACACCACGGGCACATCTAGCTAACATTGTTTCGGTTACAACAAGTTTCGGTTACAGCATACAATTTATTCACAAAGTCTGTGCCGCTGGTTATGCATTTTCGCCAGTAAGTAATTCCTTTATTTCATTATATTGTCCCTTAATGTCATAGGCGAATGTTGGTAGTGTGACAGTAGAGGTTACAATTTCCCGCATATAATCTTCAGTTTTTACTTTGTTATAGATACCAGATAATTAGCAGTCTGGTATGAAACAGAGCTATGCCTTTGATTGATTGATTTCAACGGCATGTCAACCTGTCTACGATTATTTTATGCCTAGGGGTTAGAGAACATCAAGTAATTATTCCTATTTAATAATAGTCATTTCTTTGAGTTATATGGTTTCAATTGAATAATTATAATCCTTACTAAACAATTATCATAATCATCATCCTCATGTCGCGCTATTAGCACGGATGTCCATGACAATCTCTTGCCAAGAGATTCACATCACCTCATCGGGAGGTCCTCTACACAGCAGCCGGTATTCGCATTCCTATATGGTATAAATGATTCGCAAACAGTTGTATGGTTTCAAGTATTCCTATCTAATGCTAATTATTATGTTTTCAAGTAATTATTTCCATTTAATGATATTTGCACACAGTTATATGGATTCAAGCAACTATCAATGATTCTTAGAAAAATATTATAGTTTTAGGAACTATTCACAACACAAATAATTTAGTGTAATATGGTATCAATTGTTCCAATCGAATACGAATAATTTTACCCAGATATGAAACCAAACATTTAATACTACTCTGAGTCACAGTGGACTTGGGAATAATCACAATGAATGGGCACTCTACACTCCCCATATCTCTAGAACTGGAACCTCACCAATAAATACAGTTTAGCGTTATACCATGACGACACAAGTTCAAATCCTTGACGAGGCTATTTGCCTTTCACAAAGCACTAATACGTTTGGGAAAGGTAAAAGTTCAACTATTCTCTCTCCAGCTAAAGGTAAATAGTATTACATACTGGGCTCGTTAACATTGGTATGGCAACCTGTCCAGAAGGGAAAAACCTGTCAAATTACGCTTAAGAAATTGACATTGTGTCACATGCTACTCGTGCAACGGGGTTAGTAAATATGTATGACACCCCACTTTGGAGGTCTTATCTCTATGCAGGAGATATAGTTGGTGTAATCTAAGCCCCATTGACAGGGTGGGCTGTAACATTGTATTCCTCCGTATGTGAATTACTGAAAAATGCTTACATTTATCGACGTTTGTTGAATGTTTATAAAGATTGAATAATGAATGGAAATATGTCTAAGCAGTTGGTACTGTGTTTCATCTGTGACTACTTGGATAAGAGTGACAGACAGCCGTCAAACCACAAAAATGAACAGCAGTTGGATCATTTTTCGCTGCACAAATCGGGCGATTAAAGATGGACTACGCCGACTACATTTCCTGACAACATAATATGATCGCTGTTGTGAAGTCGTTGCGCTGGCACTGGTGCAGATTTCCTTACAAACGCTCCTATGATGTATTTACCCAGGTCCTTCATCAGGGACAAATGTGAAATAATGTCTTTTTTAATTTTTCAATTTTAAAGCTGGTTTGAAATCACATTTTTCCTGGCCTAAACAAAACTAAAGACCTTAGTTTTGGTGCGCATGGTGCAATTATTATCGTCGTAGGAAATGAACATGGTGACACTAGTTCGAATTCTGGACAAGGCTGTTTGCTTTTCATATAGCGCTAATGCTATGGGGAATGGTATGAATCCAATCATTATCCCTCCAGCTAAGGACTCTTTAACCTTGGTTACGCAACCGGTGTAGGAGAATGACAACTGAATTCAAATTTGTTAATCTTCGCTTAAGAAATTGGCCTTGTGTCACATCCTGCTCTTGGGGAGTCGTTGCTAGGTTCACACAAGCGACCTGCGGGTGTATTCACCCAGTTATTTCGCCGTGAGCAGGAGGTGAAACAAGGTCAATTTTAAACCGGAGTAAAGTTTGTTATAATTCAGTTTTCCTTCTCCTGTGCCGGTTGCCTAACCAAGGTTACAGAACCTAGTTGCTCTTCTGTTTGCCCATAGCTAATGGGGAGAGAACAGATGACTCCAAACCTTCTTCGAAGGGTATTAGCGTGATGTGAAACGCAAACAGCCTAGTCCAGGATTTAAACTCGGGTCACGAATTCCATTTCCTACGACGATAACTGTTACACTATACACTAAAACTAAACGTTTCGTTTTAATAATCATAATAAAGAATTACTTTGGTAAGAAAACAAAATGAAGCGGTTCTAGAACATTTCCAAGTAAAACACACAGTAATCAGTGTCACTCGTTTAGTCTCACAAGCCACAACATTATACACTTCGATTTTTAGTCGCCTGGGCTCACAATCCAAACAGAACTAGGACTGATTTAGTTAAAGATAGATCTTAAAGATACGAGCAACCTATGGCCCTCTATTTCTTATCGTAATTCGATTTTTTCTGGGTAATATATTACTTTAAAGTAGTATTTTTACGCTCTTGGGAGCCAGCAGACTGAAGTAAATAGGAGCTTACGGTTCTTTTGAGCAAATCTCTGTGATATAGAGATATTTTTTACTTCAGAACACGTATTTAATACAAATAAGTAAATTTGCATTTATAATCTCAAAAGGCGGCTGGGACTTATTCTGGTTACGTTTTTCAATGGTCCCCGACGGTGTACTTAATAATAAATACCCAATAAATAATGGAACATTTATACGATATGACACGGAAAGAAAACTAACATTTACAGCTTAATTTGCTTTATATACCATATCTATAAGGAAAACTTTGTAAATACATAATAATAAAGTCTAACAGTTTAAATAAACAAACTATGTATTAAAATATTATATAGAAATGATATAGAAATGAAACTTCAAGAAATATGTGTAATGGGTATGACGTTAAAATGCATCTAATGGTAAGGTTCCAATTCTGATCCTAACAGATCGACCAGTAGTCTTGTGCGAGACTAAGATCTTTTGTTAATGCCTATAGGGGCTTCTAGTTGTATTTTTTCTTTTTCTAATCTAGATGTTTTCATACAAAGAAAAATAAGAGTCCTCTTCCAATATGTGATCTACTGAAGGTTTGTGATCTACTATTGATCTACTGTTCATGGCATGTGATCTACTAGGAAAGAAGGAGACAGGGTTAGGGTTAGGGTTAGGGTCTAGGGTTAGTTTAATGGGAAGATAATGGGTAGTTAATGGGTAGATCACATATTGGAATGTAAACAACTCGGTAGATCACATATTGGATTAGAAACCATTCGGTAGATCACATATTGGAAGAGCACAAAAATAAGTTTATTATAATTTATTTTATAACTTTCACATGGACTCTGTCGAAATGCTTAGAGAAAAAGATTGAAGGAAACTACATATTACACATGCTGTCTTAAACAAATACTAGAAGCAGCACCGGCAAAAAAGCAGATGTATGGCCACTTATCTCCTATCACTCAAACCATTCTCAAAGTAAGACGAATAAGGTATGTTGGACACTGCCGGGGAAGCAAATGACGTTCTCCTGTGGATACCTACACATGAACCCACCAATGTAGGCCGATCAATAAAATATATATATCCATCAGCTTTGCGCCGATACTGGATGCCGTGCAGAAGACTGCACGGAGGGTAATGTGGCGAAAAAGATACATGGGAATCCATACTGTCAGGAAGACTTGATAATGATGATGATATAATAATAATATATTAGGGTGAGTCAAAATCTTGCAATATTTTGGTAACGTGAGGTACAATTCAGCAAGACCGGATACTTTTGCCAAGTCGTGAAGGTAACGAATTACACTAGACTGAGATACTGAACTCGCTTCATACTCTCCGAGTGCTACGCACTGGAATTGCCTCTATGGCCACAGAATTGATCTTTTTTAGGCCTACCTTACTTGTTGTATACTGGCTTCGAATTCCGACGCTAAATTCGGTATGTTTAGTAGCGATATCGTCACTAACCCAAAAGCGGTGTATTTTGTAGTCGGCTACTGAACTTCAATACAACAGATACGCGTATAAAAATAGGACTCTTTTTATTTTCTTCGGTGTGTGGTAGGTGAGGAGCGCAGAGCTTACAATGAGAATGCCGGTTGCTAGCCAAGAGCGCAATGTTCACAATGAGTGCCCGAGGGATGTTTTGTTGACGGGAGACTGAAGTTTGTGGCTGCCAAAGCTCAACTGCCGAAATCTCCGTCTAACCGTCCTTTTTCAATCTTTACCCAGCATGCCCTGGTCTCTTCAAATTACACCGGAACTGTACTGCGTGACCTGCAATCCTAGATTTGTCACCAGTCAATAGGAAGTCCTTTGTCATCCGGCTATTGTTGTTTTTTAATCACTTTTGCTCTTTATTCGATCCAGACTTCTGTCTGGAACATCCTTTGTTTCTCAATTCTTTTGTCTATTTGGTTCAACCGGAAATTCCTATTTCCGTTTGTACAATATCCAACAACCTTTCGGTCGGTTTGCAAGAACCTTGTCGGTTCTTGCAAACCGACCGAAATTTTTGGAACCATCTGGTTACCGTACTGTCATAAATTGGGCCTTCACGTTTCTCACAACAAATATTTTTGGTTGCTCTATGGCCCAATACAAACGCAAAGCATAAGTCCCAGAACTAGACTACGTCTCATGTTTTTTTCTCTATGGCTTTCAAATCACACAATGCACACGAGCTAGCACGAATACTACCAACCATAGCGGGTATCTGTCACGCCTTCAACTGCTTCGGTCACGTGACGTACACGCCGCAAACTAGCAGGTACCAAGATATTGCAAAACTTTTGATTACAAAACAGTATTACATCCCACAAACCATCCAAATAAGTCGAGCAATGCTTGGTACTACTAGTGTAAAAAAGCAAAGTCGTCGGAGTGGCTTAAATACAGTACCAACCAGACAACGAGGGAGTCTATCCCCTTTTCACTGGCGTTAGACCAAGGAGATTGTTTAAGGACTAACTAATAAGCAACGTTCTTCTATAAACTCATACAAATGGACACACCGGGTTTGACCAACCATTAAAAACTTACATTCATCAGCTCTGTGTTGACACTAGATGCCGCCTAGATTACTTACCAATAGCGATGGTTGATAGTTGGAAGAGAATTAAGAGAATACGTGCTGGCAGCACGGCTTAATGATAATGATTTTTCTTTAAATGTTAGGAGTTTATTAGGCGATACTGTAGGTATTTACCGACCCCATTCACCACGGATTGGATCTGATGAAAGGTCAAAGTATAAGGGCATCTAGCGATTATCAAACTCGTTATTCGGTAGTAATAGTTCTGCGAGACTAGCTTGCTAACCATTACCTCATGATGGGAAGCCTCCATTAGTATACATACAGTATATATATCGAAAATTCACTAAATATATTTTTAATTAATTTGCAGACTTGGCCGAGGTTGTTTGCATTTCAAATGGTGTTAATACCCTTGGGAAAGGTTTGCATCAACTATTCTCTCCATTTAGGGATAAATAGTAGGATAGACTGGGCTCTTTAACTTTGGTTATGCAACCAGTCTAGGAGAAAGAAAACGCGGAATTCAAATCTGATGGGCTTCACTTATTTTGTGGTGGAGTGGTTAGGTAAATAAATACATCAACAATTCCCATTATCTAAATTTTCTGACATTCGCGGCTGTCATAAACATTGTTATTTTTGACTGACAGTGTTCTGATTGTATGCTGTATTGATAACCCAATCCCTCTGTCACGAGCAGGAAGCGACACAAGGTCAATTTCTAAGTGGAGCATAGCTGGTTTAGAGAGTTTTCCTTCTATTTGAATTCAAACCTGTTAAACTCCGCTTAAGAAATTCGCCTTGTGTCACATTGTATTCGTGAGAAGTGGTTGGTAAATATATAAATGAAACCCGAATTTAAATCATCGGATAATATTTACAAAACGTTAATACCTTTGGGAAATGTATTCATCCAACTATTCTCCTCCAGCTATGGGTAAATAGTAGGACAAACTGGGCGCTTTAACCCTTGTTAAGAAACAAATTTAGGAGAAAGAAAACTCTGAATTCAAACCTGTGAAATTCTGCTTAAGAAATTGACCTTGTGCACATCCCATTCGTGTGGAGGGGTTGGTAATATATAAGTGAAACCCGAATTTAAATAATTGGATAATATTCACTTTCTATAGTTTCAGGTAATTCTTTTCTATTAAACAATAACCATTCGTTATTTTCCTTCGCTTGGTCGATGAGAATTCCCTATTCTTGGCATAAAACTGAAAAGTTTTTTCATTCATATGAATACCCAACAGGTGAGAGAACTGAAACTCCGCTTCCAGCTTTACCCAAGAGAGTGACTTTTCTGCTTCTGCTAACAGATTCAATATTAATCCATTCGTGTTCTGTTTAGCACACAGGGCAGAACAAATATTGATGGCAGAACTGTCACACAATAACTTCTCAACTCTCTCATGACATATAAAGAGACAGACAGACAAACGTACATCGAATTCTCACCACCGACATTGCCACCGCCATCTTCGTCGCTGTCGGTATCGTCATTATCCCTCCAAGTCTCCTCTACCCATGACATTAACTTGACAAACTGAAGTGTTGCCTGACTGATCGGGAAAAAGAGGAAAGATACGTATAAGTACCATATTGATAAACACGCCAATGTCCTGCTGATCCGGGCAAATAGACATAACTAACAAAAGCAATGAAATTGAACGTTACAGACACGACCAAGTTGAAAATTTGTTTCTCAACAACAGGATTTTACCGTCCCTACCATGATAATCAAAACGAATGTGTTTGACTATTCATCTTTATAATAGCGACTATAAGCATTAATCATAATGTATGTGACAATATATATCCTCTGTCAATCTGTAGTTTCATCTATTTGTACACGTTTGCCAATCTGGTTTAGAGAGAAGACTTGATTTAGGTATATTGTAGGTTAGGTAGTTTGTTCGATACTATTTCGCCCTGGGTATAATCAATTTCTATTTCGGTTGACATATATTTCCTCTTGGTTATCAGTTTATATATTTCAATAAAAACCGAAAAGTCTTATTCGCTGGCCGATGGCGATAAAACGAAAGGTAAAACGGCAGGTAACATAGTTAACATCTTTCTTTTTTGTACTTTTCATTTCTTACATTGCTTCAAGATGTCGCAGCAGAAGGAAAAAGAGGTAGAAATTAGTAATTTTCTCGTGAAGTTAGAGGCAAGAGAAAATGAGGTCATTATCGTCTACAATATGTCTCTGGCGAATATTGTCTTCACAATATTTTTCGTTACCACAATTTTCAAATGTTTATATAATATTGTAGTCTTACGAAGTCTGTACTCTAATTAATATCCGAGATTTAGCTTATCTGGTTTTTATAATTTCTTTTATAAAGACAACTTATTATGAAAACAAGTTATTTGTCTATTTGTCATGCTTATTCTGGCATCGCCCCTTTCTCTATCTTCTCACATCAAGCTTTAACAAAGAGAATGCTTGTGTGACATAGTCAGTTACCAGGGCCATTTTTTTTTTTCATGCGGTCACTCAGGCACAAGTAAGAAGGCTTAAATTTGAAAGCAAACATACATAGGAAACAGCACCGAACACTTTTGCTAGGAAGACTGGGCTCTTAATCTTGGTTAGGCAACCGGTCTAGGAAAAGGAAAACTCTGAATTCAAACCAAAGGGACTCTCTTCTCGTTAGTCAAAGTAATTTGAGAGTTGTCGAATTAAACCTCGTCTCCTGGCGAGTCGCTCCTATACTGCCCACATCAAACCCGTGTCACTCTTTTACTTTCCGCCTCTGGTGCAAGTTTCCGGTTCTAGTTTTTGAATCCTCTCGGGAGTTCGTCCTTCGCCAGAAAATTCGAAGCTTCCGGTTTTATGAAGTTATTTTGGCCTAATTATTAAGTAGTAGTCAGACTCTGTCTCCCCAAAACATTCTTTCCTTTTCCTTTTTTTCTTCTTTCTCTTTCCTCAGAAATTAGATACACATTTTTTTTATTCAGTTTAAATTAACTCTAAGCCATCCTTGCGTTACGTTATAATATAATAAATAAAGAAGTTTTTAAAAATTCAACGGAAAATCTTAAGTGCATATCAACAAGTAAATAATACGAGATTCCACATACACATAGTAACGGAGACAGAGGGATATTCATATATATATATATATATATATATATATATATTATATATATATATATATACTTTGTATATCGATAAATAAGGTGCTCAAATCAATGATAGAACATATATATCTATGTTAGAATAGCGTAGACAATGGTGCTTGACGACTCAGTTCTATGTATGTTTTGAGAGCGTGTGTGTGTGTCTCTGTGCGTGTTCTCATTCAAGCACATCTTTTATGGAATAATTTGATACATTTGTTTATTATATGATTAAATGTCTCATTTCGGTTCGCATCTTCTACATTGACTTTTTTTTTATCTCAGTATAATTTATTCTAATGGAACAGTTTTCTATCTAGATATTATCAAGGATTCAGTTTCTCTCTTTAAATGTCCTCTTTATAACTATGCTCCTGCCATTTAATCTGTTTCTTTCTTTTTTGTTTCTTAATAATAAACATCAACGATTCATATTTTTGTTATTGTTTATTTGCTTCTTCTACTAATCTGATCACCTTCCCCTAACTTTGTTTTTCTTCTACCAACTACATAACAATCAAACCCTATGGTGACCATCCCTGTTACTGCAATTAGACAGCTACATAACATTGCTAGACTGAGGTTTTTAAGCTTTGTTCCAAGGGGAAGCAACCCAATCACCAGACATTGATAGAGAGTCTGCTGAGTAATATCTTTGAATTTTGCTGTGCAATTTTTCGGTATTAATACCGCTGCTATGACTTCCAGCAGAGCTATGCGAGACAGTCTGTCGAAATTGCCTGATTCTTTACAACACAGCAGGGGTTTGCCCTGTTATAATAACAGATAATTTTCAATTAAGATAGAATTAACCGTATACGACTAAATATATTCATTTTAACTTCATTGTCAGTAGTCAGTTGCCTGAGGTGTTTTTTTCCTGCTTGCCTCCAAGGAGATTTGTTTAAGGACTAACTAATAAGCAACGTTCTTCTATAAACTCATACAAATGGACACACCGGGTTTGACCAACCATTAAAAACTTACATTCATCAGCTCTGTGCGGACACTAGATGCCGCCTAGATTACTTACCAATAGCGATGGTTGATAGTTGGAAGAGAATTAAGAGAATACGTGCTGGCAGCACGGCTTAATGATAATGATTTTTCTTTAAATGTTAGGAGTTTATTAGGCGATACTGTAGGTATTTACCGACCCCATTCACCACGGATTGGATCTGATGAAAGGTCACAAGTATAAAGGCATCTAGCGATTATCAAACTCGTTATTCGGTAGTAATAGTTCTGCGAGACTAGCTTGCTAACCATTACCTCATGATGGGAAGCCTCCATTAGTATACATACAGTATATATATCGAAAATTCACTAATATATTTTTTAATTAATTTGCAGACTTGGCCGAGGTTGTTTGCATTTCAAATGGTGTTAATACTTGGGAAAGGTTTGCATCAACTATTCTCTCCATTTAGGGATAAATAGTAGGATAGACTGGGCTCTTTAACTTTGGTTATGCAACCAGTCTAGGAGAAAGAAAACGCGGAATTCAAATCTGCTGGGCTTCACTTATTTTGTGGTGGAGTGGTTAGGTAAATAAATACATCAACAATTCCCATTATCTAAATTTTCTGACATTCGCGGCTGTCATAAACATTGTTATTTTTGACTGACAGTGTTCTGATTGTATGCTGTATTGATAACCCAATCCCTCTGTCACGAGCAGGAAGCGACACAAGGTCAATTTCTAAGTGGAGCATAGCTGGTTTAGAGAGTTTTCCTTCTATTTGAATTCAAACCTGTTAAACTCCGCTTAAGAAATTCGCCTTGTGTCACATTGTATTCGTGAGAAGTGGTTGGTAAATATATAAATGAAACCCGAATTTAAATCATCGGATAATATTTACAAAACGTTAATACCTTTGGGAAATGTATTCATCCAACTATTCTCCTCCAGCTATGGGTAAATAGTAGGACAAACTGGGCGCTTTAACCCTTGTTAAGAAACAAATTTAGGAGAAAGAAAACTCTGAATTCAAACCTGTGAAATTCTGCTTAAGAAATTGACCTTGTGCCACATCCCATTCGTGTGGAGGGGTTTGGTAAATATATAAGTGAAACCCGAATTTAAATAATTGGATAATATTCACTTTTCTATAAGTTTCAGGTAATTCTTTTCTATTAAACAATAACCATTCGTTATTTTCCTTCGCTTGGTCGATGAGAATTCCCTATTCTTGGCATAAAACTGAAAAGTTTTTTCATTCATATGAATACCCAACAGGTGAGAGAACTGAAACTCCGCTTCCAGCTTTACCCAAGAGAGTGACTTTTCTGCTTCTGCTAACAGATTCAATATTAATCCATTCGTGTTCTGTTTAGCACACAGGGCAGAACAAATATTGATGGCAGAACTGTCACAACAATAATTCTCAACTCTCTCATGACATATAAAGAGACAGACAGACAAACGTACATCGAATTCTCACCACCGACATTGCCACCGCCATCTTCGTCGCTGTCGGTTCGTCATTATCCCTCCAAGTCTCCTCTAACACCCAGTTATTTCGCCGTGAGCAGGAGGTGAAACAAGGTCAATTTTAAACCGGAGTAAAGTTTGTTATAATTCAGTTTTCCTTCTCCTGTGCCGGTTGCCTAACCAAGGTTACAGAACCTAGTTGCTCTTCTGTTTGCCCATAGCTAATGGGGAGAGAACAGATGACTCCAAACCTTCTTCGAAGGGTATTAGCGTGATGTGAAATGCAAACAGCCTAGTCCAGGATTTAAACTCGGGTCACGAATTCCATTTCCTACGACGATAACTGTTACACTATACACTAAAACTAAACGTTTCGTTTTAATAATCATAATAAAGAATTACTTTGGTAAGAAAACAAAATGAAGCGGTTCTAGAACATTTCCAAGTAAAACACACAGTAATCAGTGTCACTCGTTTAGTCTCACAAGCCACAACATTATACACTTCGATTTTTAGTCGCCTGGGCTCACAATCCAAACAGAACTAGGACTGATTTAGTTAAAGATAGATCTTAAAGATACCGAGCAACCTATGGCCCTCTATTTTCTTATCGTAATTCGATTTTTTCTGGGTAATATATTACTTTAAAGTAGTATTTTACGCTCTTGGGAGCCAGCAGACTGAAGTAAATAGGAGCTTACGGTTCTTTTGAGCAAAATCTCTGTGATATTAGAGATATTTTACTTCAGAACACGTATTTAATACAAATAAGTAAATTTGCATTTATAATCTCAAAAGGCGGCTGGGACTTATTCTGGTTACGTTTTTCAATGGTCCCCGACGGTGTACTTAATAATAAATACCCAATAAATAATGGAACATTTATACGATATGACACGGAAAGAAAACTAACATTTACAGCTTAATTTGCTTTATATACCATATCTATAAGGAAAACTTTGTAAATACATAATAATAAAGTCTAACAGTTTAAATAAACAAACTATGTATTGAAAATATTATATAGAAATGATATAGAAATGATAACTTCAAAGAAAATATGTGTAATGGGTATGACGTTAAAATGCATCTAATGGTAAGGTTCCAATTCTGATCCTAACGGATCGACCAGTAGTCTTGTGCGAGACTAAGATCTTTTGTTAATGCCTATAGGGGCTTCTAGTTGTATTTTTTCTTTTTCTAATCTAGATGTTTTCATACAAAGAAAAATAAGAGTCCTCTTCCAATATGTGATCTACCGAAGGTTTGTGATCTACTATTGATCTACTGTTCATGGCATGTGATCTACTAGGAAAGAAGGAGACAGGGTTAGGGTTAGGGTTAGGGTTAGGGTCTAGGGTTAGTTTAATGGGAAGATAATGGGTAGTTAATGGGTAGATCACATATTGGAATGTAAACAACTCGGTAGATCACATATTGGATTAGAAACCATTCGGTAGATCACATATTGGAAGAGCACCAAAATAAGTTTATTATAATTTATTTTATAACTTTCACATGGACTCTGTCGAAATGCTTAGAGAAAAAGATTGAGGGAAACTACACATTACACATGCTGTCTTAAACAAATACTAGAAGCAGCACCGGCAAAAAAGCAGATGTATGGCCACTTATCTCCTATCACTCAAACCATTCTCAAAGTAAGACGAATAAGGTATGTTGGACACTGCCGGGGAAGCAAATGACGTTCTCCTGTGGATACCTACACATGAACCCACCAATGTAGGCCGATCAATAAAAATATATATCCATCAGCTTTGCGCCGATACTGGATGCCGTGCAGAAGACTGCACGGAGGGTAATGTGGCGAAAAAGATACATGGGAATCCATACTGTCAGGAAGACTTGATAATGATGATGATATAATAATAATATATTAGGGTGAGTCAAAATCTTGCAATATTTTGGTAACGTGAGGTACAATTCAGCAAGACCGGATACTTTTGCCAAAGTCGTGAAGGTAACGAATTACACTAGACTGAGATACTGAACTCGCTTCATACTCTCCGAGTGCTACGCACTGGAATTGCCTCTATGGCCTAGAGCACACCCTCAGAATTGATCTTTTTTAGGCCTACCTGACCTTGCCTGATCGTCAAGGTTCTTGCAAACCGACCGAAATTTTTGGAACCATCTGGTTACAGTACTGTCATAAATTGCGCCTTCACGTTTCTCACAACAAATATTTTTGGTTGCTCTATGGCCCAATACAAACGCAAAGCATAAGTCCCAGAACTAGACTACGTCTCATGTTTTTTTCTCTATGGCTTTCAAATCACACAATGCACACGAGCTAGCACGAATACTACCAACCATAGCGGGTATCTGTCACGCCTTCAACTGCTTCGGTCACGTGACGTACACGCCGCAAACTAGCAGGTACCAAGATATTGCAAAACTTTTGATTACAAAACAGCATTACATCCCACAAACCATCCAAATAAGTCGAGCAATGCTTGGTACTACTAGTGTAAAAAAGCAAAGTCGTCGGAGTGGCTTAAATACAGTACCAACCAGACAACGAGGGAGTCTATCCCCTTTTCACTGGCGTTAGACCAAGGAGATTGTTTAAGGACTAACTAATAAGCAACGTTCTTCTATAAACTCATACAAATGGACACACCGGGTTTGACCAACCATTAAAAACTTACATTCATCAGCTCTGTGCGGACACTAGATGCCGCCTAGATTACTTACCAATAGCGATGGTTGATAGTTGGAAGAGAATTAAGAGAATACGTGCTGGCAGCACGGCTTAATGATAATGATTTTTCTTTAAATGTTAGGAGTTTATTAGGCGATACTGTAGGTATTTACCGACCCCATTCACCACGGATTGGATCTGATGAAAGGTCACAAGTATAAGGGCATCTAGCGATTATCAAACTCGTTATTCGGTAGTAATAGTTCTGCGAGACTAGCTTGCTAACCATTACCTCATGATGGGAAGCCTCCATTAGTATACATACAGTATATATATCGAAAATTCACTAATATATTTTTAATTAATTTGCAGACTTGGCCGAGGTTGTTTGCATTTCAAATGGTGTTAATACCCTTGGGAAAGGTTTGCATCAACTATTCTCTCCATTTAGGGATAAATAGTAGGATAGACTGGGCTCTTTAACTTTGGTTATGCAACCAGTCTAGGAGAAAGAAAACGCGGAATTCAAATCTGCTGGGCTTCACTTATTTTGTGGTGGAGTGGTTAGGTAAATAAATACATCAACAATTCCCATTATCTAAATTTTCTGACATTCGCGGCTGTCATAAACATTGTTATTTTTGACTGACAGTGTTCTGATTGTATGCTGTATTGATAACCCAATCCCTCTGTCACGAGCAGGAAGCGACACAAGGTCAATTTCTAAGTGGAGCATAGCTGGTTTAGAGAGTTTTCCTTCTATTTGAATTCAAACCTGTTAAACTCCGCTTAAGAAATTCGCCTTGTGTCACATTGTATTCGTGAGAAGTGGTTGGTAAATATATAAATGAAACCCGAATTTAAATCATCGGATAATATTTACAAAACGTTAATACCTTTGGGAAATGTATTCATCCAACTATTCTCCCTCCAGCTATGGGTAAATAGTAGGACAAACTGGGCGCTTTAACCCTTGTTAAGAAACAAATTTAGGAGAAAGAAAACTCTGAATTCAAACCTGTGAAATTCTGCTTAAGAAATTGACCTTGTGCCACATCCCATTCGTGTGGAGGGGTTGGTAAATATATAAGTGAAACCCGAATTTAAATAATTGGATAATATTCACTTTTCTATAAGTTTCAGGTAATTCTTTTCTATTAACAATAACCATTCGTTATTTTCCTTCGCTTGGTCGATGAGAATTCCCTATTCTTGGCATAAAACTGAAAAGTTTTTTCATTCATATGAATACCCAACAGGTGAGAGAACTGAAACTCCGCTTCCAGCTTTACCCAAGAGAGTGACTTTTCTGCTTCTGCTAACAGATTCAATATTAATCCATTCGTGTTCTGTTTAGCACACAGGGCAGAACAAATATTGATGGCAGAACTGTCACACAATAAGTTCTCAACTCTCTCATGACATATAAAGAGACAGACAGACAAACGTACATCGAATTCTCACCACCGACATTGCCACCGCCATCTTCGTCGCTGTCGGTGTCGTCATTATCCCTCCAAGTCTCCTCTACCCATGACATTAACTTGACAAACTGAAGTGTTGCCTGACTGATCGGGAAAAAGAGGAAAGATACGTATAAGTACCATATTGATAAACACGCCAATGTCCTGCTGATCCGGGCAAATAGACATAACTAACAAAAGCAATGAAATTGAACGTTACAGACACGACCAAAGTTGAAAATTTGTTTCTCAACAACAGGATTTTACCGTCCCTACCATGATAATCAAAACGAATGTGTTTGACTATTCATCTTTATAATAGCGACTATAAGCATTAAATCATAATGTATGTGACAATATATCCTCTGTCAATCTGTAGTTTCATCTATTTGTACACGTTTGCCAATCTGGTTTAGAGAGAAGTCTTGATTTAGGTATATTGTAGGTTAGGTAGTTTGTTCGATACTATTTCGCCCTGGGTATAATCAATTTCTATTTCGGTTGACATATATTTCCTCTTGGTTATCAGTTTATATATTTCAATAAAAACCGAAAAGTCTTATTCGCTGGCCGATGGCGATAAAACGAAGGTAAAACGGCAGGTAACATAGTTAACATCTTTCTTTTTTGTACTTTTCATTTCTTACATTGCTTCAAGATGTCGCAGCAGAAGGAAAAAGAGGTAGAAATTAGTAATTTTCTCGTGAAGTTAGAGGCAAGAGAAAATGAGGTCATTATCGTCTACATATGTCTCTGGTGAATATTGTCTTCACAATTATTTTTCGTTACCACAATTTTCAAATGTTTATATAATATGTAGTCTTACGAAGTCTGTACTCTAATTAATATCCGAGATTTAGCTTATCTGGTTTTATAATTTACTTTTATAAAGACAACTTATTATGAAAACAAGTTATTTGTCTATTTGTCATGCTTATTCTGGCATCGCCCCTTTCTCTATCTTCTCACATCAAGCTTTAACAAAGAGAATGCTTGTGTGACATAGTCAGTTACCAGGGCCATTTTTTTTTCATGCGGTCACTCAGGCACAAGTAAGAAGGCTTAAATTTGAAAGCAAACATACATAGGAAAACAGCAGACGAACACTTTTGCTAGGGAAGACTGGGCTCTTTAATCTTGGTTAGGCAACCGGTCTAGGAAAAGGAAAACTCTGAATTCAAACCAAAGGGACTCTCTTCTTAGTCAAAAGTAATTTGAGAGTTGTCGATTAAACCTCGTCTCCTGGCGAGTCGCTCCTATACTGCCCACATCAAACCCCGTGTCACTCTTTTACTTCCGCCTCTGGTGCAAGTTTCCGGTTCTAGTTTTTGAATCCTCTCGGGAGTTCGTCCTTCGCCCAGAAAATTCGAAGCTTCCGGTTTTATGAAGTTATTTTGGCCTAATTATTAGTAGTAGTCAGACTCTGTCTCCCCAAAACATTCTTTCCTTTTCCTTTTTTTCTTCTTTCTCTTTCCTCAGAAATTAGATACACATTTTTTTTATTCAGTTTAAATTTACTCTAAGCCATCCTTGCGTTACGTTATAATAAATAAATAAAGAAGTTTTTAAAATTCAACGGAAAATCTTAAGTGCATATCAACAAGTAAATAAATACGAGATTCCACATACACATAGTAACGGAGACAGAGGGATATTCAATATATATATATATATATATATATATATATATATATATATATATATATATATATATATATACTTTGTATATCGATAAATAAGGTGCTCAATATCAATGATAGAACATATATATCTATGTTAGAATAGCGTAGACAATGGTGCTTGACGACTCAGTTTCTATGTATGTTTGAGAGCGTGTGTGTGTGTCTCTGTGCGTGTTCTCAATTCAAGCACATCTTTATGGAATAATTTGATACATTTGTTTATTATATGATTAAATGTCTCATTTCGGTTCGCATCTTCTACATTGACTTTTTTTTTATCTCAGTATAATTTATTCTAATGGAACAGTTCTATCTAGATATTATCAAGGATTCAGTTTCTCTCTTTAAATGTCCTCTTTATAACTATGCTCCTGCCATTTAATCTGTTTCTTTCTTTTTGTTTCTTAATAATAAACATCAACGATTCATATTTTTGTTATTGTTTATTTGCTTCTTCTACTAATCTGATCACCTTCCCCTAACTTTGTTTTCTTCTACCAACTACATAACAATCAACCCTATGGTGACCATCCCTGTACTGCAATTAGACAGCTACATAACATTGCTAGACTGAGGTTTTTAAGCTTTGTTCCAAGGGGAAGCACCCAATCACCAGACATTGATAGAGAGTCTGCTGAGTAATATCTTGAATTTTGCTGTGCAATTTTTCGGTATTAATACCGCTGCTATGACTTCCAGCAGAGCTATGCGAGACAGTCTGTCGAAATTGCCTGATTCTTTACAACACAGCAGGGGTTTGCCTGTTATAATAACAGATAATTTTCAATTAAGATAGAATTACCGTATACGACTAAATATATTCATTTTAACTTCATTGTCAGTAGTCAGTTGCCTGAGGTGTTTTTTTGCCTGCTTGCCTACCATATACTTTGGTTAGATCGTTGGACCTGTGATGTAGAAAAACATTCAGAGTTCAATTTCAGTGTAGTGTAACAAGGAGTTATCTTAATTTGGCTTGGGCGGGTGTCTTCTTTGATCTCTTGAGACATCGCTTTTCACATCTCGTAAACGTTGGTCCCATGAGAACCGATAACCTTTTCTTATGATCTCTTTGGTTATAAATTTGGTAAAGTCAGCAACTATTGTTATCTCTTTCCAACGAGATATAACCATATTGTGGCGATGAAGACCCTTCAAACGTAAATTGGATAAATCTTTACATTACCCTTTGTATTACCAAATATTGGTTGCGTTTTGGATCATTGTGAACAATTTACCTATTTGAGACATATATATTATGTTATTGCATGTTGTATGTATTAAATATCCATATGTTTATTGTTCATGCGAGTTAGTTGATTAGTCTTTCTTTATCGAATGTTCAGTGTTACTGTATCCATGGATATATTAATGTGTTATAAGGATCTGGTCTTGTTTATATACTGGTACTCGCTGTTCTTATATCGGGTTCTTTGCAGGAGTTTTATAGCAATATTGTTTTATAGCAATATTGTTTTGGTTCTTCTTCAAGTAATTTTATTGAAGTTTGACAAGAAATAATGGGTTATATGACCACAGAGAAGAATATCTTCTTACATACGTGAATATCTACGCGAGTTATGGTTAAGTGTGTTAACAAGTGTGCCAACAATACGGTCAGCAAAGAAGTCTGTACCACAATTTCATGTACATAAATATAAAGGGAAAAACTGAAGTGAATAAACCAAGAAACATATGCACATGTTCAAGTACATGACCAATAAATATAAGCTATATTCAGAGCAAGGGACCTCATATACTGCAACCCTGTTCCTTCGACCATGAAATGTATACTTCTTTTCAGAACCTTATAATGGCGACCGCATCTTCTTAATGGCTAATACTTCATGGACTACAATTTACTGGTCCACAATTATTGGTCGATACTTACTATTATTCTTATGGAACAGTTCTATCTAGACATTATCAAGAATTCAGTTTCTCTTTTTAAATGTCCTCTTTATAACTATGTTCCTGCTATTTGTGTTTCTTCTTTTTTTATTAACAATAAGCATCAACGTTCCATATTTTTGCTATTCTTCATTTGATTCCACCAATACGATCACCTTTCCCTCACGTTATTTTTTTTACCAACAACAATTCTATCCGCAACAATTTATGTCCTACAATTCATTGGTTCATTTTTAATGGCCGATATTCCTAGTCTACAATTTATTGGCAACAATTAAGAGTCTAGCCTAGTAGCCTACAATTTATATAATTATATAATTGATAGCCGATATAGCATGCCTACAATTTATAGATTTACGACTACAGACCAATACTACTTTACAACAATATATTGGTCCACAATTAATGGTCAACACTAATTCGATACAATTTTGTACGTAGTTAATTTATGGCCGATGCTACCTGCCCACAATTTATTGGTTCACAACTGATAGCGGATCCTACTTGGTTTCAATTTATTGGTAAAAAAAAATAATGGCCAATACTACTTGGCTACAATCTACTGGTCAACAATTGATAGCCGGTATTGCTAGCCTGCAATATATTGGTTAACAATAATGTCCGATATTACTTTTGTGCAATTTATTGTCACACAATTAATAGCCGATACTACCTACTACAATTTATTGGATCACAAGGCCGGTATTGATAGCCTGCAATTGGTCAAAAATTAATGGCGGATCCAATATGCCTACAAGTATATGGACTACAATTAATGGTTGATCCTACTTAATGACAATGCATTAGTCCACATTTAACGGCCAATACTATGTGTCTACAATGTCATATATATATATATATATATATATATATATATATATATATATATCAGGCATACATATTTCAAATATATGTTTGATACTGTAGATTATCAATCGAGACAATAAGTGTTGACAATGCATTTTTCAAATATCAATAAATCATGCTCCCATTTCCATCAGCATACTATCGGATTCATTCACACTTTTTCTCCTACACACACATACACATAGGCATACACACACACACACACACACACACATATATATATATATATATATATATATATTTATATATATATATATATATAAACATTAAATTTGTGAACTCGCAGTTTATATTCGTATATATATATATATATATATATATATATATATATATATATATATATATATGAGTTCACAAATTTTACCAGTGTATGTTTCTTCGGAGATTTTATAAAGAAATGTTTTGTGAGTATTTACATTTTTGTATGCGTATATAGCAATAAAGATGAGGATAACAGTCCGAAAAATCTAAATAATATGAATTATCAAGCCCCATCTTTAAAAATTCAGACAAATAGCATCAGTATCTTTGTTATTTTGATCACTTGTCTACACACACACGCACACACAATGATTTGACGCTTAATACGTTCTATATATATATATATATATATATCACATACACTCACACATTTTCTCTCCCTTTCTCTCACAGACTCTCTCTCTCTCTCTCTCTCTCTCTCTCTCTCTCTCTCTCTCTCTCTCTCTCTCTCTCACACACACACACACACACACACACACACCCTCTCACTCACACACAAACATACACTCTTTCATACACACACTTTCTCCCTCTCACTCTCACAGAAACATACACTTACACATACACTCTCTTAATCACACACTCACTAACCTCTCTCTCTCTCTCTCTCTCTCTCTCTCTCTCTCTCTCTCTCTCTCTCTCTCTCTCTCTCTCTCTCTCTCTCTCTCTCGTTCCTGGATCTGAAAAATATGCAATTGAGCAATGACATGAACTATTCAAGCAATTTCTCTCATCCCAGGGCACAAAGGCACAAGGTCAATCGTTTTGAATTGGAAGGACAAGATTTTCCATCATGCTTCGATAATCTTCCACACAAGGGCTAATAACTATTCTTTTATAAAGCTATAAGAAGAAAATATATAAATATATATGTATACACAAATATACATATACATAGATATATATGTATATGTATATATATAAGATAATAATTAAGTTAGTCAATAAACAAAACAAGTATAGCTATGTTTTAATTGTAGACGTTTTTGACCATCATACACAATCGCTATACACTTGGTGCTAGTGTCAACCCGGAGGTCCATCAAATATTCACATAAACATTTCTTTATAAGAAATATACATTACTAAAAAATTTTGAGGTCAGAGTTTATATTTGTACATTATATTATATTATATATATATATATATATATATATATATATGTATATATATTAAATTTTTACTTGAAGAAACTTACAACGCATGTATCGCATAAAATTCGATACTTTTTCTTATAGAAAATGAACTTGACAAGTGTAATCCCGGCAAAGGATCGCTCGATGTGTAGAATATCGTACAGACTGTTTCGACTTTATTAAGTCTCATCAGCGATATATACTAACGATTTCGCTCCGACAGAAATCGAAACCAGGACCTCAGCAAGCATAGTGAAACACTATATCGCCTCGACCACAGTACACAGCTAACAATCCCAGCGAAATTAAGCTTGTCAAATGATACTACACGCCTCTACCATAATAGGTAAGGGGGTGCGGCATAAGTAACGGGCGTTATGAGACGTGATACGTCGAAACACGGTGTCTGTGGATGACTATATATATATATTATATATATATATATATATATATATACAACTAACATACATATATATATATATGTATATATCGCATGTACAGTCTGCCCTACTATTTACCCGTAGCTGGAGGGAGAATAGTTGCATTTTGTAGTTGGATTGTTGTGTATAAATAAGACGTGTGTGTAAAATAAATAAAAGACCAAGTGGTTACATGTATTCATATTAAGTCGTATTTCCCTCTTTACTTCAGTGTGCATTCCAAATATATGTCGAATGTTTTTTAATAACACTAGCAAAATAAAAAGACACCCTCCGGGCGATGTAAAAATAGATTTTTGAAAGATATTGCCTGAGGGGATGGGAGTTGAAAATTCAATGTAATAGAGTGTGTACCATAAGTATGTAGAATCGTCAAATTTATTAAAGGAGTGAAAAAAGAAAGAAAGAAAGACAATTTGAAATGGAAACAGTTCCAATAACTTTAAATATTATATTAGAATAAAACAATATAAATATAAATATATAACACCGGGCATCTATTTATTGAAACAATGAGGATTGTCTAACGTTGCATGCTCACATTTTGAGTATATTTATTCTGTGTTATGACGTTGGATTATGTGACGTAAGCAGTGACGTAATTTTGTTACAGACAAAAGCCTGAAGCGAATCTCCATTATTAATATATTTGTTTGTATATTATTAATATCAGAAAGCACGCCGATTGATCAAACAGGCTGATAAATAATGAATTTATAATTACTAATTCATAGTCGAGAGAAAAAATGTTTTTTCGGCTCAATGAAGTCATAATTATCTCTCACGAGTAAACCCGCCACTCGTGTAAGCACATCAAAGATAAGTAATGCATACGTTGATGTTTACAAAAATAATGAAATAAGTGAATCTGTGCTGCGTCGACGATAATATCATTCAATAATTATTAACTTAATTAAATTTCATGTTATAGTTGTTTTTGTTTGGAGTTCATTCTTTAGAAATCTTAACTCCAAATATCATGTGAGAAAAAAAAAACATGGTTTGATTTGTTTCAGAGACACTATTGTTCAACAGAAAATGTATTCATTAATTAAAAGATACATTAAGGAAATGGCATCTAAATTCATCGTTGCAGTCAGAAATTACATAAAATTATTCGGTAGAAAATTCCAGTATATATATATATATGAAGCTAGCCAATAACATAACTGACGACGCCACTTTGCGCTAAGTCTAGCGTATTTCAAACATATATATATATAATATATATATATATATATATATATATATATATATAATGCAGTTTGCAATGTTCAGGAAATAACAGGGCTCAGTATCGGTTATAGAGCATATATATCTAAGTTAGAATAGCGTAGACACAGTGTTAACGCCCTGGACTGATGATCGCATGGGTGAGAAACTGACTGTCACCGAATACCATTGACTGTGTATCTTCACTATACTTAGATATATGATCTAATTAACTATATATATATATATATATATTTACGAGGGTAATCCCAAAAGGTCTCAAAAGCGTGCAGGTGCCTGTGCCTGTGCCTGTGCAACTGACATGTTCGTTTTGTCTTATTTATCTCAGTCTTAAAGAAATGCGAGTGTGTTATTTTCAAGGATAGTTTGCGCGTGTACTGTTTTTGTATGGTCAAATTTTAGTTGCTTGCATAATTCCCAGTGACCTTTCCATCCTGTCGTACTTGCATTTGTACACTTTCTGGGCTATTTTGCTGCATTCACTTATTATTCGTTTTCAATTTTCGTCACTCATCTCATGGTCTACATTTGCTAATGTCTTTGGTCCTATCTATTCTAGTTTTTACATAGACCTTGTGGCATTGTTTTGGCCTGCTATTAATGGTGATCTCGTTTCTCCATTTAGGTTTCCTCTTGGAAGTCATGCCCAGGTCCTCTTGTGCGCAATATACCTAACAAAGGGACTGTGCCTATATTATGCAACATATGTGCCTTTGATGATATACATTTGATTGCAACATCTGGACAGTTCCAAGGGCAGTTATGGATAAGCTTGATGCCTGTTACCACAAACATCTGGGACCTATCACTGGACGCCGATGGACAAACAACCTAATCTCTAGTTTGGCTCTGTATAAAATGTGCAACACCATTACCCTATCATGCAACTACAGTAGTCCATGTTTTTATTTGGGCTACGGATGCCCGAAAAACCACTTGCACAAAAATCCATGGAATTTGCTGTAATATTTTCAAGCTACTACCGAGCACGAAGGGGCCGCCACTACAGAAACTTGCTTGGCAAGCTGCCGGCGGACCTCCAAAATGCAGGACTTTGAACCTTAAGATTGGCAAGCGACTGGGGGAATTAAGGACCCTCGCAAGGGAAAGGACAGAGTGGCTTCAAACGAGAAAGAATGGTATGCTGCTGTAAGATGATCCAAACCACTAGAGGGACAGAATACAGAAAATCATCATCATCAACAGACCTATTAACTCCCAGCCAGGAGGTCCAGTGAGCTTCGGCCGCTGGATTAGGTTTTTGTAAATAATAGTATCGATCCCACCAGGCAATACCTGCCACCTTGGGGGCAGGGCTGGGTTTATTGACCAGCGCCTGAGGCGCCCCCTTGAGGGGCAATCCCGAAGGGATCGACGCAATTTTTGTTCTTTCCCACCCATTAACTTCGGCTTGTGGGTGGGCCCACCTTAAAACAAGGCGTTGTGCCCAGCCCATACAAGTGGGGTATGAGGCAAATACCCAGTAAATCATCATCATCAACATCATCATCATAATCATCATCATTATAATAATAATAATCATCATCATCATTAGTTCGTCTTCTGAAGAGTGCCTATAATTGTTTTTCTTCCTATTTTTGTTTTTTCGCTTTTGTAAGTCCCGTTTTCCGGTCTGTCCTTGTATAAGACATTATTTATTCTAGTGTGTATATTCTTCGAGACCCTGGGTTGCCGCAACCACAATATTATTGAAAGATATAAGAAGAGTTTTGTTTAAGGATACGAACATATTGGTGCACATTGATATTGAATACCAACACGTATATGCATATATATGTATATGTGTGCGTGAGCGTGGCGTGAAAATGAGTGTCATAAGCCGGATTGGTGAATAATATATCATCTTATATCATACTACATCATATACACCATAAAATATTATCATATTATATGCACATCCGATAAAAACAACAGCTGTGTGGGGAAACGAATCCTTCCATAGATGATGACTTTGAGGTCATACATAGTTTCGGCGCCAAAACATCATTAACCCTAACAGACGGACAAAAAGATGTACAGAATTTTTCATTTATTTATATATATATATATTTGGGAGAATATGTGCTTAATTGAAGTCGTACCTAATTTTGAAAGTTAATTAATTAATAATTAATTAATTAGGCGAGCATACCTATTTAAATGTAAGGCTAAACAAATCGAGAAAAATCAATCCCTGTATGTACATTTCGGTCTATTGTGCCTCATCAGCAGAGCTATAGATAGGAAGACCGCCTTGTGCGTGATTCGAAACCTGACTGTCAAGCTGACAGGCGAGCATCGTAACCCTTACAC
This sequence comes from Doryteuthis pealeii, assembly GCA_023376005.1. Lineage (NCBI taxonomy): Eukaryota > Metazoa > Mollusca > Cephalopoda > Myopsida > Loliginidae > Doryteuthis > Doryteuthis pealeii. The sequence goes on along the minus strand of CM042139.1, from coordinate 134,334,654 downwards.
CAACCGAACTCTCTTTAGATTTTTGTTTTTTTGTTTTAGAAGTAGGTTTCTATTCCTCTTATAGTGACTTCTTCTACACGACAGTATGAGAAGTAAATACACATGCGATTGTTTATGATATGGCTTTTTTTAGCCGACAATTTTCGGCTAAAAAAAAAAGCCGACTTCAATTAAGCACATATTCTCCCAAAAATTGTCGGCTAAAAAAAAGCCATATCATAAACACATCGCATGTGTATTTACTTCTCATATATATATATATATATATATATATATATATGTGTGTGTGTGTGTGTGTGTGTGTGTGTGTGTGTGTGTGTGTGTGTGTGTGTGTTTGTTTTTATTTGGATTGAAGACTTAGGTAAGCGTAATTTGTGGAATAACCAATAAGAACCAATGCAGGGGTTCATGTCAGTATAATAGATAAGACTTAACCTTTAGCTGACCTTATTAGCTGTTCACAGATTGGTCAATCCAATCGTTAAGAATGGCTTAATAGAAAAATAGCAATGTATTGTATAAAACATATAAAAACGAATGTAAAGAATAATTTTAAACGTGCAGAGAGCCTGCCTAAAAATTACCATTCTAATGTCATCTGTTCTCGAACATTACCCAAGGAAACTTGTGGAAAACGAAAAAAAACTACCTCAGACATGACCCACGATTCCAAATGAAATATTGGTAAATTACTTTTAATTAATTAGATTTAATTAATCGGAACATAAAAACAACTAACAAACTTTTTTTTTTTAAACATATAATTTATCAGTAGTCGCGGGTGTCTGCCTCTTCGACAAAAAGGTAGTCATAAAAAAAGCAAATAGTTTGCAAAAGTTATTAATGATTCAGGTTTATAATGATCAGCACACAGACATACACTTTTTTGTGTCTACTATATTTCAAATGTCAGCGGCTTAAATCATTGAAAGCTAAATCAAATTAGTTTAATGTAATAAGGTGTTTAAAAAATATGTTTCAAAAATAATACTTTCTATGCTTAATTAAAATGTTTTAGCACTATATAACATAGAAATATTCGAGAATATATATATATATATATATATATATATATATATATATATACAGAGAGTAAGAGAGGGGGAAAGGGAGAGAGAAAGAGAGAGAGAAGAGAGAGAGAGAGAGAGATGGCAGGGAAAATATATTGGAAAGGTGAATAACAAACACAATTCAATTTAATTAATATTTCGTCTCTATCGATTTCAGAGATATCATCAGAATGATCAAAGGCTGTAAAGAAGGGGTCATCAGTCACCCTTTGATCTTTCAACCCTTTCCCCACTGTTAAAGTCTCTGACTCTGCGTGCTGAGTTCCCGGTTTCGATTTCTGTCGGAGGGAAATCGTAAGTATATATCACTGATGAGACTTAATAAAGTTGATAGCTGCTGTACGATGTTCTACGCAGGGGGCAATATTTGCCGAGTTCGCTTGTCATGATTATTTTCCTTAATTATCGAATTTTATACTATATACGCATTGTAACTGCCTTCAAGCAATATATATATATATATATATATATATATATATATATATATATATGTATGTGTGTATTTCTTATATATATGGACGGTTAAATAATACATAACCACCTCCGATTTAGGCATACAGCATATATGGGGCCCCTATGTCCACCCTCCAAATAAGAATGAAATAATATAATGTTTTATATATAGCGTAATGTAGAAATAGATGTACGGATGAGGGTATATATGTATGCATGTATATGTACATGTGTATAAATGTGTGTATTTATGGGGATATGTATATATACGTATATGTGAACACATAGTTCGATACACCTAAATATTTCCACCCCAACTAGATTACACCCCCACACTAATCGTCCAAATGGGCATAACCGTGTGTGTATGTGTGTGTATGCATGTGAATATATATATATATATATATGTATGTATGTGAGTGTATATGTGTGTATATATATGTATATATATATATGTATACGTATGTGAGTGTATATGTGTGCGTGTGTTGTAGAGAGGGGAATGCGGGTGTGTTTGAATGTGGATGTATAGGATTGGATAAATCGCAAGTATGTTTATTTGGATATATAGATGTATGGATATGTAAATGTACAAGTACATGTGTATGTATGAGTTGATTTGTGTGTGTTGATACATGCATGTGTATGGACATGTGTGTGTATGGATGTATATATATATATATATATGTATATTTGGAATTAGTTAAATAAGTAAGTAGATAAAACAGTTTTTCTTGGATCTTCATTTATATATATATAAGTAATTTAGGAAAAAAATTTAAAAAATAAAAAATAAAATAAAAGGAAATTAAGAAAGATATAAGGAAGAAATAAACAAATAAATAAATGAAATCGAAATGAACTGGGGTGGTTTTTTAGTTGAAATCTGGAATAGATTGATCTAACAGCAATTCCTAACAAATTACCGACAGCAAATGGCCAAATATCTTTTTTATTACCCCACAGTTGAGAGTAACGAGACAATGAAAAAATAAAAATAAAAATAAATTTTTTAAATATAAAATAAATAAGATAAGATAAATCTGTTTTCAAATGCCTTAAAAGTAATAAAGAATTCATCATTCGCATCTGATGATTTTGGAGAGTTAGACACTTTGTCTAAGCTTCCTTGAAATAGACTATAAAATTCTAAGTATTTTGTTATATTTCTACTTATAAATTTGCTCTGTGATTCTAACAATAAGAGCACACATTGAGCTCTGTAAACTACGACAGGTTTTCTTAAAAAAACTCCTATGTCGTAAGGAAGATTTCTTCTCTGGACTTTTTGATTATATATATATATATATATATATATATATATATATATATATATAGTGTGTGTGTGTGTGTGTGTGTGTGTGTGTGTGTGTGTGTGTGCATGGAAAGAGTAAGAAAGATAGTAAGATAGAAGCTATTCATAATTAGAACTGTATCTATGATTAGTTGGTTTTTTGTTGGGTTCTTTTTTCTGCAATGCTATCTGTGATCGAACAACAACAGAGTCATATAAGGACTATGGTTAAAATCACGTTTTATAATCATTTTTCGAATATGTACAAAAGCTGCAGGTCAGTCCGAGCTTTTTGTCTTACTGGTAGATTCTTGATTAGCTATCGATCATTAATACTATGTACACAAGCGTCTGACTGGCTTGAATAAATAAGAATAAATTGAAACTCAATGTTTTTATCCAACAACATTAACATTTTTACTCCCCTGATTGATTGATCGTAAAAATAGTATACTAAACAGGATATGAATCTGAGTTCGTCTAATATCTAGATAATTGTCCATTGTTTAAAAAAGGCATATTGGTGGAGCGCGTCAAGTAATGTTTATCTATTGGAGGCGCGTGATAAGCAATAATTATTGCCGTAGGAAATGGTATTGGTAAGGCTGGACGAGACTCTTTGCATTTCATATGGCGCTAATACTCTTGGGATGAGTATGCATTCAACTGTTATCCCTTCACTTATGGGTAAACAGTAGAGTAAATATGGATAATAGTAGGCTGAGCTATTTAACCTTGGTATGGTGATAAAGAAAACCCTTCAAATGTATGTGTGACAAACCTTTACATTACCTTTTGTATTTGATTGATCTTTAAAGCACAATGTACTTTTTTTTCTGTTTTGGACATATATATTATTTTATTACGTATCATATGTTGCATGTATTAAACATTCATATGTGCATTGTTCATTCGAGATAGTTGTTTGTCTTTCCTTACCGAATGATTTGTGTTAGTGTATCAATGAATTCACTAATGCATCATAAGGACCTAGTGTTGGTCACATACGCACAATTCTTATTAGTTTTTCAGAAACCCACAATTAATCCATTCAGTAATTGGATGAGTGCTTTATTCTGTTGAAAAATTATATCTACGCATTTTATCGAAAAGAACAGCTTCTCACTCGTTAGTAGGGGTCCTTTTTCACTAATATCAATATATTCTTTCGCATTAATATATGCTTGTCGCATCAAATTAGTTCACCAACTCCAGAAGACAGGAAAACTCCCCAAACCATTAATCCACCATTTCTATGTTTAATCGTTGTTTTCATAAATTCTGACAATAATTTTTGCTACTCATCTTCTAAGAAAACGTTTAAAAGAATCTGACTTACCTGGCAATATTACGCTTTCAAAACGCTTTGAGTCAAACTGAGTATATTCTGTCGCAAAATGCAATCTTTTCTTAACATCTTATCATAATGGAGTTTCTGCGCCTGTAACCGAAACTACGTCACTGCTTACGTTACAATTCCTTCGTTAAATGTGTAAGTTTATCAATGAGTATTTAATCTTCTTATTTATTAACGATGTCTCTCTGAAAATCTGAATTAGAGTTGCCTACAAAACAGGCCATGTTATTAGTGCGTTTAGAATCTTTAAATCTTTTGCCGTATATATCACTACGAAATAAAGGTTTATATAATATATGGTGTGGTTAATTTGCATATTGCTTTTAACAAAACTGGGTATAATAAATAATTACTTGGTGTTATTGATCTCTAATATTATTGCTTTATTCTCCTACGTATTAAAATCAATCTTATGAATGAGTTTATATAGAAACTAATTAAAATATAATTAAAATAAGAATTCTTTTTTATATGCATTCTTATTTTATTTTGTTAGTCTTTCAAATTTAATATATTTCATCACATTAAAACTTAAATCGGTAGAGTGTCCGGCTGGGAACCTCAAGGTTCCTGGTTCGATACCGGCCCTCGCCAACTCAGTGTATGAGTAGCACAGGGATCTGTGTGGTAAAGTAAGGAACTGATGATAGGTGTGACGCTCCGCTAAAAAAACAATCTTCTTGGTCTAGTGCTAGTGAATAGGGAATAGACTCCCTCGCTGTCTGGCTGATACTGACATTAGTCCAAAACTTAAATACTTACGCACGGAGGGTGAATATTCTTCATGTTTTTTGGGGTTTTTTTTCATAACAAAGGATTTATATCACATATTTTTTACGTCATTTCATATTCTTTGAGCTTTTTTGTGATAGAGTCTTCGCATCACTAGTTTTTAACTCCTTAGCTATGTTTTTCCTGATTTTCTTTCTGCCATCAATTTTTTTTTTGTCCGTCATCTCTTTTCGTGGTAGTTTTCGGACGACTAGAACCCATTTTTCTTGTGGTAGAACCGGTTTTAATTTCTTCACATGTACTTTATTACAATTTGTGGTAGAGTAGCTAGCACCCCTTCAGCACTCTATTAGATGGCCTGGCTCATAGCCTTAAATAATCTACGACTTCAACAGTGGATAGATAAGCTGATTAAAATTCGGACTTATCTTACTGAGTTTGGCTATACCGCATTTGACCCTCCTATATTTCTTGTAAGTTGTATTGTTAATTGTTTTGTAACTTATTGTTCTGTGTTTTGTATGTATCCGTTAGCAGTGGATACTGGTGCTGAATAAATATATTAAGCACTCATTTCATTCCGTGTATCTTTTCACCCTGAAAAATAGAAAACATTCAATTAAGAATCTCAAATTTTACTTATAGAAGTGACAACACACTTGGCATATCAAAGTTTACATTTTTATTAAAATTAGAATTAATCAAACTTTTTAAAGCTATTTCTTTTGTTGGGCTTAGAACTTTACAATAAACTCTAGCATTAATTGGAATAGACGGTAGAGAGAATCATGGGATAAAAACTTGATAATCTATTACTTTCTATTAAAAGTTTCAAAGTTAAACTAAATATTTCAATGTAATTAAGAAAAAACCCACTTTGCCCTCGCCAGATTAGATATGGCAACTGCTTCAAGCTAATTGTCTTGATTTTCAAGTATAAGCTCATATCGTAACAGACTAAGTCTATTAGATATTTTGCTAATAGAAAAACAAATGCAGGTCTGTTCTACCTATTATTATCTATCAAAATATATATGAACTTTTAATGTCGGCTGATTATGTCGGTAGGTCCTGCTCCTGTCCCCGTAGGTGAGATTTGACTTTGTTGATTACCGTAAGGAATTGAACCCTGCAGACTTTATCAATCATTCAATGATACGACGCTTTTATCTAATGCCCTACAGTCCCATGGGACGTTGGTAATTTAGTAATTGGTGGATTTTGACGTTTTCCCGATTGACAGATAATTACAATGATTAATGCACAAAGATAGATAGATAGATAGGAATAGAATTATATATATATATATATATATATATATATATATATATATATATATATATATATATACTAGAAAGACCTGTGGGTATACAACAGTAAGATAATTTCATTATTACAACGTTTGATATGTTTACATTTTTACTTGATATGTTTACATTTTTACTGTTGCAAAATGAGATCGTCTAAGTCGTCCAATATGCAATAATAAAATATAAATCCAGATTATCTGGCGTCGCTTAATCACAGATTTCTTATTTGACGATTTCTTATTTTACGTAACAAGTATAATAATCTTGATTTAATCTTTCTGAAAAGGGTGTTGTAAAATATATACAATGATTTGCCGATAAAAATCTGGGGGGTAGGCGTTTAAAATATCTACATTAATTTGCCGACAAATACACGAATCGAAAAATATCTAAGTTGGGCCGGAAATTAGCCTGACGCTGGCTTGCTAAAACATAGCGTAAATTAGGGCAGGAGGCCTTGGCGACATATAATAAAAATTACCAAAATATATTCTGTAATTCACAATTTCAATATTACAAATAAAACAAACATGTAACTTTTTTAATTCATTGGGCATTTAAGCGACGCAAGACCATCTGGAATTATTTTTTTAATTGAAATAAAATGGGTCAAATAAGAAATCTGTGATTAAGCGACGCCAGATAATCTGGATTTATATTTTATTATTGCATATTGGACGACTTAGACGATCTCATTTTTAACCAGAGAGTGTTGCAGAATGATAACGGAAGGAATTTTTATGAACACGCGGAAATTAATAGAAAGAAAGAGAGAGATAACAGATATATATAAAGACATGAATAGGTTCGAGAGATAGTTAGATAAATAGATATATAGATAAAAAAATATTTGGCTATTGAATCTGGTAAAAATATTGTGTATTCGGCGTATGCAAAGAATGAAGTCCGTTTTGTTAATACATATGTTTCTCTCTATATATATATTTATATATTTATTTGTCTTTTATATCTTTTCATCTCTCTCTCTCTCTCTCTCTCTCTCTCTCTCTCTCTCTCTCTCTCTTTCTATATATATATATATATATATATATAGAGAGAGAGAGAGAGAGAGAGAGAGGGGGAGGGGGAGAGGGGAGGGAGAGTGAGGGAGGGAATGAGAGTGAGAGAAATTTAGTAGTTTTCCGGGAAACTCGACCGATCAACAACAACAAAGAAAAGCCTAACAAGTCATAATTTTGACTGTTTGAACCAAGAAAAAGAAATCGAATCAGTCGGGATAACAAATATTGGAAAGTACTCAATATGTATCTTAGAGTCTATTTAGGGAACCAAATCAGCGATAGAAATTAACTTCCCAGGTTTCAAAGAAAGGATAAACAGGATAATATATCCTGCATATATATATATATATATATATATATATATATATTAGTAATATAATTATATGACTTACTATGTTCATAAATAGTACTCATTATTGATGATAAAGCATATGCAGATCTAAATAGCTTGGACACAGAATCAACGTTGTACTTGAGTGGTTTGCGAGGTGGGAGGTAAAAGACTGTACAGTTGCTGTTTGATGGACCTTGCTTCACGAATTTTTAGCACACAGCACTCTTGAGGAGTTCGCATCTAACTTTTACCCCAGGCATTTCCTTAGTATTGACAATCGCTACAGATTGGGATATTTTCCATTTTATTTTATCAGATCAGATTTCCATATGGTCGATAATCTGTCATTCACAGTCTATGCTTTACCTTTACGTGTGTTGACATCGCTTAACATACAACAGATGTACTCCATCTTTTCATTTTTCTATTTTCTGATGAGGCCCAAATAGTTCAGATGTACCGAATCAGCAAAAATTATTTCAATAAGATATAGTTTTGACTAAAATTATATTAGCTATCAAAATCATTTGGAAAAAAAATGATGTTTTACAGAATAGCACAACAAAGGAAATCTCGCTAGATATTCAGAAATTGATATTGTTGGGTAATTCTTTACTAGGCTATATATATATATATATATATATATATATATAATATATATATATAAGCGTATAAAAACACACAATGTTGTTAAAATTAATATACTTTTATGTCATTTTCATTACAAATATTGACAATATTTCGATTTATAAAAAATCATCATCAGAGCATAATGATAATTAGGTCCGTTTTTAGATGTAAATGTTTTTAATCCGGACTCATCGAGAGAGAAGCAGTGATTGCGTGAACGTTGTTTTTGGATATCATGAAGCATGGAAAATGAACAAGTGAACAAAAACAAAAAACAGAACGAAAAACAGAACAAAAAACAGAGTTTCAATATCCAGTCGTTGTTCTGTCCCTGGTTTGATTTATTCCGATATTTCGGGTGACATTCACCCTTTATCAAGGTATGATGGCTGTGTGTCGAAAAGTGAAATCAAACAAATGTGAGAATAATATATACATAATATACTAATCCTATAATTAAACCCTTGCGGTAAGAAAAAAATACCCGACAAATAGTTTGTTAATAAAAATATACTACCAAACTTAACCTGGGGGGAAATGAAAAAAAGAAAAGACCAAGAGGGTCGCACTAACCGAAAATAATTGATTAACACTATAACACTTGGCCAAAAGATTAAAAAAACTATATTTAATATAATATATATATATATATATATATATATATATATATAAACTGCTAGGATTGTCTAAAGCTGAAATGTAAAAAGTGCTCGATACCTAAGTAGAGCAAATAATAAAGTTAAACCTAATTAGTCAGATATACCCACTAATAGTTTCGCTTAGTAGCTCATCAAGGCAAGAATCTGACTCTTGCCTTGATGAGCTACTAAGCGAAACTATTAGTAGGAATATCTGACTCATTCGGATTAACTTTATTATATATATATATATATATATATATATATATATATATATATATATATATGTGTGTGTGTGTGTATATATATATATATATATATATATATATATATATATATATATTAACTCAATTTAACAGTAGATTAGGATTTAATACCAAATGGATTATTCGTAATGAAAAAAAGAAAAGGCAATAAGAAGAAAAAGATAGAATGAAATTGATTTGAACAACTGAATCCACGTCTCTTCCGCGTGACGCTCAAACACCCCACGTGACGCCGTGTTTATAATATTCAGAAATATGAACACAACACCGTGTTTATATTGAAAACACCTCTGGAGATGAAGATACTTCGAAAATTAATAAAACCCTGGACAATTACTTTTGTATTGCAATAGCTTATAAAAATTCAATAAATAAATAAAATAAATATATATATATATATATATATATATATATGTGTGTGTGTGTGTGTGTGTGTGTGTATATATATATATATATATATATATATATATATATATATATATATATATGCGAGGAGAGGGTTTTTGAAAAACGTAAACTCTTTATTATTTGGAATTCGTTAGTAGCAAAAATTCTTTTGATCTCACAAAAATATTTTTCAGGTTATTAGAAGCATACTACTCTTGAAGTGAAGTCTGCCATCAAATCTTTGGTAGCTGAGACGTGCAAACTATGTGAAATTTACAGAAAAAATGTGAGAAGCGTACGGAGAAACATGTTTTAGTAAAAGTAAAGGGGGTGAATATTTAGAAATGGGCTAAACATAGGTTTCTCACTACAAGCCTGATTTGAAAAGACAGTCCATGGAGTGGAAAGATAATCACTCTACAGTTAAAAAAAAAAAAAGAAAAAAAAGTAATGCCGATAATCC